>VZRL01005012.1:713366-794321 GCA_013397895.1 Origma solitaria
TTTTTAATCATACGATGTCTATTTCACCTGTTTTGGAATTAACTAATTTCTTCTGTGCAATAGCTGATTTTCTACCATGCATATCCAGGAAGTAAACCCCTATATTAAACATCATCTTTAGCTGAGAAGATCTAAATCAGGTACTCCCTGAACTTTGCTCTTATAAGACATGACCAAGGATTATGGCTGTCAAATTGTGCACACAGCTGTTAGCAGCCAAATATTTTATCATCTCATCCCAGACCTTGTTGCCAATCCTATGTCTTTTGTTTCCTAATTAAATGCTACATACGTAAATGAAGCCTTGTATAAAAAGAGAACTTGTGAATGAGATTATTTTGTTGACTGGTGGATTGGCAACTGCTGTTGACTGGCCTTTTTGGTGTCTAAGTCCCACACCTTTGGTCCACAAGATAATGAGAATAAAGGTACTAAATTGCATTTTACTGTTAATTTTATACTTCTTAAACCAGTATGCTCATGCTTTTCCCAGGTATCTGGCACACTAGTAGGACCAGAATGAGGTGAGTTTAATGGAGGGCACAGATCACCTCATAATGTCTGCAGAAGAAATATTGCACTGGCTTTATATCCTTTTTAGAAAGGCATGCAATCAAATGCTTTTATACACAGTTTATAAATAAATCTATTGGAATCTTTAAAGTGAATAACATGCATTATCCGTTTGTTACACAGAAGTGAAGGTTGAGCGGCCCAGTTCCCTTGTAAAGACACATTTGCTGTGCAGCCCAAACAGTTTTGGGCAGCAAGAGGGAGTCACTTCACCTCTTCTGACATGTGTTCTTGGTGTCTCATGCGTTTTAACCGCAGTGACCCAAGGGGCTGCCTGGGTTTGGCTGATCAGGTTGGAAAAGTCTGGAGCCCTCAGCGCAAGAAAGACATGAACCTGTTGGAGTGAGTCCAGAGGGGCCAGAGGGCTGGAGCACCTCTCCTGCACAGACAGGCTGAGAGAGCTGCGGCTGTTCAGCATGGAGAAGAGAAGGCTTTGGAGAGACCTTATTGTGGCTTTTTAAGGGGGGCTTTTAATAAAGATGGAGAAAGGCTTTTTACATGGGCAGATCGCAGTTGGGCAAGGAGGAACCATTTTAAATTAAAAGAGGAGAGATTTACATTAGATATTAGAAGGAAATTTTTTACTCAGAGTGTGATAAGGAACTGCCACAGACTGCCCAGAGAAGTTGTGGATGCCACACCCCTGGAAGTGTTCAGGGTCAGGCTGGATGGACACCTGGGCAGCCTAATCTAATGGAAGGGGGGAGGGCTGGAATTAGATGATCTTTAAGGTCCCTTCCAACCCAAGCTCTTCTATGAATCTATGATCATTCAGATCCCACATAAATACTCCTTTGTAATTGAAATTCCTCAACAGTCCAAGATGAATGAAATGGAATTTGTCTTTGATGAGACTATTTGCATGATGTAGTTTATTGATGTAGTTCATGTTAATTCAGTTCTTAAATACTTGTAACAATGTAATGTTTTAAAGTATTTTCTATTACTTACATTACACAACAACATACATTTCTATTACTGCCGTTGCTCTTATAAAATTGAAAATACATGCAGAGGGAAAAACTGTAATCATGAAAGCAAATACAGTCTCCTATTGGCAACATTTATCTTGCAGAAAGATTTGTGAATGCAGTGGATTTGAAGGATTTTGACAAAGTCAGAAACTGATAGCCCTGGCTCAAGCCAGGCATGACGCAGGCAGGTGCTGGACAGGCTTCCCCAGCTCAGCCCCTGCCAATGCACGTCCCCTGACCTGCAGCACTGCAGCTGTTCCCCTCTGTGCCAAGATGTGTGGTGGTGAGCTGGGGATTTGGAAAAACACAGTCACTGCACAAATACATTTCAGGTCTCCAAAGGGCAGTGAATTAACCCACTGTATCACTTCCAGTGTAATGAACTTTTAAATTCCTCTTTCTAAGACAAAAGCCTCCTGTTTTTCTGCAGGGCACAGTAGTGGGTGTTCTTTTTGTTCTTCATCTAACTCACTGTTATATTTTGATCTTTGCAGTTTTGCTGGAATATGCTGCTTTAAAAAATGAGCACACTTTTATTATAGAAAGAATAATTTCCTTTGAACCGTATTTATTAAATTAACAAGGTGAGAGAGGAAATATTTGAAAAATTCAGGGCCAGATTCCCTACCCTTTGAAGCAGTGATGAGCTCTCTGTGCTGTCAGTGATCTAAGTGTCAACAGAGGACTTGCAGGAAAGAGATATTTGTCTTATCTAGCTCTTAAAAGGTTACTCATCTCACTAACTAGTTTGATATGTGTTTTATAGAACTGCAGTGAGTCCTGAACAACTGCATTTTGAAAGAGATCTCAGGTTTGTAAATCTAGGTCACACTTTTCAGTCCTGATTCAAGAGCAGCCTTGTAGAAGAGATGCAAACTTTAGTTCATTGCTGACAGGGATCTACAGGATCAAAGTTCTGAATTGACTGGTGGTAAAAGGGTTATGATTATTTAATGAACTACCAGAAAGGCTACTGAGTCATTGACAAATATTCATATTCCTGTCCTCAATCTTTTCCAAGGACAGGATTTTAATTTACTGTGTTATGCCAGAACTGAAGTTGGGTCTCTGTGGGTATGTGGTAGATGGCCTGGGCTGTGCTGGCATGCAGCAACCAGTCGTGCTGAACATTCATCACATTTCCATATTTAAAATACACCGTGGATCACCTCACTTATAGATGACCTCCAGTTACAAACATTTCATTTTTGTTCATTCTGGGAAAAAAGAAAAATGCATTGCTTAACAGCACAGTTTTTGCTTACTGCAGTTTCTTACTTTCAGAGTTGGACACAGTGGATAATGAGGTTTTGAACGACAACTTCATTGCCATTCAACCTGTCCCTTATAAGAGTTATCAAAAAGTAGAATCATGGAATGGCCTGGGTTGGAAGGCACCTTGGATCACCCAGCTCCAAGCCCCCTGCCATGGACAGGGACACCTTTCACTATCCCAGGTTGCTCAGAGCCCCATCCAGCCTGGCCTTGAACACTTCCAGGGATGAGACATCCACAGCTTCTCTGGGCAGCCTGTGCCAGGGCCTCACCACCCTCATAGCAAAAATTTCTTCCTAATATCCAATCTCAACCTCCACTCCTTCAGCTTAAAGCCATTCCCCCTTGTTCTATCACTCCACGCCCTTGTGAAAAGTTGCCCTCCAGTTCCCGTTATAGCCCCCCATTAGGTACTGGAAGGTGCCATAAGGAGTAGTGGGAAAGTGATATTTATTTGCCAGGGGTTTCTTTATTTTCTCAAACATCAGGTCAAGCTGCATCAAATAAACCACCACACTCTTCTGCTTTCCCTCCCTCCAAAGAAACCCCATTCTGCACAACCAATTTTGCCCTTTCCCTAGAAAGAAATTTTTTTTTTTCCTTGATCATTTGTTTTCATTTTTTTGGTGAATATTCCATTTTATGGAATATGGTTCTATTTTCTTCCTTTAAATGAAAGGAAAATGCCAGTTGTTAAGGAGCAGTAAACTTACTTAGAAAAGCAGAGAGCAAGAAGGAGTTCCAGGATATTTATTTATTGTATGGAGTTAATATTTTCCAACAGTGGAACACATGTTCCATCGCAGGAATAGTGAGGGACATTTTAGCTATTCTCCAGAGCTCCTGGTTCTGTTAATATCTTTAGTCAAATGCTGCTTATTCTTGGGGGCTCTTTACAGAAAGGGAGCGATGCTCAGTAATGTCTGACAGTGCTTGTTGAGAGCCTAAATCTGTCAGTGAGGAAAGCAACTGTGTATATTTTCTGTATGTAGTAACAAAGGAAAATAAATGTTGAAACTAAGGAATATTTTTATAATCTTAAAATATGGAAACAAAAAGAGTAAAAAAGAAAAGCAAATCCCCTGTTTTCCCCATCCCCCAATAGAACATGGATTTTAGTTAAAAAAAAAAAAAATTAAAAAAAACCCCACACAAATCCAAACAACCTAATTCTTATATTCTAAAAATATATAGCATTTTGATGAACATGAGGCATTTTCCCTTGGGGAAAGGAAAGAAGATGAGTGATACATCAAAAATCTGTGAATTAAGGTGGATCAGTCCTTAAGAACTTGCTGGATGATCCCAGGAGGGATTTTTTAAAGTGGAAGAAGTTAGAGCTTTCACCTTCCGAAGGAGATGTACAAATTTCAGGTTTGAATAGTGCTGCAGGGATGAGGATATTCTCCTGCACTGGGCACATAACAAGAGGAAAACCTTACCCTGGAAAGTTTGTGATCTAAGATGTATTAAAGACAAAGAGTAGGAGAAACAAATAAAAGTGTCTTAATTACTGATATCCACCAGGTAGGGATTCCCTCCTGGTCCTGCCCAGTGCTCAGTCCCATGAGTGGCTGAGATTTTCCACAGGCTGGCTAATGGTGCAGGAAGCAACTGTGCTCTCTGGGATGAGCTCCTCCAGCCCAGCACCTTTTCTTGGTGGTGTTGGCTGGCAGCTGGCAGGGCAGGGAAGCCAAACAGCTGTTGGATTCCTGCTTGTGCAGCTGCTCATATCTGGGTATTTAAGGACTTGTGTGACTTCAGGGGGCATGGAAGTCTTTGGAAGTGCACCAAAACTGGTGAACTACCACAGCTGTGAAAGAGCTGGGACAAATCTAAGAAGATAATTAAGAGCATTTATGAAGAGCATTTATTTTCCTTATTCTGGGTCTATTTCTACAATGTGCTGATGTCTAGAGCATTTTAACTGAATGCACAGAATGAACAAAATTCAGTAGGCTTGTTTATTATCTCACTTTATGTCTATATGGGCACATTCATAGTTACAAGACCTCCGGCCAACACTGCCCTATGGAGGTGCTGTGTACACAAAGTACTAAATAATATTTCAGATTGGCTTATTTTGCTTGACTTGTATGAACAAATAGAAAAACATTATTTACCTTATCTACATCAGGAGATGTAGCCCTTCAAAATACCTGTGCTGCATGAAGGTCTACATGCAGGCAGCAGCACTGAATGCTTCAAATCCCCCTGCTTAAAGGAGTGGAGAATCGCTTCTAACTTCTTGAAAAATATTGAATCTCATAGTAATATCTTTCCAAAAATCAAAGAAAATTGCTTTCATCAACTAGTAAATAGGCATACTTTTTCAATAGTTTGTCTAAGAAAAAAGAATTTGGTAATAGTTTCTTTTTGATGATAGATATGTCTTAAAAGACAAAATTTCTTAGAATCTCTTAGAAATTCAGAGGACTCTGAATGCTTAGCCAAATTCAGCAACAATAACATCCGTGAAGTGATTTTGAAGGAAAATGTTGACCGAAACCACAGAATAACTTCCTTTCACTTTAAAACTTGCAAGGTACTTTAAAAACTGCCTGACCACCACTGAAGTCAAAATGGCTTTACCACTAGTTTCAGTGAACTCAGGAATGGTATAAAATGCTTTACTTGCTTAAAATAAAATTAATGCTTGTGGTTCACATTATGCAGCAGCTGTAGTGGCAATGCTTGTTTGACAAATCTGAAATTGTTTTTTAGACAACCCAGGAAGGTTCACAGTCTTTGTAGGCTAATGTATATGGCTCCCCCAGCATGCTTACCATGCAAATCAAACCTCAGTCTGGCTATGAAATGTAATTAATAGTTACACATGGAAGATTACTGGAAGTACAAGCCTTCTTTCACCAAATATCAATTAGAAGAAGAGTAATTTTAGAGGCTACATGGAACACTGTCTGGCGTAGACTGTCCACCCAGAGATCAGTTACAGGAAAAGTGGGGCCATCTGAAAATGCGTAGATTTTAATGACGTGAAGGAGGTTAATAGGAAAGAAAATAACAGAGAAGTAAGACATCCCTCACAACTGCATTTCAGTATCTCATTCACCTCCTAGAAATCCATAACACTAGATGAAATTAATGTCAACTTCAGCTGTCCAAATCTTGTGCAGCCAATATAAACTGGTGCTCTCTTATCAAACCTTGTAGGAAATGGGTTCACCTACATTACTCGCCCCTTCCCTCTGACTGTAGAGGAAACAAAGACTAGCTTAGACTATAAGAGATGCCCAAAGATAGATGAGATAATCCTTTCCCTCTGAATTCTGTGGGCTGAAAATGCTGGAGCTCCATTCATAAGAATATTTTACCATTTTCCTCTTAATTATACCTAATGCTCAATAAAATCACTAGAAAAACTTCTACCAGTTGAAGTGAGAACCTGTGCTGGCCTTTGATTTCTGTATTCATATACAGTTGTCAGTAACAGATTTCTTATCTGCCACAGCAGGAGATTATCACATTTCCAGCTCTGCTCACGGCGAAGCCCAGCCTTGAGCACATGACCCAGGAACACTCTTTTCATCAGATGACATCAGCTGCCACTTTAGGCAGTGCAGTAAGTGGACTAAAACCATGACGTATGCACAGACTTCTTTAAAAAGTGGGATCAGCTCAGGTCTTACCAAAGCAGAGTTTTAAACCCTTGTATGTGAAGAAACCAGCGCAGTATTCTGTTACACACTGAATAAAATCAGCCCCCCGACGCTTAATAAGCTGCTTCAACTTATGTATTAACACTGTAAAAACAGTTGATCTAGTGACATTGAACTACAAAACCTAACTTATGAAGCATTAACAGGATATATTTTTCTTCCTGTAAATCTCTGCTAATCTTACAGCAGATGAACTGGTGGCTCAGCAGTAAGTAAGTAAACATGTCACTTGGGGACAAGTGATGCGAACCTATTGACAATCATGTCCTATCATTTGATGCAATTGCACATGTGAAGAAAAGCTCTTTTAAAATAAAGATGCCGTTTGTTGTTGAGCTGGTCACTAATTTTATGATTTGTTGGGTGACAGAATATGTGGTGAGAGACCAGAAACTATGAGAAGAGCAAAACACCAAAGCATTTTGTGAAATTAAAAATAGCCTAAGAGTTAATAAAAATTTCCAAAGAGGCAGCATATAATGAGGAACAATGAAAACAATATAACAAAGTCACTTCCAAAGAATTATTCTCCAGGACCCAACAAACACACACGTCCCTGACAAACTAAATGGCAGAAAAGCAGGCAAAAAATACAAGATGATCAACTAAAATTAAAAAATAAACCCTGCTTTGTAATATTTGTAATGTAATTATCAAATAAAATATATGGCCATTAGCCAAGATGGATACTAAAAATGTAAGTGTGTAGGAAACACAGTCTAAAAGAAACTAGCAACTGTGAAGTTGTAAAATGCAGAATTTTCTGTTCAGATTAAGGTATTACCTTCAATTACATGTATGGTTTCTGCTATGTGTTCTGAAAACCATAAACTAAAAAGAAGTCTGTATTGTGTAGTTTATCTCTTGTAAGACCTCTGGGTTTTTTTGAGTAGGCCAAACACTGTACTTTTGCAGGTTGGACTGTAGCATTCAGAAAGTGGAGGAGCAGCTTGCAGCAGCCAGCGCTGCTTTGCAATTTGTGTGAAGGTTTGGTCTTGTTTTTTTTCAAAACCACAACCATAACAACATAGTTATTTTTCCAGTTTAGGACGAGCCCAGCCCATGGAGATAATGCTGCTCTGGTATGCCTACCCAAGCTCCCCTAATGATGGAGAGTGTTTCTTCAGTTAAAAGCTGTCTCCTATACACCCTGTCTGCTTCACTAATTATTTTTCTCTCTTTGGTGCAGGACTTTGTCTCTTCCTTTCTGCCATTCTTTATCAAGACCCTGCAGGAAAATGAGGTTTGCTGAGACCACTAGAGATGTGTTGCTGTATGCTATTTAGAGGGGATTGACTTGTGTTTCAGAAGCTGAACAGCCAAAGGATTTAATCTCACATTCTCGGGGTACATTTCAGAGTAAAAGTGGTGAAAACATGGCATTAAAACTGCAAAGAAGGGGACCCGATTTAGAGGCAGGAAGCCAGATGTTAATTAATAAAACCAACATAACAGGGCTATTTGGCTTGCCGAGAACATTCTCTCAGCTGCCTGTTTGTAGGCTGGTCCCCAGTTAATCAGTTCTGCTGCATTAAATTTCTTTAAAAGAAATTTTCTTCCCTGGTTGCTTAGAGCCCTGTTGAATCAAGCTGAAAGCTCTGTGAGGGGTGCTGAGCCAGGCCAGCGAAAGTAATTTATAGAACGTTACAACTCTACTGCTACCTTCAGCACTGTTCAATTTACATCTGCAAATGTCCCTGCCTGTTTCACACAGACAATTAAGCTCATTCTGTGAGTAGTGCTCGCTCAGATGGCTCTAAGTCCAGAGCAGGGTGAGTTTTCACTTGTCAGGCTGCAGCAGTACAACCCCTGGCACAAGGACTCCATAGTGTGGATGTGATTGTTGCTTCTTCTGTACCTTCTGCCACACATTGGGCATTGTATCACTGCAAATACAAGTCACTGTTAGAAGCAACATGCCTTAAAATTATTGAACTGCCCTTAAGTTCCTATCATTTAAATCTCTCAGGAACAGATTTCGTGCTGCCTGTTATGTCAACCAGAATAATGCATTGTTTTCATCTATTCACTGAAGAGGAGTCAGGCCAGCAAAGAAGAATGTAAAAGTTTATTCATCAATAAAATCTTTGTTAAACCATTTAAGTGGGTTATTTCACTATCAAATATACTTTAAGTAATGCTTGTATTAGGCTAGTGCCAAAAGATTCCTCCAGCTGTTGTGCCAGAATAAGCGAGTGTTAGCATCAAGGAGACATTCTGCCCCAGAGGTCTGAGTCTTAACATATGTTTGTTTAAATATGCAGGCTACCTGAATGTGGCAAATAATTTGTGTATTCTTTCAGAGTGCCATTGATAATAATAATGGAATAAAGTGGATTCTCTATTTTTCTTGAAGCAATGCTTAGAGAATTTTTTGGAGAGATGCGAGTTGAACTTAACCTAAATGGCTCTGTGATTCTAATGGGAAGTGATGTGTTCTGAGGTATTCAGGGAACTATAGGCAAGACTAACTTAATTGCCATTGGATGCCATTCATGGGTCAGCAAAGTATAGGGCTTCAGTTACTATATGGAATTAAAAGTCTCAAATTATTCAATTTCAAAGTTAGGAGAGGGAATGCCTCACAGGTGGAAAATAGAGGATCTTAGACATTCAATCACAGTGAGACTGCAATAAAAGTGGAAACTGGGGAACACGAGTGCTCCCAAAGCAGTGGGATTTAAGGTGCCCATTTTTAACCTGAGGAGTTCATACTGGTTGTCTTGGGGACCTCGCTGCTTGGTTCTTGGTGACCCCCAGGATGAGCTGGTGCAGCCTCCCTGTAAATTACTTAAGGCTCCTCCACAATCACACTTTATTCTGGATTATGGATTTCATAAATTGTGCCAGACATTTATGGTCCTTTGTGGGACTGAAGCTGGACTGTTCACTCAGATTGGTCCCTGGGATGACATTGTCCTCACTGGGTCAACTGAACTGACAAACTCAATGATATTTGTGAGTCCCTTCCAAGTCAGGATATTCTATGATCTTTTATCAGATTCCTGCCTTTGCATAAATAAAGTTTTTTCAAAGATGAAAAATGGCAATGATAAAGGCAACTCCTTCTGTTTACTGAAAGTGGAATAAAACATTTGCTACATGAAGCTTTGCACAGATATTGGGTAGTCAGAAATCTCAGTAGAAAGCTCTGTTCTGTGTCACACAGGGAGGAAAGGATGACAGGAAAATCCAGTGAACCTTGATTTAGGAGAGGAAAACCTTTTGTTTTCCTTTTAATGATTTCAAATTCTTTGGGAACAGAACTGTGAAGGTGGAGGAGGATCAAAGAAGAGGTCAACACCTTTGAGCAATAAGATAACATTTGCATGGTGGCTGGCAGGGGGCAAGAGAAGCACAGAAACGACAGTAAACACTGATGTTTATTTTAGAAAGGAAATAAGAATTGCAGAAAATGTTTTATTAAATAAACCAGAAGCTGAGCAGTCTTAGACACCCTAATCCATGCTCCTTTGGATGGGTTTGAGATATGGCTCCAGTGATACTTGCAGTGGTTCTGACCCAAAGTAATAAAATCAAAGGAAGTGTCCCCATTAGCTCTCACAAGCTTTGGATCAAACCCCTGATGAATTGTGCAGCTCACTGGCTCATAGCTGAGCTACACTAGCTGTCAAACAACCAAAAAGTCTCTCCCCTGGGTAGCTTGGCATATAACCCTTAGGTATCCTTACAAATCAACATGGGGAATGACATGCAAAGAAAGGAAAACGGGCATTTCTGATGTCAGACACCATCCGTCTTCAATTAAGTTAGCTTCCGAAATGTTTCAAGTATCCAAGCTCTTTTTGAAAGCCCAATTGACCCAGAAGTCTCTAACAAAGCAATCCTTAAAACCAGACACATCCTTAGTTTGTTTGCTTGATGGGGGGTTCTTAATGCCGTAAACCCCAGTGCAGAAGTTAATAATTTCATACATTATCACTTTGAATATGCAATAGAAAACTCGAGGCAGCTGTTTGAACTTCCCTTTAAAAGAGGACAGATTGCCTTTATTGTGTGCACTACTTCATGGCTTGTTTGAGGCCAGGGCAATTATGGGATGAATGACTTCCCTTTAGCTGTTGATGTGTAGGCTTGTTGTTGTGTGCGCATTGTTTTGGGCTTTTTGTTGTTGGCTGTCTTTATTTTGTTTTGTTTTGTTTTGTTTTTAATGAAACTGGAGGCCATGTGATAAAGCCACAAAAAGCTGACAGGTAATGATCAAAAAAGGGAATGGCCAACGCTGACTTGGCATTTTATTGTCTTGTAAATGTAGAATTAAAATAACAATTACATTTCTGTGGAGGCTATTCTTACTGGTTTACCACTACAAGGGTGGGTGTGATTTTATGCTTTCAATACCACTGAGAAGAAGGCAGAAAGCTTGTCAAATTATGCTTTTTTTTTTCCTCTCTGTTGGGTTGCAGTGGTCTTTTCTATGGGACAGTATGGTAGCTAATTAAAAAAGTGTTAATTTTTATTTACTTGTGCTGCTGATGACCTCATGAAGCTGGTGAAGACTTCATCAGCTTCCTTCTAACTATTTTTTTTTTTTTTTCTGATTTTGGAAATAATACAATATTCTAATTGGAAGATTATCCTTAAAGCAAAATTATGTATGTAGGAATAATGAAATTTCTGTAGAGCCTAACTGACTACTTTGGAGGGACTTCCCTATGAACTGCTTTGTATGCAATTGCTAATTACTGAAGAAATAGAAGTCAGAGGATCAAATCTATTACCAACTCACAACTCTTTAAGAATGTACTTTAATGTGAATAAAAATAATTTTTATTCTAAGAGACACAGACATATATAGAAAGAGCACTTCATTGTGGCTGCTGTGCATTTGCTTTTTGGATCCTGATGAAGCTCTTTCAGGCAGAACTAGGATTTACACAAAGTATATATTTTTTTAAAAATGCCAGTAAATATTTTGTGTTGGTTTATGCCTGTTCTGTGTGATTGCTACAACCATAATGTAAGGGCAAGGTAAAAAATACATGCCTTGTTTTGGAACTGGGAATGTTTCATGTCAGATATTACTGAGACTGTGTATTGTACAGATGCTGTTTGCACATTATTCTACTTAATATAACATTGACAAGCATTACCAGAAAATAAATGCTGATGTATGTATCATACCTGCCTAGAAGACTGCACTATTTAAGAAGGAATTAAGGATAATTCAATAAATTAGGGTTTATGACAGAAACTTGAGACAAATTATTTACTCATCACCATGTTCTTGTTAACATGGTGAGAATCAAACATGGGAATAAAAGTAAGAAATCAAGTTTCTGTTAGTAAGCCACAATGTTATTGCTGTGGGTTCAGGTGGTGCTGCCTTTCTGTCCTCCAGAATTTCAGGTCTGTTCACATTTGTTTAGTTGCTTAGGTGGTAAAATATTTTCCGGACTGAGTAAAAGAAGAGAAATTGCAGTTCTTTAGGATGTGTAATTATTTACTGCAAGCCATTTCAGTGGAAATATTGCCCTTTTCTTTAGTATATTTTTCTTACACTATTTCAAAGAACGCAAGTGTTGTAGTCGTAGTTTCCAACCCGGCGTGGTTTCCCTCCTGGGAGGCCTCAGTCCAGGCACCACTGCCTGCCACGAAGGCCAAGGGCGGGTGTTTCGCCTAGAGGCGGCAGCAGCCCCAGCCGAGTTGCTTCTGCACCAGGAGCGGATAACAAGAAACCAGGGAGACAAAGGGCTGGGAGGAGACTGGCTCCTATGATCCGTTTATTGACGTAACAGCAGGAACAACTACGGATAAGTCCGGAGTCCAAGTCCGGTGAACACAGACTGTGCGCGGTCTTAAGTACAGAGGGGATCAACCAATCAGGGAATGGTAGAGGGGAGGGACTAGGGTCTCGGGTCCAGTAGGGAGGGAGGAAGGGAAGACAAGCAGGGGATAAACCAATAACATCATCCGCTAGGGGGAACCTTCTGGAAGGAGGGGAGGAGCCTTTCTCCAGGCTACGCCCATCTCCGCCCCCTGGGCGGGGACCCCAGCACGTGTGCTAGACACGGGTCTCGCTGACTGAGGTGAGGCTGGCGCGTGACAGGGCGGAGACCCCGTCCTGCCCACTGACGCCTGCGCGCAGGGCAGACATGGGTACCTCCACATGCAAGCATAGATACGCATGCATGATAACTTCCCACAGGTCTGGAAGAACATATAGATACACAACAAATAAGAGTTTCCAGCTTTTTTAGACTCAAATCTTACTCTTCTCCCTTTAAAGCTGCTGCTTTCTGTGGGGTCTTCCCTCTGTTCCTGCTGCCACCTGTGAGCCAAGCTCCTGTGCAGCCTGGGGGGCTGCCCTGAGGGACACCGTGCTGAGGTCAGCTCCCACTGAAGATGCTCTATTCCATTATATTCCCAATTCTAATAAACTTTCCTCTGTATTTTATAGTAGGAACGTGGAGCAACCTGGTGTCCCTTGCCCATCTTACCTATGGGCTGTTAGAGATAATTAATTGAAGCTACCAGTGAGCATTGATTGAAGGATCTTAGGTAAATAACTAATGAAATAAATCATTAATCCATTACATTGTTACATACTCAGCTGAATCTCTGACATATTCAGCCATATAAAATATACTATCTGTTCTTTGACAATTACTAAAATATGTTGGAATCATTAGAAAATCTTTTTCATATTTTTTTGAGACCCAGAGCAATGAACAAAAATGCTCAGGACCATGTGAAACAACTTCTGCTTTGGTCTGGAGTTTTCTCGAATTCTGAAATTCCATCAACATAAATTATGTCAATTATATCAACCAAAAAGGGAAAGTATGACATTCTGAACATACCGAGAAAGAATACTTGCATCTATACATGAACATACTTTTATTCCCTTAAATTTACTTTTTAATTGAACATATTTACAGAGATTGACAAGATTTCATGAAAGGTTTTGTTCATTGACTACATTTTTGGAATAGTTTGGTTAAAACTGTTGTCCTTCTGATCTTTATTGCTGATGTTTCCAAGGTGATCATTAAACTGACTTCCTAAGTTTGATTTTATGTATTTATTCTGTTTTTCTACTACATACAATGTGAAATATTTAATCTTGAATTAGGATCCCAGGAAAATATTTTATTTTTCTGTGCAAAAGCAAAATTAATTGTTATCTTGTTAGTATGACAATATATATAGATGCTGAATTATTTTTAAGTTCTGCCTTTAATGCAGATATAGTAATTCAAAAATGCTCATTAAAAGCTGTAGAAAAATCTTGGAAAGAGCTTAAAAAGCCTTTTGAGGTTTTTTTTGCATAATTAATTTTTAGAACTTTGATTAACAGGAATCTGTAATTGTTTTTCTTCCCACTTGTGTTGCAATTTTCCATGCAAATACGAATTAGGAATGGCTATCCTTATTGTACCAAAAAGACTGTATATGTGGACAGCACTTAAAACCAATTATCATATTGCAAAGACATACTCTGGGCATTTCTGATACTAAATTTTTTTTTTTTTTAAACTGAACTAGTGTCATACACATGAAGATCTTTTTTGCTTGAATAGAGCAATAGCGCTGAATGAGAACATATGCTGAATATTGCCAGTCTTTATAAAGTTGTCTTCATTCATTCATCAAACCAATTCATTCATTATATTTGAAAATTGACCTATATTGGGTTATATGCACAGGAATCACTTTTTAAAAAGCAAATTCTGACTGAAAAAGGAGTAAAAACAATAGTGCTGTCCTGATAGCACCTCCACTGTACGACCCACAAGATTTCTGTACAAGAGCCTCCTCACCATATTTACAGGACTTTGAGAAGAGATACCTGACAAACTTTTACCTTTCTTAAAAAAAAATCATCCTGGATACAGAATACATGAACTGTTTTGGTGAAAGTCTCTTATATTTTATGAAGTTACACCAGAGAATCCCAATTTCAATAGTCTGTGATGAATAAAACCAGCATTTACTTGTAGCTACACCAAAACCCTGTTTTTCTGGTAGGTTTTAACCTAACAAATAATATAAAACACTTACACTTCTGAGGAAAATTTAGTGGAAATGGAAAAACTAGTTTGACGACGATTAAGAATAAGGAATTTGATTTATCTATGGTTTGAAGGAATACGAAAAGGTCAAGATTACACTTCCCTCTTCCCTTCCAAGATCACTTTAGTGATACACAATACACTGCAAGTCTTAGCTTCTTCATGATGAACTATAAGGATACAGTAAAATGGGGATGTCTGTATTGCACAATATTTAATTCATTAAATGCTCAAATAAATATGCAAATGGAAGGGTCTTTCTATATTAGATGCCATAAATATGCTTCAGCTATATCCAGGACTCTTAATCAAGGCATGTAGCCTTATGTCAAGCTAACAAGAACAGTGGATATTTTGGGCAAAATAATGTACCTTTAAATGAAAATTAATTATTAAAAAAGGCTAAGCAACATTAGTTCTTTTGTGCAGTTATGAAAATCTGTTTCTACTAATATGAAGATGTGATGTACTTAATATGATCCTTTCTGTCATGATAACCCTATGGGGTGTAAGAACCATTTTAACAAGGATTACAAGTGCCACTTTCAACATTACAGGTATGACACCCTTTGACGTGTAAATTCTAAGCAATATTTTCAACATAGGATTATTGTCAGTGGTTTCTACTTCTTTTTTCTCTTTTTTTTTCTCTTCTTTTTTTCCATTTCAACTGGATTTTTACAAATTGGTACAAAAAATTACCATCTGAGTTTCCTGGGTTGCATTTAGAATCTTCTAAAAATACCACAAGAAATAAGTACACCCTCCTGTTTTTCCAATATTTTTATTAATATTTTATATATTGTTTCTCAGTATTGTTATTATTGTTATTATTCTTGTTATTAATACTGACTGATATAATAAACAGTGAATGTAATAGAAACAGAAAATATTTTCAATAATTCACTGCTGAAGTTATTACTATGCCTGCAGGCAAAGGAGAAATTTCAGTACACCTCAGCAGCTGACAGACAGACTGTGGATAAAAGTTAAAAAAGACATGTGAAAAAGCCCATATTTCTCAAAAATTCTTCCTCAAGCCAGGAAACCTAATAACCAACCCAATAAATAAATTAAAGCCTAAGCAACCTGATCTGACCTCGTTGCTGACCCTGCTTTGAGCAGGAGGTTGGACTAAAGACCTCTGAGGTCCCTTGCAGTATTTCTATGAATATGTTTTAAACTGTTCATATGCTTCTACCATGCTCCAGTGTTGTTGAAAAGCTTTGTAAAGAAGGCAAAACAACCATCTCCTAATTGTAAATAAGGGTGATAGATCTCACTCCTGAAAAATTTTAGCAGACATTTCCTCAAGCAGACCAGGTGTTTTGCAGCAACTCCCATGTGTGGAACTTAACAGCAGTTTCTAGACAATGATAAATGGAACTCTTACAGATGTCTTGCAGGAGCACAAAAATGTTCAGTGCTAAACTGACTTGTCAGTCAGTGTTACACAATTTTCATATCAGAAAGAGAATGTTAACTTTTCACCTCTCATTCCTGCAATGATAAAAGCAAACAAATACACCCACCCATTTCAATCTAAGAATTACTACAAAATTTGGTTTATATTACTAACAGTAATAACGATTATAAAAGTTTTGTGGTTGCATTTATTTTTAATGGAAACAAGGCATGGAGAAAGAGAACGTATTTTATTATTATTATTATTATTAATAATAATAATTATTATTATTATTAATTATTATTTATTATTATTATTGTTGTTGTTGTTGTTGCTGTTGTTACTATTATTATTACTACTGTTAATTCTTTTTGCATGTTAACCTGGAGAAGAGTGCCAAAATTAAGGCATTGGAAAAACAAGTCATCTACCTAACTGTATGAAAGATGTGGTACATAGTAAAATCACACTGAGTACTACGGTCTGCAACCATCAGACATCAGTCTGGCATCAATGCCTAATCTTTTTCTGACACTTGGCATTGTGCTGCTATACCAAATGTCTGAATTACCTTTTTTAATTATTGAGTTGCAAATTCATAAATGGTAAGGTCAGAACAGGCCATGAAGCATCTACTGTATAATAGTACCTTGACACTTTCCGTATCAGTGACAGCTCCTGGATGAAGCTAATAAACTTTACTAAAAGTCCTAGAAAGTTTTAGTCGGTGATACAGCATATTCTCTGTTATTCTGCATTTATTTACTTATTTGACTTTAGGTAGATATTTACATCTCACCTAATTTTCTAGTCTTTTTTTATAAACTGAGAGAAAGAGGCATCTGTAAGTTTCTATCCATTACCTAGAATAGATATGTGAACCAGGTCAGATAATTCTTTGCTTAAAAAATGACCTGCTGACTAGTACAGGTACAGATATCCACCCTGTAGACATTCAGAAAACTGAAGGTTTTCCCTGCTAGGTTGTCCATAAGCTTATATTGGTACTTTAAATTTGCTCTAATTTATTTCTTCCAGCCTTAACATTCTGGTTAAAGGTCCACACTCACAGAACGACTCCTGCTGAGTCAGCCTGCTCTTGGAGACAGGCCTCAATCCTTCTAGCATTTGCCAATCCCCAGTTTTATCAAAAGAATCCACTATTTTACCTGCCCAGGTCATGCCATTATCTAGATTTTGCCATAACCTCTGATTGCAACATATTCCTAGAAAATGTGACTGTTAGGATCTTTGTTGTCTTCAGATCTGGGAGCTTTGCGCTCATCATTCAAGAGACTGTCCTTCCCAATATGCTCTTCAACATCCTGACCACGGATGTACTCCTGTTCTGCTCGATCTTTCCTCCTGGAGCTGGGAAATCAAACAGTGAGTATTTAAAAAGCCATAGACTTTAAAAGACAGGGAAAATGGAATCTGGTTCTATTTTACCACTTAGAGTTGTCTCTTGAAATGTGAAATGTGCTTTCCTGACAGAAAAACCTCAAAAAAGCATGTTTCCCCACCATGTGCAAGAACTCTAGCTACTACAATGTTAAAGAAATATGATGTTATAAAAAGATGATATTATTTTATTATTTTCTTTAAGTGACCTATTCCATGAATAGACAGACACATAAGTGTGAGGCTTATTGGAGAACATAACTGACAGGCAATTCTGGCTGACATACACAGGAGGAAGGAGGAAACAGTGGATGATGTGCGATCTGATAGAGAAAAAAGCAAAGAACATGCTAGCTAAGAGTTTTGAAAGGCTTTGAAAGGGGTGATCTGGTACACTGAAAACCAGGATGTGTTATACAAGGGGATTTATAATTTTCCTAGTCCTGGTTTGGAAGTTGCAGAATAACTCTCACTCAGTACTGGTGTTGCAATGCAAACACATAGTAATGCCTGCAATTCTAGAGAGACTAAAACATTACAAAATCTGGTCCTAAACCTGCCTCAGCAAGACACAATTCTGCACTGCTAGGGTACACTTGTGCATAGATCTATCTGGGTCTCAGCATTTATTCAGCATCTGTCTTGCAACAAAGCTACATGTAGTGCAAATGATGAAAGAGGAGATGGATGAACTTATGCAGTTAAGAGCATTCATAACTTCAATGACATCTCTCCTTCCTTCCCTGAAACAATATCTACAAAATAGTATCATGCAGTGACTGTGAATTACAGCACAAATTAATCATTCAGTTCACTGAGCATTTGGTTTCATATTGACTCACAGACGAGAAAACCAGGACAGCCAGGGTGAATATGGTCTTGGTTGGCAGTTAACAGTAATGGCCCTGTGAACTGATTATAACTTTATTCTGAATACATCTTTTCCTAATGCACAGTTCACAGGGTTATTGTATTCCAGAACACTTCTGCTGTCACAGGTAGTTTTAGATGTTTGCATAGGAATTAACACAGGCTTTGAGAGAAAAAAACCTGCCATTCTCATCGTCTTCACTTTTTAAATGGAAAGACTATATTAAAACATCACCTTTGATGCCTTTTGTGCATCTATTGTCCTACGCCTTTATAATGTAAATTATTTATTTGATGGACACATTAGCCAGAGAAGCTCAACAATATTAGCAGAGTGATTCTCTTTTGAGAATGAGCAGACTGAAAATGAAACCTCCCAAAGGCCTTGGTACTGAGGTCTGTGGTCCCTTTGTAATACCAGATAACATTCTGTCATTATAAATTCCTTGGTAATCTTGCAGTGACTTCTTGTTTTGAACCAATCAAGTCTCTTTTGAGTGAAGCTGATGACTCCATGATAATTAATAATCTATGATATTTTAAGAACATTAAGTTGAAAAACAGTGTTTCTCATTAGTGACCTTTTACAACCCATGCTTTGGCTAAATTTTTGCTATGAGACCTTTTCTTCCAGCTGGCAGAGGGAGTGCATGTGAAGGGAGTCAGTCAAGAGCAAACTCTGCAGTTCAATGATGAGGGATCTCCTTGATAATCTGGCAGCTCCCAGTGCTGTGCTGCTGAGCACTGTCAGGGGTGAAATTCCAGATTGAGGGTTATGGGTAAGATGCTGCTTAACCACGGTTTTAACCTAAGGGCCTAAGAGAGATAGTGGTTTGATGCAACAACACCAACCTAAACAACTTATCAAAGAGCAGCATATTTTAGAAAGGCCTTTGAATCTTTTCAAAATCAAACTCTGGTAGACATTGCTTTTGCCCCTTGCGCAGCCTGAAATGGACCTCTGGTGTTGCTCAGTTAGAAAGCATGATGGGACTGTCAGCATCTTCAAATATTTGATCCAAACTGATCTTTGCTGTTGACAAAACTAGATTTACATGAAGAATTAGTTATTTGCCTGTTGTTCTTTGCCAGGTGAATGAATCCCAGGATGTGGTCCTAAATAAACCAGAAAAATGAGGCTCTGAATAGAATTGCCTATGCTGTAGCCTGTAACTCTTGTAATGATCCACAACCTACAGTTTGATCTTTTGTATCAAATGCAGAATTAATTTCCTCATGGGTAGTTTTTATAGAAGCCGATAGCATAATAAAAACCTTACAGGAGCTTACAGAGCTACCTGCTCACCTCAGTCAGGTTAGGTCAACATTATAGAAAAGCTATGCCCTGGAACTACTGTAATTTAATGTTGGCTGATCTGCTCTTTGATTTTAACAGCATCTATAACTTGACCTGAATTCGTAATATGAACATAAATTGTAAATTTGCAATAAAGTTATCTGGCAATTCCGTGATGAAAATTACTATATTTTAATCATCAGCATTCACTGAAGGGAGCTGCATTTGTAGACTGCCTTGAAAAATGATTTACTGATATATATTTAAACCATGAGCTTTCAAATCTCTATCTTGTGCAGATGCTTTTATTTTTTTCTTTACAGAAAAGAGATTTGAATATAATAGGTGTGATTCTCAGAGTTAAATTAATGAATTTCTTATTTTAATGCCTATAATATACCAGTTTATACAATGGTAAATATGGGTGTATCAAAATAGCATAGTGCTATGTAACCTACAGAGAGTCTGCGTTTTAGTCATTTGCAGTCCCTAGGCACCTGCATCTCTATTTTCATCTGTTTGAAAGATTTTTAGCATGGCATGGTTGAACTTAAAGCTTAAAGTCAGAATTCACAGGTAAGTTAATCCTCTATCTGTCTCATGGATAAGTTGTTTCTGTTTATGGCTCAATAGTCCTGCTCTGGTGAGCACCCTGAGGTTGCCAAGGCTGCTCTGAGAGCCTGAACCAGCTCTGAGAGTCAGCTGAACCAGACTGCACAAAACAGGAGAAGTTCTGTCTTTAGTCTGTAACTGACTGTCAGGACACTGACGCTGCATGAGGGAGATTTGTGTTGAGTTCTTTTCTCCATCCACAAAAATGAGACGAACTTCTTCTCTCTGGTCTCTTAACAGAGGGCAGTCAACCCTCCTGACAAAGGGATACTCTCTGGCGTGATGCCAGATGCATTTTGGAAAGGTAGTGGGTTATAATAACAGCATTTGCTTGATTTTCTCACTGCTGTGCTTTGCTGCAGAACTTCTCCATCCACAAGATCCTTCTACCCACCCTCACAGTAAAGAGTTTCTGGCTGATGCCTAATCTATACCTAATCACAAGTGCTTTTCAAGGGAGATATGGACAAGCTGAAGAGTCCAGAGAATGGTGAAGTTGGTAAAAACATCACCTATGAGGAAAGTCTGAAAAGACTGGAATTATTTAGTATAAAGAAATGACGATTGAAGAGTTATTGCAAATTAAAAGTAGTAAGTAGCAAAAATGTTGGATATTTTTCATTACATCTGTTGTAAATGGTGTAAAACGCAGCAAGGAAGACCTAGCTTGAAAAGAGCTTTCTTTAGGCAGAGCTTTTAAGCACTGAAACAGAATTTATCAAAAGCTGTAACAGCTTTAAAGAACTGGTTAGATAAATATTTTTTGGGAACAGTGTTAACTGTTGCTGCATTAGGCCAGTATTATTCTCATACTATGCATATTATCTCTAAATGACCCTCCAATTCTCGTGTTTCAATCACAATATCCTAATGTGTCCCTGTAAAGCATGCAAAATGCTATGAGGTTAATGATATCTTTAAAAAGTACTTAAGTGAGCTCTGTATGGAATGCTGGTATTGCCCCTCTCTCCTGCGTCGTAAGCTAAGGATAAAGGTGCCTTGGAACTGAAAGAAATTTAGATTGTGTAAAAGGAAGATATTATTTGTGAGGTTGCTGAGGCACTGGAACATGATTCCCATAAGAGTTCTGGACACTCCATCCCTGGGAATGTTCAAGGCCAGGTTGGTTGGGGCTCTGAGCAACCTGGTCTGGTGAAAGATGTTCCTGTCCATGGTGGAGGCCTTGGAACTAGGTGGTCTTTAGGGTCCCTTCTAACCAAACCATTCCATTATTCTGTAATTCTAATCAAGTGTGATAAGACAAACTGTGAATTATAATTGTGAGTGGAATTCAAAAGCTGAAGGTAAAATAAGCAGCTCAGAGTTATTGGGACAACTTAGTGAAGACTGGCATGTTTACATGCAGAGTGTGCCACCCAAAGAATTTTGTAGGCAGCAAACAACTGCTGCTATAATTTATGTGCATCTGAGGCTCTTCTCTGGAAAAAAGATCACTTGCAATTCAAAGAGGAAATATCAAGCATTTACAGGTCAAGAGAAAAAGGATCAAACCATACTCATATTGCCTGTACATCTAACCAACTGAAAACATTTACCAAAGCACAATAAAAACTAAGTTCTTTCATACAGTTGACACTTCCCACAAATTCAGAACAATCTAAAGTTTGTTCTTGAATAAATGAACTCTAGAATATGTGAATACATTACAGCACAATCAGAACAAGTAATTTCTGTACTCATTCAGAATGCACGATGGAGTTCACCTGAATTTAGTTAATTGGTGCTGCATATAGGGGGAAGAGAAAAAGATGCAAAAGTTTTTCTTCAGCAAATTGTGACTATAACAAAGCATCATGGCTGGTTAATTCCTTAGGTAAAAGAAAAACCTAATGAAATATTGCTGATTAAACACATCACAATGAAATCACAGTAATGATTGTTTCACATACAAATATATCATCTATCTATGTATCTATCTATCTATCTATCTATCATCTATCTACCTACCTACCTACCTACCTATTTAATCTATCTCTATCTATCATCTATCTATATGTGATATAGACTTAATTGGAATCTTCCATGTTATTGTGAATTTTATATGTTAAAAAATGTCTTTATTTAATAATTGAAGTCCTAGGTACTTTACTGAACCAACACAAATAAAATGACAAGCTGCTGTTGTCTAAGCAGTAAGGTGAATAAAAGATAAACATTTAAGAGAAAATAAAAAGGCCTGACAAAAAGTAACAGGCTCTTTTTTAACCTTCACTTCAAAGAAACTGCAATTAATATCCACCAAATTTGAAGGTCTGGGTTACAGAAAGCAAATTGGGAAATGTTCTTAGAAAATGATAGACCTGGATTTGTAAGTCAGAACAATCTACCAGTCATTTGTCACATGAAACTTGATCAAAACACAGCTTGTTCAAAGCTACTAATTGAATAAACCTCATTGAATAAATGGCAATGATTTGAAAAAAGGTGTTTATCTCACACGCTTCAGAACTGTCTTTTTACACATGAACTATTTTTACCCTTTCTAATTATGTAAATTAGCCCAACCCACTTCATATGAAATAACTTTGTACAATCACATGCTCTTTCCAGTTCATACCAAATATTTCATAGGCCTTTCATGTGCAAGATTGAAATGTGCTTGAAGGATTTAATTTGACACACGATCTACATTGACTATTTGGGCCATCAGGAAAATGAAAATCATGCAGAAAAAAAAAGAGTAACAAAAACTAGAAACTATGATGTAGATAATGAAGAGATATTTATTCAACATGTAGCTTGTATCATAAAAACTGCAGGATTCTTAGTCTCATGAAAAATGTTATCTATGAGTTAAATATTTTGAATAGTTTTAGGAGTCCACCACTATTTATATATAGATGTTCACATGTGAAAAATTGAAATTTCTTCTCTAGAGATTTAGCTACTAGAACAAGTCAGTTGTGGGAAGAAGGTCTACAACACAGATAAATTCTTTAGTAGGTGAAAAAACAGCAACATTTAATGGTCATTTGCTGAAAATACTTAAATAACACTTCAGTGTTAAATCTTCAAAGAACTACACATACATTAACTAATTGGTCTATGTGCTTCTGCTTTGCTGTACAATAGGCAAATATATTTACCTTATTTGCTTTATGGATATTTTTCTTTCTCTGACAAAGAGTGTTTTGGACCAGTATTTAATTGATGGAAAAGTGAAGTAGAAAATATTAAAAAGTATTAAACTTTTGAGAATAGGATCAATTTCTGAGAATTATGCATGTGAATTTAGGATCTGAATGATCCACTGAGTTGTGCAAATCCATAAACTGTGATCTTATTTTCACTGGAGTTTAAGTGCCTTCAGAGCAGATTTAGTTGCTGTTTTTCTCAGGAATATAATGCAGGGATGTATATACTAACTCAACATATACATAGGCCAGAGACATGTGTCTGTAGAATTCTGAAAGAAAATACAAGGTTTCAAAGGAAAAGAGGAGGTATCATCTTTTAGTAGAACTGGCTGGAAAATAAAAACTATATTTCTGAAAAATGCCTGGTATTTATTTCTATCCCAGTATAGAAAACAAGAAGAGATTGTCGAAGAGTTCAACAACTGAGCAACTTGCGTTGGGGTAGGAGAAAGGGGAGGCAAAGTTCTACTTTCTGTCTGAACTAATCTGCAACGAAGTCTTGAATCCTCCACATTCTAAAGGAATGAACCTGACCACCAAACTACAGCATCAGGGCACTGCAACGAAAAGTTGGAGCTGATTAGATACCGTATCCTCTTCAAACAAGCTGTCTTGAGTTCCAATGGTTATGTCACCCCAGGAAAGTATTTATCCCAGGATCTGGGATAAATACATGGGTGCTGTAATTATGCAATTAACTGCAGCCCTCATTTTGTATCTAAACATGACTCAACATCTGCTTTTCACCAGGTTTTCTCTCAAGGCCAGTGGAGAGTTTCCTGTGAAATGTTCATGATAATTAAAATTTTTCCATATGATTGAGAACATTGCGGAAATGTAGGCTTTTACATGTTGAATTTGCCATCTTCCAGGTCAGCTAGTGCTTCCATTTCCTTTCAGTTACTGTAGATTTAGAGGGAATTAATAGCTTTGAATGGGACATTTAATAGAAGTGTGGTTTATGTAAATGTAAAAACCACATAGTTATCATGAATAACAGATGTTTATCTATAACATTTTTCAAAACTTGTTGCAGAGTTCTGTCCTGTCAAGGCTTTATAAGAACAGATTAGACAGACATCTGTGAATGATGGGACAGATATTGGGCCCTGACATAATTCAGAATGTTGGGCTGAAACTAGAAAGTTTCAACTATTTTTCATTTGCAGGCTCCTATAACCTTCCATTGCAGATACAGAAATGTCACAGATTTGAACTGATGTAGAGTATAAAGGACCTGATCTTAGTTACCTCACACAAACCCCTTCAAAACAGTGAGCAGACCTTTGGTTAGCAGGCCTGACTAGAAATTAGCAGTTCTGGACTGTGAGGTCTTTTGTAGACCCATGTATCAGTGGTTCTGTAAAATCCCTGCACTTTGCTGCTCTGTTTTGGTTTCCTTTTTTTTTTTTTTTTCAGTTGGTTGGTTGGTTGGTTGGTTTGGGTTTTTTTGTTTGTTTTGTTTGCTTCTTTGTTTTTAAATTTTTGCTTAACCCACATGAGACAGTCCTGGTAACACAATTCCACAACTTTTTCTGGAGTAGAACCTTCACCTGTGGTTCCTCCTGCCACTGTAGTTAATCCAATAACCTCCCCTCTGAGTTTATTAACAGGAAGAAACTGGCATGGGAGAATCAATTGCTCCCCTGAGACGAGAAATTTTAGTAATTTTGAAAACAGGTAACTAGGTAATACTGACAAAAACCTGCGTATGGTTCTAAGATGTGTGTATTTTTTTAAATGCTGTTTATTTTGTTTTCTCAGCAGTCACTGTATGGTAGCCACTTTAATAAACAGCTATAAGAACTATTAACTTACTGCTACAAGTAATCCTAATAAAAGTGTACATTAAAGCCTGTGTGAAAACAATTGTTTTTCTAGCATGTAACAGCTTGTCTACACCCTGTAACACTTTGTTAACTGATCATTTTGACTGTGCTGCTTAGTTTGGATTTCAATGATGCCTAAAAAGTGGGATAGTCAGGGTTATGGACTAAATGACTGTAAACACTTATCCATAAACCAATTGTTTCTTGTTAGAGCATAGGGAACAGGGATAGGAGTCCTGAAATGGATTGTCTCTATAATTTAGCTGTAAAATATATGTGAAAACCCAAATACTAGGAAGCTATTAACTTCAAAAAGTTCAAGGCTAAACTTGTTGTAGTCTTGGTAACTGTTTTTTAGTTAGTCTGTGTTTTCCCCCAGTATTTATATACCAAAATGCATACTATAGAGATGCTCATTTTATTACAATTTCTCGTAATTGAAATTTCCTTTTTTTTTTTTTTTTTGTTTTGTTTTGTGTTTTGTTGGGTTTTTGGTTTTTTGTTTGTTTAGGTTTTTTAGTTTGTTAGGTTTGGATTTTTTTTTTAATTACCTTTAAAGAAACTCAATAAGTTGTACAGTCCTACTTTTTAATACATATTATTATACTTATGAACTCTGAGAAACACGGTGAATGGAAGAGCTTTTGAAATGCATTTTGGGAGGAGCATAAAGCAACAAAAAGAGAGGCAATCATGAGAGACACACAGCAGAAGGAAAGGGTCAAACGGCAGAAACTAACAGCAACAGAATAAGTTCGAAGTTAACATGACCACTTGTAGCCACACTGCTCAGCAGCAAAATATTAATCTTTGTGTTTGTAGTTCCATTTCAGGTCATTTAATACAAAATTAAAAGTGCCATACTCATAAAGCACTAGGAGGTGAAGCTGCATATTTCCCGAATTAAGCTGACCAAAGTTCTCTGAAGAGGCAATAGTCACCAAAGAAAGTTGATGCTTCACTGTTGATCAAAAGGATCAGAACTTGCCTTCAAACAGGCAAGTTCATGTTATTCACTGGCACTCAAGAACTGCTCAGGGAAACACAGCCTGGTCAGGACTGTCAGCCAAGGCTGGAAGACCTCATGCAACCAAGCAGCACAAGGGTTTGCCAAGCCACAGGGATGGAACAGAAGGGTAATGAGATTAGCAGATCCAGCATGTGGGATACTGCATCTCTGGCATGTCTTAGGCCATGAAGAAGTTGTAAAATCCTTCATTAGAACAACTGAGTTTTTATACAGTGTCTTGCAGCCTGATGGAGAATGATTGGTCCTTATGGAAGCAGCACAGAGTGAGGAAAAGAAGGAAAAGAGATGACATTCCACCAGCAATCCCAACACAGCTGGGAAAGCCCAGAAGAGCAGGAGTAGCTCTTACTTGTGTGTTTTGTTGACAAGTGTGTGGGAAGGGAATTCTCGAAAAACAGATGGCACTACTGAATTGTCTTTTTGTCTAGCAGCTTCCTGATGACCACCGGTGAAACCGTAGGGGTTCTAGGGGATGTTGGTACCCTCTGGCTAAACCTAAGGATTCACACCTCCGTATGCATTCACTTCCATATTTGCCTTCATCACCAAGACATGAATGATTTTATCAAGTGTCCTTTGAATTCTACCAACCACACAGAGTTTATAAGAGATGCATCTTTGTCTTCCTTCTGAAATGTCCTATTCCATACTTGAAAGAGCCCTGATATTGGGTAAACCTAATATTCTGCAATGCACCTATGGTGTTTCTATTTCTCTTCGTGTCATCTGAGTGCATCCCTTTCTGTATTTCCACATTCCAAATGTAGGAGACAGTTGTACTACAGCTACTCCACATTCACGCTGGTCTGAGTTGGCCAGAGAGAAAGAACTTGCAGCTTGTTCTTTAACCCTGAGCAGAAACACATTGACTTGGCTTGGCAGGCTCTCTGAGGGTCAGTTTTACTCAGCAGTTCTCACAAAATTAAAGGCAATATCAAAGTAAGAACAATATAAACTATCACTACCTTGTTGACATCTTCTACATTAGAGACAGAAGCTGTCATAGCAAAGAGCCTCCTAGTGCGTCAACATTTTTTTGGCTTACACCTGTAAGAACACTGCCCTTGACACTGATGCAAATATGAAGTAAAAATATTTGAAAACTAATATAGCTGCAGTGACCTGATTTTTCATATCTATAATTTTTTACCCATGAGTTTTATTAACACTTTCCCTATGGCATTTTACTAAACAATAATTTATTTTACAAATCTTAAACATTCTGCTTTTCAATCTATTGAATTATTTCTTACTATTCGAACAGTGCACTTCAGTCCTTAACTGGGTAATTGTTATTGATTTAATGCTGGTTTATCATATGACTAAGGATAAGAGGTGTGGTTTAATGCTACCTGCATTCTGCTACCAGAAAAGCTGAAGAAAATTTGTATCAGATTCATAGTTTATTTTTCTCTGGTGGTCCATTTATTTAACATTCTTAAACCTATGTCAAAGATTAATTTAGCCCTATTATCTTTTATACTGATTTTTACAAGTATTTCCAGACTTCAAGCACAGTCTAACAAGATGATGATATTCATTGCTAAGGATGTTTCTTCTCAACTGGGGCTCAAGTAAATTATGTAAACATTTCCCGTGGCAGCTCCCCAAGGTGTACACAAATGGTAATCTAGAGTGGTATTTTTCAACTTCTTTTTAAACTTGGGCCTTTTCTCATTGAACTAATTTAATCAATTTGGAAAGAAATTGGCTTTAAAACAAGGGAAGTTGTGGGTGCTTTCAAGTGTCTATTTTTGGATCACATATGAAAGAGGAAAATAAACAAAGGATTATGTTTATGTTTAAGACTCATTTAGAAACGGCTCATAATAGCATATGCTAAAGATGATGAATAGTTAAGAGAACTGATCATGTAATTATTAGAAGAAACCACACATTGTCTCAGAGAATGTAAATCAAGAAATTCAAGTCAGCCACAGTCAGCCTATTCCAGGGATTTCCTCCGTGGCTCTGACAAGACCTCTGTTCAGCTGCAGCCCTGCTACTGCTCCCTGGTTCCAAGGCAGCACACGCTCACTGCAAACTGGCCCCTGGGGTTACTCCTGTCCTACATACTATTTATGAATGCAGTCCAGCATTCTTTTGCTAGACTGTGTATTTCCAAGAACACGTGGCTTTTCTGTCTTCAAAAGGTGACTTGAAATAATATGTTGTGAAAGTCTGAAAAAATCCCCATAAGGTCTTTTTGGAGAGGACAGGGGTTTAAAAATATCTTTCAAACAGCAGTAACATTTTAAGATAAAATATTTCAGACAGCTCCTCTTTGTTGTTTGGACTGTACATTCCATATGAATTATTGGGAAGAGGCAAGATTGTGGATATGTTGTTAGGAAACATGCAGGATTTTGCTCTTAAACTTGCCGGTAGTGAGACAGGAGAAGCAAATAGGCACTGATTGGTGGCACACATCTTTCATTTATATCTGAAAGAATATCTTTAATGAAAAACATAATTCCTGCCAATAATATTCATCTTTGTCTTGAGTTTCCTTTTTGAAAACACATGATAGTGATATTTGGCTGGACAGAACATCAAATAAATGGAATATAAGTTCAGATATTCACTGTCATTTAAGATTTCTTCCAAGATTACCCTTTTGTCATGCCATCTGTGGCTCACCTAACCACTATCATTAAAACATTTCATACTCCATATTAGCACTCTCAAAGTAATTTTGGGGACAATGAATAAAGAAATCTCTATTACCTTGGACAGGAGTAGGTTTAGGGGTCAAGAGGATGATGCAGAACTTTGTTTCCTCCACAATTAATTTATTGGCATTACTGCCATGAATAGTTGGCCTCTGTGACTGAAAAATCAAGAATGGGATAAAAATATATATTGCAGATTTTGAACTAACTGACTTCACATTGACAAAAGCTGATAATATTAAAGCATACACCCATACAACCATGGAAAAATCATGAGAAGTCAAATCTTGACTCTTAATTTCTTATTACTCTGAGCTATGCTTAAATGGTACAGAAGAATGAGAGTTCTCAGCATGTTGCTTTCTTCATTGTACAGTTTGAAGCAGTGGCTAAAAGTCACACTGTCCTTTCCCTGTAAATCTGTGGCGCGAGAGGAAAAACTGCTGTCTCAGAATGGAAGGAAAATGCATCTAAAGTTCAGGTCACTCTGTGTCTTTGTTAACTCATTTAGCAAGCTACAGAATTAAGGATGAAGATTTGTTGTGTCTTAGGAGCATCCTGCCCAATGAATGCCCTCTTCCTATGCATTATTTATTCTGCTATTGTACCACAGTCAACTATCTGTGGCTGTGCTGACTCCCTTTATTCATTTTAAAATTCACTTCTGTGGTAATGCAAAGTGATGCCAAGCTAGCCACAACTTCTGTCTGTCCCCGGAATAACTGTAGTAATGAAGATTTACAGTAATCGCCACTGAAATTGCCCAAGGCGTTCATTCTTCATACTTTCTGGGTACATCTATATAAATTAGCACAGGGATTGTTGAAAGCCAACAAATTGGGTCCAAATGCTGAATTTTATCCGTGTATTTCTTCACTGAAAGGAAGATGAATTTGGTTTTCCTCTCCCTTGTAGAAGTTTGGAGATCAGTGTTACTTTGGCAAGAGGATTCACTGTTTTGCAGTGTTGCCGGGACAAGTTAGGTTTACTAATCCCAAAACTTTCTTAGGAAAATACCAGTCTTTCCTGGACTCCAGGAAGATGCATGGCAGAGGGTAAGTGACTATTAAGGGACAGAGCTGACAGTGAATAAGGGGCAGAAGAGGACGAGCGGCAGTAAGGGTGGCCCAGAAGGAACAAAGGGATTGTCCAGGAAATCACTTAACGGGAGGGATGTTCCTAGAAAATATGGCATCCAGGAACACAGAGAGGGCAGCTGGTGGGTGCAGGAAGGAGAGACCTATAGGGTAGCTCAGGAAAAATAAGGCAAAGTGTAACAGAGAACTGAACAGGTCCCGAGTTTGGGTGTCAACAGCAGGAGAAAACCAGAGGCATACTAAGGATGAAGGCTGAGGCAAGAATGAAAGGCAAAGCTAGATTACTCTGTTTCAAAAAAGGAGACACAGAATAGCATTTCTCTGGGTAAGAAATACCCCTTCTTATCATACGGAAATTTAAAATTTAAAATCAGGGCTGCAGAACTTAATTATGCTCACAAAAGGGTCTTTTGCAATGAGGACAGAATATAATTTTATCAGTTGCTTCTCAAATTCTTGCAGTTTCAAGCAGAGAGACTTAAACATCTTCTTTTTTAAGTTTAAATATATTTCTCTTCCTCTTGAAAATACAAATTAAATGTTAGGTCACCTTACACTGTTTATTTCCAGCTGTACTCCTGCTGCAAATTCTTTTATGTATTTGTTAATCCCAGCGTGGCCTTCTGCACTGGCTCACAATTCTTCTTGGAATAAATCCAAGATACACTGTATTATATATGCCACTTTTAGAGAAAAACTCTTTACAGCTGGGGAAAAAAATAAGATCACTTTCAATTTGTGTTCGAATTCTTCTGTCTAAATTAGCTTTGTTTTGTGGCTTAAGGAACCAGATTTTACTCCACTTATTAACAAAGCAGCCTTATCAGCATCATTCTTCTCTGTGTATATTTAAGTATTGCTGAGATCTGCAGTTTTGTAATCTGCAAGCTTTCATTTATTTTAAAGTTTGTTACAATTATATTATGCAAATTATTCAATGCAAATGTTGTTATATTATCAGTTAAAAGTACCAAAGTGAGAATAAAAATAAAATAAAATTTGAAATGGCAAGGAGGAAGAGGTAAAATGAAAAAATAAAATAAATTAAGTAATGCCCTCAAAATACATATTTATGAATACTCATGTCTCTATGTAACTTCTTTTACACTAAAGACATCGCTGTATAGGAATAATGAAGTAAACTAACATGGATAATGAATGTAATTCTCTATGTTTTATGCTGACATAATTTCTACAGTGTTACCAACACTGTAGTTTTGAAGACAAATTAAACCACAACTAAAGACCAAAGATTTACAGTTTACTGTCCTTGTTCTTAAAACCTTTTATGTTTATATATAAACATCTAAAAAATTCCACTAAGAGCCCTTTGTGGAAATGTCTAAATGCATAACTCCTATCAAAGTCAATGGGATTAGACAGTTAGGGCAAGAGCTGTAAAGGGATTCACTAAAATTCATAGCAGTGGGAATTCACAGCCTTGATTCTGACACCTAGACTATGTGTGAGCTGAAAAATAAAATAACTCAGGCAGAGTTGTGCACTAGAGTGGCCAATGGGTGTGGCATGGAGAGGATTCACAGGGATAGAAAACATTCCCTAGCTCTAAAACAGGCTGGCCACCTCCAAGTACCCATTAGCAATATGAGTTCCCAGGCAATATGCCTGAACTTTTTTTTGAGAGGTGATCTGAGCACTTTGTGTGAGGGACAGGGATCCATATCAGGTGAACATTTCAGATGACGATGGGAGGGGGGTACAGGAACACACAGTGGAGTTTGTTCAGATATGGTCCAAGAGTCCCTGTGCAGTTTTGCACCCTTGACTGGTGATCATAAAAAATGGCATGTTTGGTGGAGAGCTGCCAAAAGCAATCAGGGGAAAATAGAAAGATAACCTCACGATAACTGGTTTATTTTGCTGTCTGTGCCGCTCTTTGTATTACATTTTGTCCATCCGTTGCTTGGCTCCCTGCTCCCATCAGCAATATGACAGCATTGTAAGGAATTCCTAGACTTCATTCTCCTTCACCTGACCATTTTTTTGCACCCTGGAAGATGTTTCTCAGACTGTGGCCATACTGCTGTAGGTAAAGGTACCTGGAACGATATCACTCCTGTCACAATATTGTTAGTATTGTGAGATAGTGACGCAGACAGCCAGAGAGCACTCCCCCAGAGCTGTGCGCAGTTCAGGAGCTCTAGTCTAGAGTCTAGAGACTAGTCTAGACACTCTGGAACTCTAGAACCATTCACCATTTCTGTTGCAATTAGAAATAAATGTTTATCACTATCCTGGACACCAGAATCTTTTTTATGTTGTATGCACTATCAATACACATTGGAGATAAAGCTTTTCTAATGGTCATTTTCATTCAGCTGAAGTAGTGGGATGAAGTCAGAGCTCAGCCCCCATTATTCTGAAATTGGGGCAATATTTTGAATCCTCTCTGGTACAGCCATTTCTCTCAGCCAGGACCCTGAGCCAGAGTTCAAAGGCTATCTCATGTCAGTGACATCAGTCTGTCACAGAGATCACATTACATTGGGATTCACATGATTTTGCATATCTTCAGGCTAAGGAATGTGATAAAAAAAGAAGAGTAATACAAATGTTTAAACAAGACATGTATCATAGTATAAAAGTTCACGGAATTCCCTGGAGGGGAGACCAATTTTTGACATTATGCTTAAGGATGACAGACAAATCTTCAGATGTAGAGAGAACATGATCTGCATAACTTCTAAGGATTTGCAATCCTATGAGAAGTATTCAGTGCAAGATTTCTGTGCTTTTTGTTTCTCAACATTCTACTCAAAGCTTAGTAAATAGAAAAAAACCCAAAAATCTTACTACATTGTATTTTTAATATGTTCACATAAAAATATTTAGAAATTATTCATTCTTAGTTTTCAAGGCATTTGCATTCTTTTCTTGACTGGTTAAAAGCAAAAAAAAATCCCAACAATCTCTATATTAAGATCAAACAGGCAGATGTTTCACAGGAAGTGGATTTAAAATGGGTTATTGAGGCAGCTACACATCTTTTCCATGACAAGGATTCATAGTCCTTGAGATCCTGCAGAACTGGTAGCTGCTCTTGTGCCACACAACCTGTAGTCTGCAACACATGGAGAAACGTGAACGAAAATCATGCAGGTAGACAAAGAGACAGCGGAAAGTTTTGGTCACTGTAATAGCCAGAAACTTTAGCAAGGGTTATGCTGGTTATAGGCCTTAGGTGCAGGTTGATTAAACCAACTGTTGCCACTAATAACATAATTTGGAACATATCACTTACCATCATTTGTTACCAGATGGTGCCTGGACTCCAGCAAAGAGAAGCTTTAAGGAGAAATTTGATGAATATGGTAGCTTTAGAGACTTTGACCACACACATAAGGTTACAAAATCATTTAATAACTCTGGGAAAAGTGAATATTTGGGTGACAAAAACTCATCATGTTTGCAAAGCAGAGGGGATGGATGACTGATATAAAAACTGGAATACCCCAGCGCAGTATTTTTAAACAACAGCTGGAGTTTGATTAAAATCAGATCAAGTCCAATTAAAACCAGTCTGGACAGAATTCAGTATTCAGTCTAATGTTAATAACTTGTAAGTGGAAAATAGATAGATAAATAATACCATCTATATGGTATTTATTTTTTATAATCATATTGTTGTATCTATAATAGTCTAAAAATATCAATCAGATTTACTTTGAAGGCCACAATCTTGCATGTTTCAAGGTTTTTAGCAACTGCATGGGCCACTTGCGTCACACATTTTATTCAGACCAAATGATATGAGACATATTACAAAACAATTTATTTAGAAAATGTTGAAAAAGAAGTGCAGCTGATTCCTAAGCACTCTGAGTTATAAACCTTAGTGAAAAATGCTGTATGGAAAAGGAAAATGCTATTGCTCCACAGTTCAGGTGTGCTAGTTAGAGCAGCTTGAGTTTGCTAAAACATGACTTTTCTATCTGCTTTCAAATCCTGCTTATTTGTGAGAAATTACTGCAAATTTCATTAACATAATGACACATCCATCTCTGTCAAGTAAAAATCATTGATATAATAAATCAAGCAGGTAAATTGTTCAGATGGAGCAAGCACAGGCTTCTGAGTTCTCAGCTAGAGTGTAAGGAGGTGATTTTCCCAAATGTTGATCTTTTTTGTAACTTTCCAACCAACTTTGCTACAGGGGGGAGAATAACAACAGCTTTTTCTAAAATAAATAAATAAATATATATGCATTTATACACACCCCCCCCCACAGACACACATATATATTATATACAGATAATTTTAAGGGTTTTTTTGTTTAAATAAACATATATTAATAAAACAGACATGCATAATGGGCAGATGAGATGGACCTTTGAAATATTATCTTCTCCTACATTTCATGAGCAATAGAGAGCATCTAAATTATTAATGTTATCAATCTCCTTCAGCGAAGGAGATTTATTTTGCAAATTCTAGCAGCCCTAATCAGATGAATTTTTAAATACCCAATGTTTCTGTCTTCCTTTACTGTTTGTTTTCAAGTGTTGATTTTTTTTTTTTTTAAGGCCACAAAAAAGAGGAAAACAAATCACATCTTATATTAACCCATAACCTTTTAAGCTACAGAAACAGACAGGTCATTTTTTTTTTTTAATGTTGACATTCTGCATGTGTAAGAAAAACTTATGTATGTAGATTCCTCTCACAAGAGCTTCAGGGCATAACCCAGACAGAGGAGCCATCACTTTTCCATTCTGCACCCAGGCTGCTGACAAAAGAATTGTGCAAATGAGCCTTTAAATCCTTAAATAGTCACTACACAATGCATGAAAGAATGCAGCGCAGGACAAAGGGCAATATTCACAGTTTATCTCAGGGTGATGGATCTGAATCGACGCATGAACATGGGTTTGTTACGGGATGGAGTAGGCCGAAAACCCCTACTGAGAACCCAGTGGCCACAGTCTGTAATGCAAACAGTCAGGCTAAGTCCTTCACAATTAAGGTAAATGGAACTGGCCATTATCTGAACTTCAACTTGTTCTCATGATTGATATGGGAAATGAAAAGTTGTATATATCTCTACAAAGACTGCAAGTTTTCTTCTCCTGACCAATGCTAGGAATTGGTAGATTCATATTTTAATGCAGAAATTCCTATTCTATATTTCCGTTTAATAAATGTGCTAGCACTTCCATCCACACTGCAATGGATGCTACCAATTTTGTTGTTTTCTTAGAATTTTAGCTATAGATAAGACATAAAAATAAGTTCGCGAAACTGATACTCTAAGACTATACTGACTGATAACCTTTGTGGGCAAATACCTGTTCATCCACATCCTTCACACCATCAGCCTGTTGCCAGTCTGTTTAAATATGCATAGGTAACCAGCAGCTAAAGAGTCACTTGTATTGGGGCATTCAGTACTTCAGGAAAACCAGGGTCCTCTAAAGAACACATAAAATATAGAGCATTTATAAGTAAATGCATTTTACCTATACTGTCCATAACAGTTGCTAAAATATCTTGTATTAATGTTTCAGGTTTTCTAAACAACACGAAGTGTAAAATCAGTCTTTATGTAATGCATTACAGAGAGGCAAATGTTAACATTTAATGCTCCAACAGGGAATGGAGGGCCTGGAGCAAGGGCTGCTGCGCCCTGCCCTCTGCTTATCCTCCCTTTTTTCAGCTTGGAGCAGCAAGAAGGGAGAATGTAACACTGCTACCTGTAAAATATGGGCAAACCAAGCAGCCAAATCATCCACAAAGCATCAAGTGTTCATCTATACATTTGGTGAGGATGGAATTCTCATTAGCATATAAAAATATCTGATCGAAAAAAATCACTTTTAATTTATATCTCACCTGGTAACATTTAGGGATGAATAAATTCAGGTAACTTTCCAAGAAATGTGATCTGTGAACAGGCATATGATTTCACATAAAGACCTGCACGAAGGCCACCAAGACAGCCAATGAAACACAGAGATTTCAAGAAACTCTCTTCAAAGCAACCCTATGTATTCAAGTATACACTGCATTCAAGTTGGATGGATTTCCCTTTTGTCTATAGTCATCAGAGGCAAGTGACATCTTGAACGCCTCAAGAAGATTAAATAGCAAAGCTCAGTCGGAAGCTTAAAAAAAAGAGAGAGAAAAGAAAAGGGCCAACTTGGCCATTATGGAGCTGGTCCTTTCTTGTCTGTGAAAGAGCTTTCAAGGAGTACTATTGGAAGAAGAAGGCCCAGATAAAGAATACAATGATGTTAGAAAGGGAGAACTCCGAGTGGAACCAGAGGGTGTGGGTTGCGCTGAATGAAGGATTAGTGCAGCTTCACAGCAAAGAAAAGGGGAATCCTAGTCAAGATGAAAATGAAGAATTACTTTTTTTAGACTCCAGTTCACTGAGCAGCGACAATGCATGATGGGAGGTACTTGACATAACACTCTTCCAGGCCATGTTTGCTCTCCATGTGGGACCAAGAAAAAACAACAACAGTGGCACACCAAAACAAAACAGTTTTTAACCTAATAAACTTACTCAGAAATTCTTTTCTGCAAACCTTGGGTTTTATTTACCATTGAGTATCTGCATGTTGAACCAATCACAAATGGGAAATTAGCATGCCAGATTTGCAGACAGCGTGCCTTTTAAAAAGCCTGTATTTTGCAAAAGGTTCAAATCAATGCATTCTTATTGCACTTTACAGGAAAGGAAGATATGTTGAGTGTTGAATTCTTCACAGGCATCAGAAATAGCTACCTTCTGAAATATCTTATAGCAAACTAGAAGGCAAAATGATGTGGAAATAAAAAGATTTTGGATCCTTAAGATGTGTGCACAGCAGTCAGGTTGATTCTGAGTTAGAGAAAGGACAGTGCAGAAACAAGAAGGTACAATTTATTGAGAGATGGGCACATATTTTGGTTCATGACTATTCATATTCTATGAATCACTGAGCTACTTTCCCATGTGTGAGGAATCCATAGTCCCAGAATCACATTACTAGCTGTGACATAGCCAAGGTAGGAAAAAGGGCTGGAACACAGGGTCTCTGTGACAACTGTTAATATGATGCAAACACATGCTTCAGGTTAGGCTGAGAAGTTGCAGGTTAGGAGCATTCTGGGGATGTTGCCACATTCACATCTCATAGGGAAAGGAGCAAGAAAGACTTCCTTTACCTGCTGGTGAAATCATTATGGTAATAGAGGGCAAAAGAAAAAAACTGGTCTACCTCATCAGCTTCCCTAAAGTGTCAGGAAAAAAAAAAGATCATTCAGTTTCCTTGGCTACCTCTCATTCTAGCAAAGATAATGTTTTAATGTTTTATCAGGGACAGGACAGAAGTATCACTTCCCTGCAGTACCACACCAATTCATGAAGCTGTTAATGAGGAAGTCAGAGGCTACAACTCAAGAGCTGCTGGAACAAGCACAGAACAGCTACAGCAAAAGGAAGCTTCCTCCTGAAATGCATGAATCACCTGTGCTTGTGGTGATGTGTTGTTTAGATAATCAATAAGAAGAGAGAATTTGTTGTGTTGGAACAGCTTGATTTGACAGGCTTAGCCAGAAGAAGGTACAGAGGGGACATAACTATTCTCTAAAATGCCCACTGACAAATTTGAAAGCATTAAAAATAAAGGCAAGGCTGGCACCTGGACAAATGAGCAGTGGCTGGGAATACACGTGGGAAATCAGAAAGTTCTTTTTTGATCTTTTGACAAGAGTCTCCCAATAGCAAAAAGAACAAAAAGTAGCTGGTTCAAAGGCTGAGCAGTATGTATTTATGGTACGACTGCTTCTGTTAATAGTTGACTGGATGTTATGGCCTAGAGCTGAGGGAACTGAACTGCAGCTTTAGAGCACACACAGTTCTTACACTTTCTGGAGCTGCCCGGGTTATAGTGTGATGTGAAGGCTCTAGCATGCAGCCTGCCGGTCTGCTCCCTTTCTACCATGCTCCCAATATTTGTTCCGTTTCTTCTTGAATTTTCTGTTCTTTCTTTCTACTTGATGACTGCTGTCTTCTAAAGGATAGACCACAGGAGCTGGATGGTGATCACTTTCCCTGCAAACTATTGAGAAAACAGAAATTTAACAGTCTGCATGACAAGGCAGTTATGTGATAGACTGCTATAGATGCCTCTGATTTCCAGTGTAAAATCCTGTTTTGTCCTGTCTGTCATATCCAGCCTCTTTTTGTCCACCTTATTGATAGGAACGGCCTGGCAGTCACCTGGGTCTGCATAACAAGAAATGGATCACTTGAATGTTCTGTGGTCAGGGCTCAAATCTTCCCTCTCATGCAATCATCAATTTGGAGAATGATTTCATCAGGTGCTGCATCACTGGAAAAAGGTTTTTAGCTGTTTGACCAGCTTGGGAAGAATTGCTGATTTCACAGTGTCTACACGTATGCACTAGTGGGCATGCAGCATATTTGTGGTGCATTGGATAGGCAATAGTTCTGCCAGATGGGTATTGCTGAATAAGAAATTTTTCTTTCCTTTCATTTTGGAGATATATGTCTTTAGTTTTACTTTGTTATTACGATTCAGAATTTAAATAGCTACTTCCACTACTTGTTTATGCACTACATTTATGTGCAATACCTCTTCTTTCATGAAAGAAGTGTAAGACTTTTCTCTGGAAGCCATCCTCCATATAATTAAAAAGGCATAATATTAAATGATATGGAGCTAATCTCAGGGCCCAGTAGAGATAGGTACTGTGGATAATAGTCTTTGCCAGTGGAATTCCAAAAATTGAGTGGAGGTCCTTTGGTTTACATAGCAAGAGCCTCACTCTGCACTGCAGGGAAGGAGCAGTGAACTATGGAGTTCCGAAATACTCAGGGGAAGCTGAAGGCACAGTGAGACAGCAGCTCTCAATCCTGTACCCTGATTTAAGCGCATAAAAGAAAGATGAGTATTATCTGGTAAATCCAGCTGATTCTTCTGTAGAGGTTGTTTTTTGACAGTGTGACCTGAATGCAATGATCCCATGTTTTACTGCTCTATCTGTGCTTATTGTTGCGCCAAAATCACAATGTTAGCTGACCCTCCATGTTCCCCTCGTGCAGTCTGGTGCCCTGACCTTCCCAGCCTTCTGCTTGAAGGCAAAGAAGAGTTGAAGAAACTCTTGTCTTTCACACCCTAAAAATAACTTTTCCCAGTGATGACCCAAGATTTCTTTCCCTAATTAGAATGCAGTGAAGTATAACTTTATTCTTTACAGCAGTCTCAAGTGACAAGACGCCTGACTTGATTCCATTACTGCTGCGATAACCCATGAAACTACAATAATGCATGTAGGGGAACAATGGCTCACTTTTCTCCTGTCTTTTTTTTAAAAGATCTCTTTTTGTATCATAACCATCAAGACAATGTGACAGCTGGTGACAAAGTAGTAAAAAATAAGAGCACCTGGTAAATAGAATGATTTTCCAGCATCTACATTACCATTTTTCTTGCATTTACTCCAGAATGTTAGTAAGAAAATGAGGTTAATTGTGCAAGAAAATTCTTACCATTTTAATTAGGGGTATCAAATGTCAAGTGTTTTCTTTGGTAGTTTAATGGTTTGGGTGATCTTACATCATTGTAATGAACTAAGTTTGTTAAAGGAAAAACAAAGTCAGTAGAGGACGGACAGCCTCCATACACGCCTTTACTGAAGCTCACTGTCTCCTCCAGTGTAAGAAACATCTTGAACAGGAATGCAACAGATCAAGAATTTTAAATTACATTGTATTTTGCTTAGGTGTACAAAGTATAATATGAAAAGGACATTGACTGTGCAGTTATGTTAACAGTAATGAAAATGAAGAATTCCGTGCTACTTCATAGCTAGCATACAAAAAGCAGAATCATACTAAAGAACTGGAATTTTTCTGGCTTTCTGTTTGGTTTTGGCATCTATAAAAGTTGGACAATTCCTATTGGAAGGGACCTGAGGAGGTCCAGTCCGGTTTCATCCTCAGAGCAGAAGCAGATACAAGTTTAAATAATCCTTCTGTTGCATTTGTCAATGTACTTGAAGAGTAAACCAGCAAAAATTTAAAATGTTTTATTGTTTTCCACTTTCACCTACTTTTACTCCTTTTCCTCTACTACTTCTGCTCTCAAAACCACAATTCTATACTCTGATATAATATTTACACCTAAGCAACTATTTCAACTTTGAATAATCAAAATCCTTTAATATAGTTCAAATTAGTCTGCAGAGCAGCATGACAGAAGTTAACATGACTATTCTGACTTCTGTTTGTAAGCACAGATAGCAACACAATTGCCAATTAAAATAGAACATATTCAAATCGGAATCACTTTATGGTTGATTAAGCTGCACGATATAACAAGCCATGTGTTGTTATGGATATTACCCTCGAGTTTAAAGAGTTCCTCTGATTGTCCAAAGAGTGCCTGTGAGGGCAAGAATTCATGCACTGGCAGTATCGTCTTTATCATTTCAAAGCAGAATGTCTCCAGGGAAACTGGTGTTAAAGAAAATATTTTCATAAGGTTTATCTGTTTAAAAAAAAAAAAAAAAACATTTGAAAGCATTTTTCAAACAGTGGATTTGACTCATTCCTGTGTGCACTGATGACATATCTGTGGCAGTGGGAAGGTACAGCAACCTTTGTGACACCTTTTATACAGGTTACAGTAGGGGATTTTGCCTCACAGATCTAAACAAGACATCCTATTGTGCTTCCCCAAGGCACTGGTCATGAATCTTCCCTGCCTAAATTCCCCTCTGCAATGGAATTAGAAGATCTGGTGGTTTGTGCTGCTCTTCTCCAGTTTTACTCTCTTTCAGTATAGGCATGGAAGCTGAGTTCTGCTGCTGGCATAGCAATAGAAATCTGATGCTGCAAAGCAGAGATTTTCATTTACATCTGCTTCAGCTGGCATGGGGAAAAGTAAAGCTGGGCATGATTTCAAACAGATGTCTTGGAAGTAGCCTTTTAAGTTAATTTTGCATGGAAAGTATCAACAACTTCACAAGGTCTGAGAAATAATGAATCAGCTCTTTTGCTTCTCGACATGCTGAATGAGATCCACTTAAAAAATTAATAGCAATTTTCAATTTTTAACTTGACTTTTTGTTTCATTCCATCTCCAAAATTTCACGATGTTTCATGATGTTGCTACAACTGTTCTTCGGACAGGCTGTAAACAGTAAATGTGTAGTTTCCTCCATCCATAAAATCATCAACAGGCAGGGGAAATTCTTGCCAGAGGGAAGAGCCTTACTAACGCTTAATAAAAATTGTTGATGCTCCCTGCAGGTACTAGCATGTCGGAGCTAAAAACATGTATTTGAAGCAAAAGCCTCAAGCAACCTTTGTGAAAATGTTTCAAAAAAAGGTTCTAAAGGGTACTAAAAGCATCCACGTGAGTGCAGTTGCTTGATAGTAACTCCATGACTGTAGGAATTAAACAGAAAGGCTTAGGGTGTTCTCTCAAAGCAGTAATATTTTACAACTTCATGAACTGGGGTGTTTTAGAGTGACTGCCTCCAGCACTATCTCCATCTCCATATAATATTTCACTGTAATGATGAGGTATAGAACATCAGGTTTGCACTATTCATCAGCATAAGCATTTTCCTCCCTTCAACATTAGCAGCAGAAGAATTTTTTACTGGCATAACCCATGAGGAACCTTTAATCCAACCCAACTAACCCAAGTTTAAGAAGCCTCTTTATCTTCTGCAGAAGATGTGAAGAAAGAAAGTAAATTCTGGGGAGAAGATGCTTCTCCTTTTCAAACCAGTAGGTAATTTTTTTTCAAAAGAACGGCAGCAATACCCCGGTATTTTTAGCCCTTGTGCAGATCATGGACCTTTTCAGAGCCCTGAAGGTACCCATTCCACAGCATGGAATCTGAAGAAAAAGTCTCCATCACAGCTGACAGGTTCCAGGACACATGGCAAAAACACATCACAATCTGTGGCTTTTCTCATAAGCACATGGACCGAGTATGAGAACTTGTTCTAGCTGCCTGGTGATAGGTTAGATATGCCAGGCCCTGGATGTGCCAGATCCCTGGACCCAGAATGCACCTTCTGGCCATGGCTGGCTGACATTTGAAAGTTTGATGGAAAATTTTGGTGTTCAGGGTGACGTTCAACAAGCTATCTCAACAAATCTGGAAAGTTTTGGTGCTCAGGGTGACCCTCAATAAACTATTTCAACACATCTGGCACCTTTGGCATGGAAATGAATTGACATTGGTTTTGCCTAAAAAGCTGAATTTCAACTCCTAGCTCCTAGCTTCAGGCTCACAATAACAAAATCTGTAATTGTGACAGTATCATGTTTTGCAAAAAAACTTTGTCAATTCTGTCCATTTCTTGTGTTCTGCATATCCCTTTTCTCTATTCTGGATTTAAAACTCATTGTGAGCTACAAACCCAAAACAGAGTGCTGAAATAAACTGAAAATCAAAGAAATAATTTTTATTGTTTATGTTGTGCATTTTTAGACATATTCATTGCCTAATTTAATTACTCTCTAGTTCATTTCTGTCATTAAGTTATTCACACTTGAAAGTGGTTCGTGATGAGAACATGTCCAGGTGAATAATTTTAATTAATGGACAAATAAAAATTCATTTTCACTCATTTCACTCACATATTTAAATTGGTAAAGAAAAATCATAGTTTTCCCAGGTGAAACAGATTTATCACTGATGACAAATATGGAAGGCATTCAGTTTGGGTAAATCTCTGTGTTCAAGACAAAGTTTCAAAGCACAGGAAAAGAATTTGTGCTGTCAGTTACTTTCCAATAGGTTGTGAAAAACAATACTGAGAATATGGATGCAACCCTCCCACTGCAATGTATGCGTATGGAAAGAAATGGATTAACATTTGCGTTAATTGGAGGCATTAGTGTCTCAGAAATACATGAATAAAATAGATGTTAACCATATCTAGCTGTGGTTGGAGCTGTAACAATTTGCACAAGCTCATGGTAGCTTACCTGAGTCTTTGAATCTTTCTGAAAGTTCTCTCAGATGCAAAAAGTGTTTGGAGAAAAATTAAGGATAGTTCTCTTGATAGTTACAATATCTGAGCTCTTACAGGAGAAAATCCAATCATCTCTTGCCCAGGTCCTATCAGAAAATGGAAAGATGCAGAGTGCCAGATCTTGAGTTTTTGTATCTATAGGGACAGTGGAAGGGATCAGACTAAGAATGTAAATTTGCTGTTATACAAGGAACAGTTCAGATTATGGAGACAGAACAGATTTTAGATGCCTGAAGACTCTTAGAGTTATGGACTCCTGGGAGGATGTGTGTGGCCATAGGAGCTGGAAGAGTTGGCTGACTTGGCTGAGCAGAGATTGACCTGAACAACCTAAACATTATTAGAAACTGATTTTTCCCTTTGAGAACATGTGTGCATACACACACAGACACACACACACACACACTCACATACATGCAATCCGGTCTTTTGGTGGCATAGAGATGCAACAGAGCAAACAACTTTTGGTTTATCCAGTTCCTGAAATCTGCCATAAAACAGAGGATCTTTCTAATATGAGCACAGTAAATTAAAAAAAAAAAAAAGAGGGTGAGTTCACAGCTGAACCAGCTGGGGAGCAAAGAAAAGTCAGGAAAATCTCTTTAGTACCTAAATGCCTACTTTCTTTCTGATGGTCCATCAACTCTTAATGATGTATTTCTATTCAAATGCATCACAAGGCAATTTCCTTGCATTAGGAAACTCAGACACTCACTTCTAGACCATTATGGATGGGTGTTCCTTCTGCCTTTCAGCTTTCAACTCCTTTGGGGGGTCGATGCTACTGCTTTGTTCTTGTGAATCCCTCAGTTTACAGGGAAAGGATGACATTATCATTCTGTTTAAAAGCTAATATTTTGAGAGCTTTTGTACCTGAAAAGCTATTCTGAAGAAACTATAGTTGAAAGGTGACACTGTACAAAAGGGGGAAATAAAATGTGAGATAACTTAATATACATGTGCTTTTGTTCAGTTTAAGAGTGTTTCCTGGAAAACTGTAAGCATGTGACTTGAGAAACATTGCAGAAAAATACTATTAAAATTTTTTTAAAGAAACTGAAAACACTGACTCAAGCGGACCTTTCAGGATGATACATTGCTCTTTAGGCAATATTTTGATGACAGTAGGGCTGAAACCACAAACACTGTGAACTATGGCCATGGTGTGCCTGCTCAAATTGAAAAATCTATCATCGTTCCTTTAGGTGCTTCAGAGTTTCTTAGGAGCTCATTAGTTCTATTTCCTATTAAAGAAAGAAAACCCAAACCAAAACAAAAGTGAAACCATTAAAAAATAATAATTAATTCTATTGGGTCTAACAGGAACAAATGTTGTCCACAGGCTCTTTTTTCCCCATAAACACCATCAGTAAGTAGGTTTTTGTAGCTAATTAGACTCTCAAAATGGATGTTAGGTAGTAGAAAAGAAATCTGGAATGGTAATGGCTAGAAACTTTTGCAATTATATCATTAACAACCGCGGAAATAAACTGGCAGTTACCGTGGCTCATTCAGCCATCTCTGACCTGAAGCTCCGAAGAATTATACCGAAGTTATAAATAAGTCCAAATTCAGCTAAAACTCCTGGCTTTCCAGGTAGGCCTGGATATTCCCTTGGAAGATGGAGCTCCATGAGTTTTACACTTCCTCAAGATAGATTGATCTGATTTAACCCTTCACTCGGTGTTAAGGCATGCCCAGTCTTTGGAGTCTGGTCCTGCTCATTATCAATTCCAGAAAGGGATGTGTTTGCACCACTTATTTGCAAGTCAGTCAAGCACTTACATCCATTCTGACATGCAAACTTGCAGAATTACAGAAAGTAAAAGAAAACAAAAAAGTTCTGCTTGCTAAATACTGTTGCTAGGATGTAGCAAGAGAAAGCTAACGCCTCACCTCAAAGAGCAGGATTTCTACGTGTTTGAAGAATGTCACATTTCTGAACACTTCCCCACAAATGTCTTGCTGGTGGGACTCCACTGGCCAGTTCAGAGAATCACTTCAGATATTTTCACAGGTTCTGATGCAGAAATATATCAGGAACAGATGCTCCACCAAATCCCTGAATGCATTTATTGCTCCAGAAGCGATCTTCTGTCGCATAGTACCTCCAAAGGTAATAGCGTAGGAAATGAACGACAGACCTGGCACTTGGCTTCTGATATGTCCCCACTGGCTATTCACTGCTTGGCTCCCTTCTGTCCTGAGGCTCCTGGGTATCTTACATGAACCATCCAACCGGTGTCATTTAGAGGGCAAAGAGATAAACCATATGTGAAAAAGAGTAAGATAATGGGCCTTTGTCCCTTTCAAACAAAGAAAACCAACCTATAACACACCAAAAAAAAACGGTTTTATGATTGAGCAGCCTGATTCCTATTTACATTGCCTTATACCTCCTCAAAAATAAATCTTGCAGGGAATACTAAAATATTTCTCTTTTTAAGCATGATTTCGCTAAAATACATTCTTTCTAAATGCTTGTAAAGGGTCCTTAACCACTCAATTTAACACACATTGAGAATTTCTTTACTAATTAAAAGAAAATATTGTAACACAATTGTTAAATGAGGCAAATAGTTTAAGTGAATTTTAAGTGAAACAAGAATAGTATGAACTAACTGGTAAGTATCAGAACAGTTGTGATATAACCTAACTTGTAAATGCACTTGTGTTCTTGGAAGCCATATTTCACTGCTGGCATTGTAGCTGAACCACATTAAAAAGTCCATCCAAATTAGCCTAAAAGTAATTCTAGATTGTCCTGGATGAGAAATAAGAATCAGAAGATGAGAATAATGAAATAAATTCATGCCATTATCATAGTTTTTATTAACACCTGGTCTTGCATTTCCAAAGCAGACTTTCACCTCCATGGCTAGATTATTCTGTGGCATCCCGTACTGATCTCACCCACCAAAGCTTTCAAGCAGCCTGGAATCTCGTCTAACCTTCTGCAAACGTATGCATTTAAAGGTTGCACACATGATGTGAGATTTGCTTGCCAAACACACTCTATGTGCTCACTCTGCAGTGGAACCTCACAGTTAACTTTAGCTTGGTGCTGGTTTGCACTGGGTGAAGCGACACAGCCTCAACATTTGATGTTAAACACCAGAATTTTCCAAGCTGCTATAATCATGCAATCTCCAGCATTCGTCAGATAACCACAATGATGTGGTGGACCAGCTGAGGGAACATTAAAGGGCTAATAGGTTTAGGAGTTTGCTGCTGTAGTTTTATAATTGGCCCCCAAAATAGTATGCTGCTGGAAGCTATAAAAATGTTACTTTTTCATATGTGTCCTGCATCTCTTAATATACTTAGTCCATCACATTTCCTACCATTTGGTACTTTTAAAGTGACCTAGTACACCTATTAGTTATGGAGGTGCATGGCTTTTGTTTAGACACCCTTTGAAAAGCAGAGATCCAGCAAGATTAACTGCAAGAGCTACTGAGGTTCCAACTACTTCCAAATTTCTGTCACTAACATGTAAACAACAGGAATAATGGCAGAAAAAAAAATGAAATTAAACAGCCTCATGTAAAATACTGCCAACTGGACTCCTTATTCCTGGAAGCAGCAGGAAGACAAAAGCAGAGCTGCTCTACCTTGTGGCAGTGAGCAATTGATCCTTCTGTAGAAAAAATTCCACCCTTAAAAAGTATTAGATAATTTTAAGCTGTTTTATCCCCTGATATTATATAAGAGTAATTTTAATTAATTCTTAACAGTTAAAAAAAAAAAAAAAAGAAAAGAAAGAAATGAAGATTTGTGTTTCTTAGGAATGCTAAGCTGTACAAAAGCTCTGGGCTTTGTTTTTGGGCTGTCATTCCAAAGGAGGTGAGGACGGATTATAATTGCACTGTGGGGCCTGAACAGAGGACCCCTGTAGGTAGAGCAGGCCTTTCAATCTTCTGATCAACGGAGCTGAAACAAAAATGCAGGAGGGCTGTGTTCCCACGTTCTTTGACAGTTTCCTGCTGCAGATAGCGTCCTTTTAAACCTCCCTTATGCTTTCATTATGCTGCTGAAATAATGAATAATTTGCCTCCTCCACTCTTTGATATGCATGGTCAGATATTATTGGGTAAGAAGCAAGAGGGACCTTCCTATAACCTTAATCCAGTTCACACTAATAAAATGATTTAGCTGAGCATTCTTGGGAAGCAATTATTTTTCTTGAAGACAATGACTATCAAAAAGTCCCTAATGGGCAGAGGCAGATCAGGTCACCTCAGCTTTCCATTTTCTTCAACACGGGCTATGTTTGGACCCTTAAAGTATGAGCTCCCTTCTGCAGTTTTGTCACAAATACTCAATCATTACTGTTGCTGAGTGTAGGGTTAAAAATGAATTAGGCTTAATTTTGATTTATTCAAGTGTGCAGTTATTGACTGTGAGAGGTTAACAGTACTCTGAGTTCTGTGAGAGAAAATCCTCAAAGGGAGAAGTATGCTGGAGAAATGTGAAAAGGCACTTCTGTTTCCTAATGGTAGTGATGAGCAACATATTTCAATTCTTTTTCTCCTTTTTGTCACTAAATTATGAAGCTGGCATTCTTGAATAAAAGGGCCCCAGGATTATTGTGTTCCTAAATTAATACACCATTAATGAAAGACAGCTTTATTAATTTAAAACCCTGCTCTTTTTTGTCAAAATTAATGATAGTTTAAGCAGATTAGTATTCTCTTTTATATCTCAAAAATCATCAACAATTACAAAACGCACTCGCTGTCGAAAAATAATGCTTCTATTATATTATCTGGACTGAGCCAAGAATCCTTGCAAGCATCAATTGAATTGACCTCACATTCCTCTTGACACAAAGATCATGTGTATCCCTTTATTTCTCATGACTTATTATGATTGCTGTTATCATTGCTACTTAATATTATTGTTAATATTCATAACAAAAACTATCTGACTGATTACATCTTTCAAAGACAGGTAGATTTGTACTGAGATTTCTAAAGACATTTAAAGGCCTTTTGTTCACACCTTCTATTATTGAAATGATATAATTAAAATGAGTAGAAGATACGGGTCACAGATTCATTTGCATATCTAAAGTGTAGCCCAATCCCGAAAAAAGCAAACACTCTCATCTTAGGTGCAATGCAAATTTACAGCTTTTGATGAGAAAACAGAACTTCTAAATAAAAAATTTCAGTGATGCCCATACTACTGTGCCAGACCACTATGGCTCTGGAGTGTTGGTCACATGAAAAATCTTGGTATTAAACAGAAGCATTGTAATAAATTTAAAACACCTTCTCAAGGCTGTGTAACTGTAGTTCATACTGAAAGACTTGTCAACAAAGTTTCCCTATGGTTATCCTTGGCAATGATTTTAATGACCCAATTGAATACTTTTAGTAACAATTTTGACAGAAAATGCAGTTGTGCTAGTTCAAGTTGTTGAATCAAAAATGGGTGAACTGTGAATTCAGATTCAGTTTGTTGAATTTCAGACATTCAGATGAGGCTCAGAGACAAGGGATGGTCATCCACCTTTCATCTGAATCAGTCCCGCCTTTCTTAATTTAAAGGTCATACTACGACTCTGCTCCTAATTTACGTGTCTGTAAATGTAATTTTGGCTGTGATCAATCTGACCGTACAGACTGGTAAGGGTTGCATTGTGAGTTGAAAACAAGTGATAGTTATGAATCATCCTAGTAAAGGAACTTTTTTCAGTACAGAATTGGAATGATGTAATTTTAAAAAGTCATAGTAGTATATCACCTGGAATATTTCACATAGCCCTGGCTATCCAAAGTAAAAAATTATAAAATGGAATAAGTGCACAGAATGTCTTTTCTTCTTGTGAGCAAAGATGAAAGATGAAAGCCAAGGTAATTTCAATTACTCTGTGACTACAGTAGGGAGAAGAAAAATGTAGTTTGATGAGCACCAAAACTTGCAACTTGGCTAAAACTTGAATACTACTAACCAGGAATAGTGTAGGGATAACACATCTCTATTTAAGTCCATCTCTATTTAAGTATATACCATGAAAATGTAAAAAAGAAATTCCTGAAATTTGGAGCCAGCAAGTCCATTCAGTGCAGTGTTTTGAGAGAATTTATCAGCATCTCCTCTATGTGATGTGGTGTGACATCCTGGTTAAAAAGCCTAATGGGATGTGTTGCCCATGTGGATATCTTTGCATCACACTCTCCCTACGCCTTGATAACCAAGATTAGCTTGGATGAAACGATCTCATATCCCTGTCTGATGCTCCCAGTGCCTCAGTTCTTCTCTCTGTCTCGCTCCTCTCCTGGATCTCTTCCTATCAAGCTCTGTTACTAAACAGAAGTATGAAGATGCCATGTAATAGACTTTGGGGCAATGGTATGCATTATAAAAGACATAGTTTGGATATCCCTTCACAGACAAGTATTCACAGAGTAAAGAATAAACATTACAGGTGGAAAAGGTGCCCCCGAGAGAGAAGATGCAGAGACAATTGATTACAGCTGATCAGGCTCCACCAGTGCAGCAGGGATTGAGAAACCCCAACCACTCACAGGCTTGGCCTATTTCACTACTGTGGTTACTCAAATTAGCAACACTGAAAATTGAATAAATTTATGTGACTTCTGGTTAAAGCAATGTTTAAAGTCTAACATGGCAAAGTTAAGTATGCTATGATATTAAAATGACCAGATATAAATACTCAAAACTTCTCAAGTTCCCAATTATGGATTTCTATGGCAAATTTTCACAATTAACTATTTCAGAATTGGAAAAAAAATTAATTGGTCAGTGAATATGATACAAGAATAGAAAAGTTTCCATAGCAAAAAATTCATATGGATATTTTACCTAGCTTTGAGTGGACTATTTGGACACATCAACAGCAACACAGACTGCTTAAATTCAGGATTCCCCTAAACCCCTCCTACTTTGGACAAGTGACCTGGAGAGCAGTACATGTTCAGTATTGAGAACTCATTAACCAACATTTTCATCCTTGTTCAAGGTTAGAAAGTGATTCCCATTTGCTTTCTTCCCAGCAATGAACTGTGGAGTCACAGTCAGGAGAACTCCCTGGTCAGTTGTGATCACTTAAATTAACAACTTCCAGGAGTCTAATGGTGCATTAGTATAACTTCAAGTCAATGAAAAATTTAAAACGTCAAAATCAAGATAATTCACCTCTTGAAAAAAATTTAATATAAATTTCAGACAGTCACTTGGGCTCATGAAATCTATAAATGAGGAAATGGTAATTGTTCATCTTTAGTATGAACTGAGAAACCATTTAACTATATTTTTCTCATGAAAAAATATAATTGTTAAGAATCACTAATGGAGGTCCTGAACATTAGAATACTTCAGCTCTTTATATTTGCATTGAATGAGGTATTGTTTGCTTGTTTGGCTTAATTTCTTTTTCGGAGGGATTTTAAGAAAAGAAGTTTCCTTGAAAAATGTGTGTGATCTGACCTTGTTCTCCTCTCCTCTCCTCTCTCTTCTCTTATTTTCTGTTCTAGAAGTTCTCTATGCAAGTAGAATATTGAGACTGCTCTTTTTGACAAGCGAAATAAAAATTACTTTCAAGTGACAACTGACAAGGTAGGAGTTATGATCCTTCGCTGCCTACCTCTAACACCAGGAGCCTGATATTTATTTTTCACCTTGAGCTGGCAATGGAGTGGGAACTTGCTCTGGGAATATCCACATGTAGAGAAGGGTCTTGAGGCTTAGCCCCTCTCAAATGTTCCTTCCCAAGCTTCATGAGGAAATCAGTTACATTAGATCTTTCTTTTCTCTCGTTTCATACAAACCAAAGCATTTTTAAACAATGGGTAGAAGAGTTTAGGTGGTTAAATTGCCAGAATGACCACTGTGAGTGATATACAGACATCTTGTATAAGCAGAATGTTGCAAACAATACTCTTCCAACTGCTCTTATGATATTTATTATCCAGCTGAATAATTTTAACATTCTTTCACTGCTCAAACACATCTAAAAATAGCTCTTGCCACAGTGCAAACTAATTTATGACTGAAAATTTTTTTCTGAAACATTTTATAGATGAGCGGAATATTTGAGGAAGGACTAGAAAAGTTTAATTCATGGAAAGATGTGCAATTGCAAATGCCTATATAATATGCATAGTCTATTTTTTAGCTTACAATAAAACTTAACTAAGAAAAGATGTTTTTGTTTAGGAGCAGTGACTCCAGATGAGATTTCTTAAAAGCATTCTGTGATGCTGTTAGGAAACAGAGATCTTCAGTCCATGTTATATGTAATTGCACCAGAAAAATAGTAAATAAATATAGCCTAGTACTCTTTCATACAGTGATGCAAAATCTTGACAAGTAATCAATTCAGTCCAATTCATATTAAGAAAAAGGGGCACATGAAAAAAAAAACCAAAAACAAAACCATAAAAGAATGAGATGATTTAGACAGAATTGGGTACCTTGGATATAACAAGGTTTATATCTAACCTCACTGAATATTTATCGTGTCACTATTCCCTTGACATTGATTAAAAAAAGAAGGTGAAAACACACAAACACACAAAACATTTGAAAGGAAAATATGACACACTGCACAGTAGATAATGTTATAAATATTAAGTAATCCTCTTTGTCTTACATGTGTGAGTAAGGTTGCATCATTTAGCAATGTAAAGAAAGAATGTTTTTGTGTTAGACGCTGGTGATATGTCAGTACTAAGGATGAAATTCCTCTTAGGTGACCCAAAGATGCCATGGAACAACTGTGTTGATAAAATCATTCTATGCTCTGCATTTGTCTCTTAGGAGAACTCCTATGTTTCCTTTGTTTTGCTTGTAGGCTGAATGCACCATGCCAGTGCACATATGGGACCACCCACCCACTGGCCCCTGCTATCTGTGTGAATAACCTCATCTTTAGAGAATTCCACCTGTAAAATTCATGGTCTGGGTCAGAGACTTCAACTTTCTGCCAAACAATTAGTATTGCATGAGCTTGGCAGAAGCACAATATCTTAAGAGAGTTGCCTCCAGAGGCCAGACCTCACCTGATGGTAGTTAATGCAAATATCTCATAGCATTTGTTGCCACTTCTTGGGGTGAATAAACCCTACGAGCCTTATGTAAATACACAAATTACTCAAAGAAAATAGATCTAAGTCCTCATCATCAATGTCTACTCCAGACAGAAGCTGGCTGGCAGGAAATCAAAATTGGTGGCCTTTCAGCCAAGGAGAAAAAGACAAAAGGACCAAATTCCATTTAAAAGAGATTACTGGGAAAATTTATGGGAGGAGGACACAGGTGGTTCATGACACTGCCTTCAAAGGATACAGGGTAAATATAAAAATTTATTTATACATCTTTTCTGAACACACATGCAGGACATGTACACAAACATACAGGACCTTAGGAGAACTGGTTTGGACCCTGAAATGAACTAAATATTCTCCCCTCCAAGTGTCATCTCTCCTCAGTACTCCTCCCCACCCACACCTTCTCCAGCTTCTCTGTGCTCAACATTCCTTCTCCATGTTCTTTAAATATTCCAAACAACATAACTTGTTCATACATTTCTATGTATACCTACCTATCCTTTTTCCATATTTACATGCCTCAACTTCCTTCACAGTTGTGTGTCCCTGTCTCTATTTCCTAAAGCTCCTTGGACTTACCCATTCATCTGCTCTTGCCCATATATTTTCCAGAGTTGACGGCAGAATGCAACCAAGAGTTTCCCACTTGGCCACCGTGTTGCAAACTGAGAAAGAACAAGCAGACCTACGCAGGCACTTGAAGTCACAGCATCTTCTGCAGGCCACCTTCTGGTCATCACCCTTTTGAAGGTTTGCAAGTCACCCCCAAACCAGGACTGCAGCACTTTAAGCTGTTCAGACAGACTGCCCAAGCTGCATTGTTATAAAGAACTGTGTTTTCAGCGTCCTGTTTATGTTAGTCCTATATGGTAGATAGTAGGTGACTATTTAAGAGAGGAAAGATCCAGATTTTAAGTTCCCATTTTGCTCAAATCAGGAGCAAACTTCATTTGAGTCCAGGTAATCCAGATATACAGCTGGACTAAAGGAGAGGATTACTGTTAATGACAAGAATGTAATTTTAATTTCGTGAAGTGAGAATCTGGGCCCAAAGTGATTTATTAATTGAATGTGGAAGACACTGGAACAGCTTGAAGGCTCTAATGACAATATGATTATCTATAGGGGAAATATTTGTCAGCATTTTCTTTTTCACCCTCTTTTCAATTCCCAATGACAGGCACAGAGGAGCAAGGAGATGAAGCAATTACAGTAGACGGGAGCCTGCTGGGTGGGAATGGGGGAGGGAACATTCACTCTGGGACTACAGTTACTGTAAGAGTTTAGGACAGTTTTCACATATTTATCCAAGATGGCCTTTGAAGTGTCTTGCGGATAACAGTTAGAGGTCTGCAGTCACTGAGAGTGTCAGGGGACCCTGAAGATTTACAGCACAGCTTTTTCAGCAGAGGGTAATTGCTACTACAGGAGAGAGTCTGAAACAGCTCTTTAATTTTTTAAGTTGGCAAGAGCCAATGAAAGCAGTTGCACTGTTTTCCCACAAGCTGAAAACAGCAGCAGTTACACATTCCTTGCACTGGCTGGATGGGCTCTGTAAGCTACTGTCCACCTTTGCTGACTGTCTCTCTGGGAGACAAAATATTCTATCAGTGCTGAGGAACCAGTTTTATTTCCTCTCTTCCTGGCTTTGCAGTCTCAGACACCCCAAAGAAAACACTGAAGAGCCACTCTCTGAAAATCTGGTTCCCCTCAGATACCTACCCTATATGAAGCTTTGTTGCGGAGGCTCGGGTAAATCACACGCAGACCAATATGATCAGGTGAAGTCGTTTATTACAGATCAGAAGGCTGCTTTTATACATTTTTTACTTCTCTATATCCAAGCAGTACATTGGCTACTCGCTACTTGTTTACACATCTAAACAAATCACTTAGAGCGATGGTAAGCTATCATACAAACGCTGCTTTTGCTGTCTCTGCTCCTTAAAAATTCTACAACTGCTGTTGTTTACATTCTTGGAATTGTCCACACTTGGTAGCTAATTAGCCCCAGCTGCATTTCAAGGACACATTTATCTTCTTGCCTATCCTGCTCAGTTAAGCTAAGGCCTGATTGTGCACCTTTCAGTGCTCTGACTACTAAGAACACTCAACAAAGCTTTATTAATTTTCTTATGGGCATTAAGAGCGGACTCATGGCCAAAAGTGTCCATGTGTTAACTGCCTACAGGAGCACCCTCTGTGCCAGTTAAGAGGTGACTTGGATACTGGGGTTAATACAGAAGGATGGGTAGTGGTTCAATGTCTCATTTTCCCATCCACCCTTATGAGTATTTTGTGTACCAGGAAGCTGGAAGGTTCATTTTCCAAGCTTGTAGCTGCCATCCCAGAAGGGCCATGATGGATATTTGTGAGCACCTGCACTGAGGTCCCTTGTTAGTCCTAAGAATTCCCTGTTGCTCCCCAACCTTGCTCCCAGCAGATGCAGGGATGACATGCAGCTTCCCACTAAGAACTGTGTGGGATCAGGGGTGTGAGTAAAGCCCAGCAATCCCTGACCCTTCTGAGCTCCTTCCTGTTTGTCACTGTGAATGGTAAAACTTTGCTAGGTTTGTCTACCGAGTCATCCTCTTAAGCAAAACCAAGAACTCTTCTTCCACAGAGCAAGAGAGGGTCAAGCGGACCCCAAATTTCAGAGTGAAGGATGAATTCTTTGGTTTGGTATGAGAGCAGACAGTGCATGAAAAAAGGTGACAAGGGGTCAGTAGGGGAACACACAGGATAAAATTCTTTCATCTATTGTGCTGGGGTCAATAGGCTCCCATCAGGAAATCTTGAGCCCAAGATTAATTACTTGTTGCAGTAGGTATACCATTGTGCTCTGGAAGACACTGTGGTGGCTTTCGGCATCTTGCAGATTTCTGGTTCACACGATGCAATCCCATATAAAAAAACAATAGTAGCTAAGAAAGTAGTTGTGGGTGGTGGTGAGATGCTTTTTAGCTCATTCTAATCAAACCCGTTTCAAACATATCTCCAGCTTGGCCAGAAATTATGAGAAACTATTTGTTAAATATTATGAAAGAATTTAATGGTAATTCAGAATTGCATGTCATGGCTATTATGTGATTGCACTTTGCAATTTATAAGACAGAAAAGATTGTTTAAAAAAACAAAAACCAAACAAATCTGTCCGTGTATATTCCATGGAAATTTATTTGAATTCCTTGATTTACCTGTCAAAAATTTGGGACACTCACAATTTGAAAATAAGCTTCAATCTTATTTTTGTCAGCATCCAAATACATGGTTCTCTTTAGAGCAACTAGACATAGATTATTTTTTTTAAATTAACCTTTCTTTCTAAAAAAAGAAAAACTTGGAGTCAAATCCCATAATCCTTGTTTTGGGTGAAATTTCCCATGAAATTTAAGATTATCAATATTTAGTTCTTAAATTATTAAACAAAAATTTAATTCTGGTTGATATGGAACAGCAAGATTGGGTTTGTATGGTATATGTATGTTTTAATAAGCACTTTATCAACATTTTAGGCGAAGACTGTTTGTGTCAACGAATTCTGACTTCTTGTCCCAAGCTGCAGAGCTGTGTTTTGCTGTGCTAGATCCTGTACCAGATCTGATAAAATACCAAGTAAATGCTTAGTTTTGTCTTTCTGACTGTGATTTGTTATATTTGTAAAGAATTTGTAAACAATGGCTATGTATTTTTTTATTATTGTCTTCCATGGGCATATTTAAATCTTTAAATATAATTTCTGTTAGGCATATTGTCTAGTGGTTAATCTACTTAGACTGTAACATGAATTCAGTAACAGCACAGAAATTTCAGTGAATCTCTCATGGAATATCAATGATTTACTAAACATACACTTTAGGAATCAACAAGAAAAAGATCATAAAGTAACAAAGAAAAAGAAAAAAGATTAAAATTCGGGATCCTGTACTGATTATAGCACATAATTTGCACTCTTAAAACTAGGGATGTCTTAAACACAAATAAAATAATCTATTCTGCCTGTGATTGTGAACATGTTTTTATTTATATTAAGAACTCCAACAAACAATGAAACACAGATAGCTGCATAAACTACTTGCTCTACTTGGCTGAATGTAGCATGGTCTCCTGTGGGGTTTGTGCCTTATTGTTCATTGCAAGCTCTGATTGGAATTTCCCAGTGGCTGGGCACTTGCAATTGGGTACCTGCTCTCTGCTGAATTATGAGGTTCTGCTGCTGTTTCTTTTGCCATCACAGCACTGAAAGAGACTTCTAGGTCTCTTTTTGACCCTGCTTTCAAGATGTTTTAAGAGTTTTGTAAAACTTTTATTTCTCTATCATATTGATTGACTCTGTCCAGAATGCTCAAAAGTTTATAGGAAAGACAAGCAGAAACAAAAATAGATAATTTGCTTTCATTCGCCTATTTTTGAGAAAACCTGCTTGGAAATATACCCATAAGACAGAATATTTTTCTTGTTTCACAATAAATTTTATGCTTCCTTTCTGTTTATGACATGTTTTTTCCTGTGGGAAGCATAATTTTTGCTATTGTGCTCAGTCTAGTGCAGGGACCAAATGAGGACCTATTAAAGGACAGATGCTGGTCTGGTAGACTCTCAACCATGTTACTGAATCTGAGACCCATCCTGACCTCAGTCTGCATCCAATGGCCCCACCAGACAATCTAAAGTAACAGAGAGGCTGAGTTGTACTCCTGGAATTGTGAGGAGCAATAATGGGAAAAAATCAGTAAGGACTTCATGGAGGTCTTAGTGACTCTGGGCATTCACACAGCCTGGCAGCAAAATGTACCTGATTAGTTCCTATGGCACAAATATACCATATGTGGATGCTGAACATATAATAGAAGCATTTCAACATGTGTAAACAGTTATTTCTTTCCTATTACTGTGTTTGTTTATCTCATTACCATCAGCCATGCATCCTTCCTTCAGTGATATTCCAGCTGTGTGTGGCTATGGATCTACTGGGAAGCCACTGGTTGACTTGCAGCCAAGTTGAATTGTCCTACTTTCCTGTACCATTGCTGGTGACTGAGAAGCTGCTCTGGACTATCTGAGTTCAGTGGAAGGAATTCTAACCCTTTGATAGCCTTTAAATCATACTTCCTGAAGTTTTAGAGGCAAAGAGATATTATTAGATCAAAATGTTTTGTATCAAGTCAACATTTGCTAGCTTTTGTTTGCTGCATAATCAAAGTTGTGATTGATATATAGCTTAACCCTCCTTTATAATTTTTAATCTTCTGTTATATATTAAATGTGTTCAAAGGAAGGAATCACATGTGTTTTTTGAACCACTGACTTTGATAACATTTTTTTTACTTACAAGCTGTTATTTAGCATCTGTTGTGGGAAAGAACACACACATTCCTAGATATTTTTCATGGTCTAAAGACTTTAAGATACAAGAAAGAGTGACTGTACTCATATTAATTTTTCTGTCGTAATGCAAATCAGGAATGATGTTTGCTGGCTGGAGCTGAACAAATAATCAGTAGAAAATAATGTATTCAGTGAATTCTGTCTCTCTCTATTTCATATTGTTCATGGCCATATCAAGGCTCGTTTCTGAAATAAATTAGTCATTCTGAATTATTTACTACAGCCTGCATTAGGTAGATTTTTGGCTGCATGCCTCAAGACACATGTTTCTGTGTGTGCCTGCAGAAGCTGTAAACTGTGCAGGAGGGTCTGCAGAACTGTGCCTTACAACAACTCTGCTGTTAAAGCATCTTTTATAATAACAGCTCTGGCCAGGTTTAGACACTGCCACGCAAAGCACCTCAGGACCTAAACATTAGGTAACCCAAGTGGAAGTAGAAACATGGGCCTAAAAAAAGTTCTTTAAAATCCTGGACAGAATTAGGTGAACAATGACACTGATGACAGGAGGACACGAACAGAGTGATGTCTAAGAAGATGGCAAAAAGTGCTGAAGAAAATAAAAAATTTAAATGCCCTGTTCTGTGACACATTCCTGCAGCAAATGCCCTTATGAGCTTTAAGACCCTCAGTTGGAAGTTTGTCTCATTGTTCTCTATTAAAATAGACAGGGAGAAGAAAAGAGTAGTAGCAAATACCTGCTATAAATTAAAATAGTCATAAAAAAGGAAGGACCTCCTTCAGCATTAAGGTTTCAACCACATCTTTCCCATCTCATATGCATAAGTAAAAAAAGGCTGTTTTTTTGCAAAAAGTGTCAGCTACTTTGTCTTTATGGTAAATGTAAATATCAGCTTCTTGTATTTAATGTAAAGTGATGAATTTAAATAGAAAAGATAATATTAGAAACATATTAAAACTGTGACAAAGGACTAAGCTAATAGTTGTAGAATTATTTCTGTGTTTACAGCTCCATTAAACAAAACTAGAACAACAAACAAAACCAAAACACCAAATACCAACCAAATACAGAACCCCTCCAATATAAGAAAAGACACATTTACACAGAAATCACTAACAGGTATCAGTGACACAGAAACTCTCTTGTGCCCTTATACCAACCAAGTGAGCTGAGCTGACTTGGCAGGTAAGGGAAGGGGTAACTCTGTAATAGTGTGTGGAAGAACCTAGTGAAGAGGGAAAGAGTGTGTGTAGGAGAAGGTGAATCTCTCATATTGCATTGGTACAAAAAGGGTTTCCATTCCGTTGCTCCCTGTTTAATACTGTAGGCAGGGGATATTCCTCTCTGACCATAGGCTGTTCTGATCAGCAACTAATCCTGTGTTAAATAGATGCTGATTTCCTTTTCCACTGAGAAACCTGTGAACCGAAGTCATCTGTGACAAAATGAAAACCTGTTTCCTCAGACTAACACTAGACCTTTTATATTTATTCAGCTGTCAGAATTTATTCTCATTCTTTAAAGAGGGGAAGGACCCTTGGAGCTTCTGAATTGTTAAAGCTGAAGGTCATGCTCTAAAGTCTTATGACTCTTATTATAAAGGGCATTTTTTATATTTTAAAGGGATTGACCAGAATCTTACTGGGTTAAGACACAGCTTGTATAAAGACTGTGAGGTCAGCTTCTGCTCTGAGTTATGGCAGTGTAAATCTGGGATAATTTCATTACAATAAGTGGAGTCAATCCAGGGACGTAATTATCCTGTTGTTTTGGGTTATGTGATGCCTATGGAAAACAATGAGAACTACATGCATAAACAACATGGTAACTAAGTTCTGAACAGGTAACTCTCACAGGACTGATACTTAACCTGGTAAGCATAAAAGATAAGTATTATCAATAGATATAAAAACATAAATATAATGCTAAAAGAAAAATACGATTGTATGTATATGTATATAGCATATGTCAGAAAAACAGAGCTAGGGAGAGACATTTCCAGTTTATTTCTTTTTTATGTTATTTCCCACCAAAATCCTCAATTCAGAGAATAGCCGAAACTACTGAAGACATATTAAATTTCAGGTGGATGCCACATCCACAGTGAGAAAGCCTTTATTTTCTATGGAAAAAACAATTTGTTTCCTAAAATTATGATAATGGCCACTGGGGCTACATTATCAAAGTTACGGAAAGCCAAAGCAAGGAATCTTACCAAAACTTGAGATTTGGTTGCTAGAGGCTACCAGAAGCTTACCAGAAGTTTACCAGGAGAGTCACTGCCTATCTCTCTGTTAGCAAACAGCAATGAACAATGAAATAAACAACTGGGTGTCAGAAGCCAACTGAAATGATTTTGCCATGTCTGTAGTACTAAGCAATTTTTACCACTGTAAGTCAAAACTGTGTTTTGGGAATAGTCCTTGGGCCATGATGGCTCCTGAACTGTGCACTCAGAAAATGTGAGTTTATCAAGGCCATAACCTTGCTCAGAACCATTCCTCTATTTCGATCATTTAAACTAGAAGTGTCTAATGCCTAAGCCTCTTGCACCAGGCAAAAAAACCCAACAAATGAAAACTTTCTATTCCAAATTTTCTTTCTTTTATCCGAAATATATTCAAAAAAGCCATTAATTATTATTTTGGATTTCTGGTCTTGCCAACAATATTAAAATATAGCCCTCCTCTTCCAAAAAACATGTGTACAGTTTCTTAAGCATGCACACACATACCCTCCCATGGAGTGATAGTTTTGCGTAAAAATACATGTAAATTGTTAGGGAGAGCAATAGTTTTTGCCACCAAATTTGAAAGACTCCATAAAGTATCATAGACATGACTGGAATACAAAGGTTTCTGTTCTGTGCCCTGGGCCTACACACCTGGCAGAGGCACAAGACCTGTTGAGCATGTCACAGGCTTAAATAAAGGAGAAATTCAGATCATAATCAGGTTTGTACTTGTGAACTCCACTAATATTTTACAATATAAATGCAAAAGCCATAGTTTTCATGTGGTGCAACTTTTAGCAGTCTTGCAGAATCTCTGTCACATGAAGCAGATGTCAAAAATACTTACTCACCAACTCTTAAACCACAAAATAATCATTATTTGACAGAATTTTTCACACAGTGATGGCCTATGTTGGACTGGAACTGGTGACACACCAAGGAAATTTATATTCTTTATTTTTATCTATGTTCTTGCATAGTATTGCCATTATAGTAAGCAAAGAATAATTTCAACTGGAAGCGACCTCTAGAAGTCTTTCAATCTGCAATGGCCAGACTCGAAGTAACATTAGGTTGCTATAATTTTCTTCTTGTCAAGGAAATGCCTAAGAGATACAATATTTTGTTGGCCGCATTGTCCATTTCTCTGGTCCATAGCTCATTAGTTTGTAAATGAGGACATGATGGGAGATAATATATTGAAAGCCTTCCTGAAGTTAAGATAAACACCCGCTGTTCTCCCCTCATCTCATCACAGACAGCTATCCGTTTGGTGTAGCAAGATTACCCCTTTTTGTGGTGACTACTTTCAGCCATATTCTAGCCCTCCATATGTTTAGAAATTATTTTCAGAATTGTTTTCTCTATCACAGCTCCATGGACTGTGGTAAAGTTGATCTGCTGTTGGTCCTAAAAGCATTTTTTTGTCTTTCTACAAGATAAGAGGGGCATTTGCTTTCTTTCATTCTTCAAGAATCTGTCCAAAATGCCATGATCTTCATTATTTCTCATGAAACTCTAGAATACAGCTGTAGAAAATATTTATCAGTTCTCAGACAATTTCAACAGAAATGTATTACTGTCTACGTGGAAGCATAAAAAATCGTTATGACAGTGTCAGCATGGTCTGCGATCTCAGCTTAGACAGAAGGTCATCACTGGCTTGGAACTATGCCTGGACTTGCCAATTTAAGCAAAAGTGTGCCCAAATTGACACCCTTGTTCCAGCCCTGAAACAGTTTCTTTAGACTGTGGACATTGTTAGGCTGAGTCTTAAATTTTGTTAAAGATGTAAGGCAAGTTTGCTCCATGAAGTGGTGTGAGACCTTTAATGAAAGGGAGTAAGAAGTAGAAATGGAAGATCTGAGCTACCAGAGGGCCCAGGGCTATACCACTTTACTAAATAGCAATATCCGTGCACAGCCTCAAGTCTTGGACTCTTGGAAGTCAGCACTCCTTGGCTGTTAGTTTGCTCTGTCCAAACCTGCACAGGATTTCGAAATATAAAGAGTCTCAAGACAATATGTACAAACCTGAACCTGGTCTTTCTTTATTGAAAAGCCATTCAACATTTTCCCAGTAGGATTTGCAATCCCAAAGCAATCTTAGTCATCTTCTATATGCCTTGTGTGTCGCCCCAACCAGTACAACACATATCTAAATTTCATGCCATGAAAATATAATTTTGGCTGCTGCTCCACACATTTCCCATTAACTTGTACATTTTGACCTACAAATCACTGAAAATTTCTAGTTAAAACTTAGTGTAAGAAAGATCACATAGATCACATTATCCAGGAGAGATACTAAGAGAAGTGTAATGGATGAGAAAGAGCTAACTCTAATCAATGTAGACACACAATGGACACCACAGAGTCTTGGGATCAGGGATTAGTCTGGATCTCTCATTTATAGAGCTAGGCAGTGAGGCGATGCTGTGTACAGACTTTGCAGAAGGCCTCTAGAGATAAAACAATGGGTAATGATTTTTAACTAATAGAGGGTCAGTTCACACTAGCTCTAAAAAAGAAATTTTCCACAACGAGGGTAGTGAAACACTGGTACAGGTTGCCCAGAGAGGTGGTGGATGCCCCATCCTAGGAAAATTCAAGGTCAGGTCGGTCAGGGCCCTGAGCATCCTGATCTACTTGATGTTCCTGTTTATTGTAAGGGGGAGTTGGATTGTGCAGCCTTTAAATGTCCCTTCCAACCCAAACCTTTCTATGATTCTGTACTTACATCAAGTCTCGTATCAAGCCATGTCACAGGTTGTAGGCTTCTTTTTTGGGGAGGTGGAAGAGCAGTGATGGATTAGCTCATTGCTTTATTCAAGTTCCTAAGTCCTGACTCTCTGTCCTTCATGTATGTATGTATGTACACATGTCCTATGTGTATGATTATGAATGTACATGTACACATACGCTCCTGCTACTTTAGATCACTTTTGCATGTGTTAACTGCTGTCTGACTATCACCGGTTCTGTAGTGTAAAATTAACTTTTATTATTTTTTTCTAGACTTTAATATGGTATCCTCCTGTGGAAGCTCTCAAAATAGAAAATGGGCCTGCCATTGGCTTTTTATAGTTTTTTTATATATATATATAGGTTTTTTTTAGTATATCCACATAGTTTCCCTCTTTATCAAATGCTTCAGGCAATTTAAAGGAACCAGCAAGGAAAAAGCAGAAAGCACTGGAATTAGCATGAGACATTCTATAGAAGGAGGAGCAAGTCTTTGTTTCTCAGTTGTTTGGCAGTTTATCTGGTTGTCATTTGCAAGATCTGGGTTTGATTAAAGTTTATGTCATCTATCTGGGGGATGTGTGTGGAACTGGTGAGAAAAATTCCTGATGAAACAAAGTTTTATAGAAATATGCTTGTTCACTGAACCTTAAGTGTTTATGTCAAAATATCTCAGGTGTGACAGATTTTCCTTCAACTCAAGGAAGGGATCTCATTACCATAGTTATGCTGCAGGCTCCCAAGATGGGATTTGAAAGGGAACAGATTTATTACTGTCGGGAAGATAAATATTGAGAAGAAGTAAGTCATTATGCTGTATTACTTCACAGATAGAGGTTAGAAAACATATTCTACTAATGACAATATGGTGACAAAAACTAAGACAAAATTTTGCCAAAGTAATGGAACCTTGAAAAAATTATATTCTCTTCCATTAGTAGTAGCCAAATAGTTGTAGAAAACAACTTTAGGTAAAGTCAGCATGAACAAACTCAATTTAAATTACATGAAGAGATGAACTAAATTAAGTCAGCAGCTAGAATTTTTGGTTTTAAAACTGAATACTCAAAAATAAAGCTTAGAACTTATATAAAAATTAATACTAAACTTCAATACTCTGTAACTGTAACATTAAGATAGCCTTAAAGGGTCAGAAATTATGTTGCTGTTTTATCCCTGTCAGTCAATGGACAAATGGATAAATGGATAAACCACTTCTTCCAAAAAGAACATGAGGATTAAGCAGAGGAACCATAAAGAATAAAAAAATGAGCAAATATACAAACAAACCTTATGTTCTAGAAATATATAAAAGCAAATGCTTTGACTTAAAAGATCAGTTAAACCTTGCAGCCATTGAAACAATTGTTCAGCTGTAAAGGTACCTTAAGAAGAAGAAACAAAACTTCTGCTCAGAATGAGAATGTGACTAAATATAATAATGCTTTGTTCAAAATAATGTGATTTTTTTTTCCACAGGTCTCAAAAATCATGAAGAAGTTGAGCATGGGGCAAAGGCCCAGATCTAATGCAAACGGGATAGAAATAATCACACCTCAGATGTGAGAAAAAGTCAAAGATCTCATTATGGTCAAATAAAGAAACAGAATAAGCACCAGGATAACCTCCAGACTCAGTATGATGTCTCTATAGAAAAGACAAATGAGAACAGATGCATTTCATGGGTAATTTCCAGCTGAAATAAATAATAAGTTTAAAAAAAAATCCCAAGGAATTAGAGAAATTTTAACTATACATTTTTTTAAAATCTGTGTTTAAAAAGGGCTAATTTAAACTGGAACAGTCACAGAAGGTAGACTAGACACAGGTAGTAGACCCAAAGACCTTCATTGGTATCACTCATTGAAACACAGACTGAGAGAAGACATGATTTCTCTCCACAAGGATATCATGGAGGCTAACAGCATGGGAGGAAAATTATTATTTCAGTTAAATGGCAAATCTGGCACAAGAATAAGTAAAGACAGAATAGTCAAGCATAAATTTAGGCTGGAAACTGGAAGAAACTTTGTGAGAACCTGACAAGGGAAGTTATTTGACTCATTCAGTAAGAGCACAGGAACAAATATCTACTCATACAGATAAATATTTAGAAAGAGATTTTTTAATGCCTGTGATTTGCCTGTACTGGAGGGGACTGGTCTTAGTATCATGAAAGTATTCTTCTGATCTTATGTTCCTACTTTTGTTCTGAAACTCGTCAACATACAAGCCCTTACTGCCTGGTGTCTAATTATCTCATACCACAGTTGCAAAAACAACAGCTTCTTTCAGATCCCTGAAAAACCTGTACAGCACCCATAAATAAGCAAAAACTGATTTACACAGAAGCCTTTTGATATCTGAAAACTAGGAGTCAATCTGGATTTTGTGCCTGAAAGAAGCTGCTATCCAAATTGGTAGCCTCATATGCTAGAAAAGTAAAGATGTTTGCTGGCTGTGCATCATCACTGAGAAGTTGCTCTAATCATATGAGGGAGATTAATCCCTTTAGATTTCTCTTCTATATCTTAGTAAGTCTCTCTAGGTTCACTTTACAGACAATGAAAATGAATAGACACCTTCAGGGCTTGATTCATTCAACTTGTTTTACGTGACCGTCGTTGAATGTATAGGATGAATTGTACCCAAAACAAGTCCATTTCCTTTTCCTTTCAAAGAAAACACAGACAACTAGCATCCCTCCTGAGCTGCATCTATACTCATAAATTAAACACTGCCAAGGCATGTTTTGCATGGTACCACTACTCAGTGATCTAGACTAGTAAATTGTCAGAATGGTCCCTGTCCCAATTTTTGATTTCAGCCAGCTAGCACTCTCCCCGAAAATTCCTGGGATTTAATAGGGGCAGAAACTGTTCCCAATGGGCAGTTTTGTTGCTTGTGGAATTTATTGCTATGTACACAGACTGCTGTGTGCCAATTGGCCTCCACAACTGACAGCATCCCTGGGTACATTTTGTTTAGTAGGATGGTGAGGCTGTATTAGACAGACACCAGCATGTAGTGTCTCCTCTTTTGGAAATTGGAGCAGTGTCGAGCAGCACTGTTTTGGGAATTATTTTAAGTGTGTTTACTTAAACTACTGATATTACAGTGACTTCAAACAATCTCAATAAAGCCAACTGACATATGAAGACAAGAGAATATTACAGTTCTTAAAGGTAAGACAATATTACAGTTCAGTGAAGTGTGGCTGTACTGAAGCTGACACTCTTCTAAAAGCTCTGGTTTCAGAAAAAAAAATGGTCCATTTCACTTTAAAAATAGTTCATGCTGCCTATCTAGATTTTCTTTAGCTATTTATTCTCCAGGTCATATACTCACAGCTACAAATTGTAGTAGTTTTTCTTGTTAGGTTTGACGAGTTGAACATTTGCAACAGGCAACTTTAATATCCTCCTAAAGGGAGAATGGATTTGAGATTTTAGAATGACTGTCTTCATATGTCTTCAGAATCAAAAGCAGAGAAAAATTTTAATGATGTCACAAGCTCAGTTGTTTTATTTCAGACAATTGATGTCATTTTGTCTGCCCATCACCACTCAAAGCTAAAGAATGTAGAAAAAGTGTAACATAATATTAATCATGAGAAATATTTTCTCCCCGCTTTGAAGAAAACAGTGGTGATTCCTGATGCAAAAGTCATGACTAATGGCAGGCCTGAATGGAATTAATTTCTTTATGCTATTTTATGGGGTGCGTGCGTGTGTGTGCACAGCAGGGAAGGAATGTGCACAGTACCAGCCAGAAATAGGATTTAAACTGGAAAAGCTGATTGGAAGTCACAAAAATTAATACCAGTTTTAATAGGCATTGTGTTTGCACCAGCCTTCCCTCTTCAAAGACAGTCAACAGAGAAGAGGAAAGGCAGAGGGAAATTGTATATTCAAGACCACAGATGAGTAAAACACTGTGCAAATAAATCCCATCTCTACAGACTCTCAGTCCAGTAGTGATTTTAGTTCTTCAGATTTCTTAAGAAACCAAAGATACCAGCTGTCTACCAGCAGGGTATTAGGATATAAAGATGTATAGCATAAATAATAATCCAGATCACATGTACGTAATAATGCAGATTGTGTAGATATACCTAATTAAGTTTTAATGCTTTGCTTTTGGTACCAGTCTGTCTGTAATGACATAGAGCCTCATAAAGCCGCAATATTTGCTTGAAAAATGGGGTGAAAAGTTAGGCACTTCATCTTTTCTCAGTTGTGCATTGCTGTTACTACTTGGTGGCAACACCTGAACTAGCTCAGCTACATATGCAAAAGCTGCGATATCAGTACTACAGACAGACCTAGAAAAAGTGGACTCTAGTTAGAAACTTATTATACAAAAATTGTATAAAATTTTTGATAATTCCTCAACACTTCAGTTTATTAATATGCTTTTTAATTTCTCCCCTTCTATCCCAGTAACAGACAGGATTACCGCTGTTGATAACAGCTTCATGGATGGTGGAATGAGCTGTGCACTATGACACCTTTGTTGGGCTTTCTGCAGAGCTATTTATAGCGTATTTCCTTCTGCTGTTGTTCTGGCTCTCAGAAAAGTAATTTACCGGCCCAATAAAGGGATAATTACTGGACATAGGCCAGCTGTGGTTTCTCTTGAGAACTTTACAACAGCCAGGATGGAAGAGGGACTCTGTTAGATTCCCCCAGTCCTGCTTCAGTCAGGAAAGCCTAAGGGCATATATCACCTCATGTGTGGCTTGTTCTGTTTGCTTTTACACTTGGCAGGGTCCTAAGACTCAGGAATGCACATCCTTGAATAAAAACTATCTATACAGTGTGAGCAATCGTTACATCTGATTAGGAAGCATAAAAAGAAACACACATGTGGTTTACTCTGTTCCTCTGATGTCTGTGGCTTTTTGCTGACAGGAAGGAAATCCTTTTTAAAACTTATTTTTTTTTAAGAGTTCAAATAGATTTCAAACTATGTGAGCCAAAACTTGCTCTCATCTATGTCCATGCACTCCTATTGACTAGACAGCAAGAGTGAAGGCTTCTCTACAGACAGAGCCATCTTCGCTTTTTTTCTCTGAAGCATTTCTTAACCTACATCAAACTTGTAACAAAACATCCAGACTAAGTTTTCACAAACATCCCTCCTGTCCCTCCTCCCCCAAGCCAATGTTGAATCCCAGCTGGATGATGTATCCAAAGATGTTAGGCTCAGGGGAAAATCATGGTCTTCTCTGTTGAATGGATTTGTGTTGACTGTTTTTTCATCTCAATCTCAAGTTGTCAAGTTTGTCTGTATCATGTAGGAAAACACAGAAAACACGCCTGGGAAGCACCTCCTCAGCATTATACGTGGTTTACAAGGGCAGAAAAGTGCCATCTATGCAGTGGGTAAGGCCTTGTGATCTCTGCAGAGCACCTCAGCAAGTACAGCACTGCAGCATTCAAATCATAGAATGAGGCATTTAAGTTGGAAAAAATCTCTAAGATCATTGAGTCCAAGAGTTAACCTAGAACTCCCAAGACCGCCCCACTAAACCATGTCCCTAATGTATAATTGCAACATTATACATTTTAATTCATGAGTTGGTTTATTGTCTTGTATCATTGAAACCTCTTTGCAGTCATAGACATGAAGTAAACACGTCCAATGTCTTAAAAGTGCCTGCTGTGCCTCCTTTGTGGCACTTCAAGAGTTCAGATGGAGTGCTTGCATGGGAGCTCAGAAGGACATTTCAAAAATTCACCTAAGTCACTTAGGTAACTAACAAGGCCATAGGATTTTCAAAATTCAGTTTCCATAGGTACTCAGACCCGAACCTATTCCATGCAAATTTAAGCACTTTATTGAGACACTTAGGAAAGACTTCCAAAGTATTACCAAGATCTTTTTTCTCCTGGAAGTGGCAATTTCTCTCCATTAACTACAGAGCAAGTACACGGAGATTTCACTTCTGGGTCAAGTGTTTCAATGAAGTGCTCAGATTTAGAGCTGGGGCCAAAGTTGGATTTGACCTCTTTTTTTCCCATTTAAACTGACTCCAAAATCCAGTTTTGGTACTGAAAGGTTATTACAAAAAAAAAAAGGCATAACAAATGATAAATTGCATTCTCTTCTGCAGAACTGGAACCCTATCCATCAAATATTCCCTAACCTGTATTTATGCAGTTGTTTATTTCCCTGTAAGTCATCTTGCACTTGTCTCTCTCAGGTAGCATCCTGAATTTTAGCCAGGTTAACCTGCTTGAGAATGTTTGCAATTCTCCATTCAACATTTCCACAGTGTTTTTTAATAACATGAACATCTGTCTTGTGTTAGAGCTAGAAATAAAATAGATGAGAGGCAGTTTTTGTACTAGTTTTCTGTCTATTTAATTTAGAAATTGCAGCAAGTTTTCTCAATTGATTGTGTCAAGATTTGGCATACATGAATAGTAGGAAATTGCCCATTAATATTTAGGCTCAGTGGCCATAATTGCCAAGTCTGGCACTTACATAAAGTGATGCTATAACGGCTAGAAGTAGCTTGCTGATGTCAAGAAAGAAATCCAGATATTGGGAGAACAATAGCTCATCTATCCTTTCATTCCATGTAATTATTAAAATCAATAGATATGTTTGTGATGATCATATAATGATTTGTCTCAACACAGGAAAAAAATTCTAATTGTACTGCACAATCATTTTGTACTTACATGATCTAAAACAGAAATTATCAGAACTTAAGAAAAACTCATGAAATTACACTGCTTGTATTACCGATACACACTGTTATCATAGTACATCACATACAGCATATACTGGTCTAATACAAGTGAAAAAGGTTTCCAGTACAAGAATATAGTCAACCAGAACTGTTAACACATAATTTAACAGAGAATTTCATACACAGATCTACATTTTTGCTGGATTGCTCATTCTGTCAAACATGTTTCATTAAGTACTTGAAGGAAATGTCCATTTTTATACTAACAACCTGTGAAATCCCTGGGCATTTGTGATTTTCATGTGAAAACCATTACCTTTAAAAAAGATCTGTATTCCTTCACTCTTAAGACGACTGTATTTTTCTTCCTAATTTTCCAACTTTCAAGATTTTCTTTGCTTTAAAAGAAACATCCCTAAGTAAAAACTTTCACGAAGCAATGCCCTTTTTGGGGTTCATAATGACAAGCTGTGTGATTTGAGTAGTTTTGCACATTGCTGCAAATATTTTGCACCTAACTTACCTCATCTCACAGAAAGGTTCCTATTTGGTTTTTAAGGAAGGAGGAGAATAATGAATGACACACAGCAGCCTGACTCCCCTGTGTCACATTATCCACCCAAGAGCTTAGTTTGGGCACACAATAAAAGGCACCATACGCTGTGACTACTCAGTAAGTATTTGTGACAGAGCAAACTGATGATGCATTTCCTACCCTCACTGCAATTTTCCTGCCCTTGATGACTGTGTAGTCCTCATTATTAACATATCATACCCTACACTCTGTTGAGTCTCAGAAAGATGCTAAGCAGCTGGAAGCTTGTGCTGAGTGCCAGAAGGGAAACAGGCTCCCACGCACAGAATTTAATGCAACAGCAATCCCTACTTATTGGCAAGCAAGGGGGTGTGTGTGTGTGTGTCTGTGTCTGTATGTCTGTGTGTCTGTGTGTGACAGTGGTTTAAGAAAGTATAAATCTTTCTCATCTTGTGTCAAAAATGTCACTAAGGATGAAGGCAGGGGGAGGCAGTTCCAGTTCCAGCCCCTGACTTCTGGGGACTTGATTTGGCAAAAAGACCACACTCTTTGCATGTCCTTTCTCTCCTTCTTCATGCTGTGCATCATTTCAGCTGACAGATTTACACAGGAAAGCTGGCTCAGCAAGGCCTGCCGTAGTTGGTGGCAAACAAGAATATGAGGGAATTAACTTCTGGCCTGCTGACAGTGGCTAAATCTGCCAAAGCAGAGCTGGGTAATTTGGTTTCTTTCTTTTGTTGATTTTGTGCCAGCCCACAAGAGAGGATTAAGCAGCTAAATTCTGCATGGAGAACTCTACCCCTTTCGCTCAAATCCTATTGTCTTGATAGAATGACAGTAGCTAGTTGTGCCAATCTCTAACATCTTGCTGGCATTTCCCCAGAACATATCAGCTTTTGGTCCCTGAAAAGAAGGATTTGTTAAAGAACTAATGTTAAAAAGAAATGAAAAAGGACAGAAGAGGATGAGAAGCCATGGAGTAAAAGTTTTGCCTTGTATTAATTAAAGGAACAAAGTTCTCTAATCCTGATGGAGACTCTACAATGAAATGTGGATAAGTCTCTAACTCTCCTGTTGTTGTAGCACATTAAGAGTGCTCGTTCCCTGTTATCCACAGTATTTGTTTAATGCAGGAGCTATTCCCTATTGAGTTCTGAGAAGCTTTGCATTCATTCCACTCATTAACTTTGGGTAGAGAACCCCCCAAAATAAGGTCTTAATTTCTCTATTTGTAATGTGTATTTACATCACAAATAAACTAAGGATGAGCATTTTTTTGCCCAAAGCATCAAACCTCCTCTGAAAGTGAGATGAGCTCAAGTGCTAACGACAGTGGGCAACAAGGACAGGGATTTTTGATTTTCTGTCCCAAAGCCAACATTCTCTAAGAAGACTTAGGTCTAACATTATCGCAGACTGAAACCATGTTAAAACCATTTCATCTGACTTCCTGTGTAGCACAGGCCTGAGGACTTCATCAAGAGATTCCTGCCAAAGGCCTTTCAGGGAGCTGAGAAAACCTTCCAGAAAGACAGGCCTCGACAGAATGTGGTCTTCAATAGGCAGAAGAGTCTTGCAATCAGGACTAGATTATTCTTCTGAAAGGCAGGAAAGACTGAACTTGCACCTATTGCAGTCCAGCAATTTGTACACATGGGCACGAAGAAGCTTGAAAACAACTTTATGGACTAAGTAATGTAAGATTCCTGTGCTTTTGCAGCTTACTTTTTAAAGTACCACACAGCTTCTGGTTGAAAGCTCCAGTGTGAGAACTAAGGAAGCTAATGACACTTTCCTTTTGACTAAGTAACAACCATGTAAAAAACCCCCATAATTTAAAAAAAATCACAGCAATGTTTCTTCCCTTATTGTTCTCAGTGTGTCTTCTACAAGGCTTGAAGAGTTCCACAAAATTTAGTCTCATATTTCCCTGGCTGCACTCATATAATAAGAAAATAATGGGGTAACTTCCAGACTAGCTCTTCTACTGAACGCTAGTTAAGATGAGACTATTCTAAGTCAGAATATTATCTTTACAAAATTGCCAATCTGACATCTAGGCAAGAAAATGTCCTCTGATTAAAACACACAAATGAAAATAATTCATAAGTTCTAAAGCTGATATTTTCCTCTCTTTAATTTCCTCTTCTTATTTTAGTTGCTTATCAATTCTAACACAAAAAAAATTTGATGAAGACAGAGAGAGCAGAACCAGACCTAGATTTCATTAGTTTAAAGCTAACTTCACCTCCATCTTATAAATGTATTATCTATCTATAATATTTACTTTATTCTAGAACGTTATATATACATATACTCACACAAATATCTGTATCTTTCAGAATCCTAATATTAACTTCACAGAATTCCATAGAATTAAGCTTGGAAGGGACTACCAGTGGGGTCATCTGGTCCAACCTCCCTGCTCCATCAGGGTGAACCCAGAACACATTTGCACAGGATTGTGTCCAGGTGGTTCTTGAATATCTCCTGTGAGGGAGACTCCACAGCCTCTCTGGGCAATCAGTTCCAGTTCATGGTCACCTGCACAGTAAAGAATTTCTTCCTCATGTTCAGATGGAACTTCTGTGCATCAATTTCTGCCTCTTATCCTGTTGCTGGGCACCAACAAGCAGAGCCTGGACCATCCTCTTGACACCCTCCCTTCAGATAATTACTTTACATCAATGAGGTTGCCTCTCAGTGTTCTCTTCTCCAGGTTAACCAGGGCCAGTTCTCAGCATTTCCCCACAAATTAGGTGCTCTAGTCCCATAAACATTTTTATTGCCCTCCAGTGGACTCCAGGAATTCCATGTCCCTCTTGTACTGAGGAGCCTAGAACAGGACACACCACTCCAGATGTGGCTGCATCCCCAGGCAAGATCACCTCCCCTGACCTGCTGGCAATGCTCTTCCTATATTTAAGAAGTTTTAATCTTAAGAATGCTCTTCCAAATGTTTAAAAAGTGCTCATGGAGGATTTTGAGATATGTTTTTGCCTTTGCTTATTTAATGAAACTGTTCAAATCATGTTTTTCTGGGGAGAAAGCAAGCGGTTGCAGAAGTTTGGAGCAAGGCAGTAAGGGAGGGAAACTAATACATCACTGACAAAATCCCAGTCAATTTAAAGACAAAATTCCTGTTTTCTTCATTTTGGTCACTGTTTCTCAGCAGTCTTGACAAATACTTAGTTTCTTTTGGAATCATATTATCTTCCAATATTAACCGATACCACAGTCTCGGAATAATTCTCTACAAGGGGAAAAGACCACAGTAAACCAGACTATTGATATTATGATCAAACATTGGTTGGGAAAATCTGAACATATTTGCTAATCTTTTTCCTTAAACTACTAACCTTTCAAACCTATCAACCCTCAGTATCTCAGGAGAAGCATATACAGCATACTTCAGTCATGATGGGACTTTGGTGCATTTTTAAGTTGTTAATCTGGGTTTGACCTCTTACTTTTATTGAAACAATAAGCCACAGGTTGAATAAAGTTTTGTTGAGCCAACACTCAGGTGTGAAAAATGCCTTTCAGAGAAGATTTCAAAAATAATTCAACTGTTAAGTACAGTGATTAAAAACATTTTAAAAAGACCTTTCAGATATATTGACTTGAAAGTAACTCTATTTTTAATTTCACCACTGTCAAATTTTGAGTGCAACATAATATTTTTTCTTGAATAAAAGGTCATTATTCTTAGTATATCTTCATCTGAGAGAAGTTTTTTGTATTCATGGACTGCTATTACTGTATAGGTGTGAATTAGATCAGACATTATAAAAATTAAAAAGTATGTAACAACATTTGTAAGATATTTCAGTATTTTCAAATTTATTGTACACAATCTTATAATTTTCTGATGATTGATAAAATTGAGTGAATATTTATTAACCGTATTTTAGCTGAAGGTCATTTACACAGAAATATTTACTATAAACTTAAGAGATAAAAGTCTTATGTAGAAAAGAGTCTGTGTTTTTCCACATAGGAAAACTGCATTCTGGCACACCTAGCTGCAATTATTGCAATTGCACCAATTCCATTCCCTGTAATCTGTTAACCCTTTTGGAAATTGTCATCAGATTTTGGAAACTATATTCATCTGGTCCTGCACTTGAACATATAAAAGTGAAGATGTTTATGATATAAACATCACAGCCTATAGGTAGGAAGCAGATTGTCCTGGTACATAATAGATGCAAGTCCAACAGGAACGGCAGGACTGTGCAGGAGCTCTAAATTGGCAGGACACTCAAGGATGTCATCTAGAAGTCTTGTTTTACTCTTTTTCTGGTAGTTTCTAATCTGGTAGGTTTGCCTGATTTCACGGAACCCAGACTGGATGAAATAGAAGAATCAAGGGAATTTCAGCCAACAGTGAACTGACTTCATGAGGGCGCGTGGAATGAACATGAGCAGAATTTGTGAAATGGTATAGAAAGGAGCTGTAGAAGACAGCAGAAGGCCTGGTATCCTTTATCTTGCAATCCAGTGCAAAAAATGGACAATCTGAGAGGTCCTGGGTATAGCAAACCCCACAGGTTGAAGGTAATGAGAGTTACTGCCTCACTATCACTGAGCTGAACACACATTGTAAGATTTAGGAACAGCTGGTGATTTATTATGTTGTTCTTTATTTCTTACTCCAGAATTTATTTATCATTTTGGGCCTGACTGTCTTGAGACAACTGAAAAACCCAACCAAAAATAAGCGAAAGCAACAATCCCCACAATGTTAGAGGTTATTTGACTCTGAAAACACAAGAGCAAAAATCGCAAATCTTTTGTTGCTCTTAGCCCAATCTGCACTGGAGAAATTAAACTGTCTTGCATATAAACCTTGTCTTGCATATAAAAAAGATAAATTTGGGTAACACCATGGTGGTGTATCACCTTATCAGGATATGGGTGGAAATTCAATTGCTTTGAAGAATTAAATGGACCATTAAACTGTTATGGAGACATGGATGGATTGACACTCTGCAATGGCATTTGAATTAGCCACTTTGCTGTCTCTGGCAAATGTTTCCAATTTTTTTTTTTCCTGACCTAGCCTTAGGCTGATAAGAAAAGATAACATGAACTTAAGAGCCATGGCAAATTAGTTTATCATCACTACTAACACTACCCTCAAACACTCCAGGAAGCCTTCCAGCAAGGATTAACAGTATAATAAAGTTGCATCTAACATTTCTTGTGTTCATTTATCTAGAATGTTTGCTGGCAATGTTGAGTGTATTTTATTAAAGGTATCTGCACAATTACCTTGAAGGAATAAAGCTTAAGCCTATTAAATGACTAAACATCCAAGTTCCATGGTGAACTTAAGAGGCTTGTTTCTGTTTGGAGGGATAGGGGCATGGATTACCAGATGCACAGATTATAAACTCACTATTGCTCATTCATGCAAATTCCGGGTTGAATCATGCCTAACTTCAAAACATATCAGAAACTCCCTTTATCTGAAAATGTGAACAAGAAGCCTGTGAGAATAGTATCCAGAGGGCTTCCTGTCACAGCTGAACTGATAATATTGTAATGAAAAGGAGTTTCATCATTCCATGTCTTCACAGAACAGTAACATTATACAACAAATTACATCAACCAGATTTGGATCAGCTTTGTGCTGTTGTTTCATCTTTTTATTAATCCATATTTTCTGTGATCCTCATGCAGCATTTTAGGTACAGTTCTCTGAACACATACATTCCCTCAGCATCTGCATTTTACAGAAAGGGGTAGTGCTATCAAATGACGATTTCAAGGCATTTTAAGGAAATGCCAGAGACATGAGACTCTTGTTTAAGCTTTGTGCTTTTTTCTTTTATATACTGCAGCTGACCTCATGGTTTATAGCATTATAAGGAAAATTTTCTTTTGCACAAAACATTTTCTTGTTCATGTTAAAAAACTTGCCAAAAGACTATTATTTTATCAAGTGTCGACATTCTGGGCTTGTTCCTAGAAGAGCAGAAATTCCTTATAACTGCTGATTTCAGTTCTCGGAATTAAGTCCTATTTCAGGAGAAGCAATATATAATTAATACTTTGCCAACTTAAATCACAGCCTCTCTTTTTCCATTCATCCTCTACCATTAACTGTCATGAAAAGTCCAAAGAAAATGTTTTGTCCATCCCTTAGGGGAAACAAAAACAACTTAAGGAGTATTAATAACCAAGTAGACATAATTTAAAGCAGTATTAGGAGAGGAACAGTGAAGCCAATCATAACATCATCAAAAGCTGGTATCGCTGTACTATTTATGATCAGAGAGGGAAATATGTTCTGTTTCTTCATCATTTAATAATTCATATGGAAATTAAATGAAAAGACACGGTTGCCTACAGAAAATGTTGTATCCTCAGGACCCTCTGCGGTACTCATGTGTTGGATGCAGAAGGGATGGTTCTCCAGTCATGCTGCTTTCCTAAGAAAAGGGTGATGGCCCCCAGGCAAGCTTATTCTATTCCCTGCCTCCACCTCTCCCCATGCTTCGGCCATGGTGCACTGACACATCCCTCTAGGTTAGCAGGCCCGTGGGCAAAGATGCTCATGTTCCCTTTGTCTGATGGAGCCACACTTTCCCTCTGGCAAACCCAACTTCTCAAAGGGATACCTTTTAAGTTGACAGGGCTCAGATCAGATGGACAAACCATGTATTCTGTAGTCTAGTGATTCAGTTTGGATTGCTCTGGAATTAGCATATTATTTAACTATTTGATTATCTTTGGGGTGACTGCCTTAACCACTACGTGAACAGACTATCTTTATTCTTATGTAAAAAAGGGCCATTTTGAATACATGTTATTACTATTTACAGCTGGCAAACTTTTCATGTTACCTTTCTGGATACTAGATGTTATAAAACAAACTAATAATTTTTTTTGCAGTTATTCCTGCTGCCTTCAACATATGCAACTGTTAAGACAGAATAAGTTTAAAATTTTCAGCATAGAATGGGACAATGTCCTACAAACACACTCTTCCCTGTGGCTCTCAATAGTACACACCAGATTCTCAAAGCTGATAGATACAAATACTTAAGTTCTGGAGTTTTCTGTTTCATGGGAAAATGCATCTAGATACCTCTCTAGTTATGAAAAGTGCAGTCTCCACAGAGTATTGTCTTTGAGTGCTCCATACACTCATATCCATGAATATATCTTCAATTTATGAGTCAGGTCATATTGGTAAATTGAAGCCTCCTTCCTAAGAAATATTTAAAGGACATTTGACAGGATTGCATTTCCATTTTCACTTGGAAATGCTGGCATCTGAAAGTCTGGTCTATTTAGAATAATCTTTGGGAACTTCCTTTCCTTTCATGCAGGTAAATCAAGGATAATTTAAAAGCAAAGTACCTTTAGAAAATGCAAGTCAGATGCTTTCATCTTCATGACCTCATAATTAACTTTCCATTGTGAGATCTCCTTGGGTTATGGCTACTGATTAAAAGGTGAAAGGTTGAGGAGAAAGTGAATGGCAGGGAATTACATGCTCTCTTCCCTTTTAAAGGCACTTCCTTTACAGCAGTTATGATAAATACCAACCTTTATTCATGTTACAGGTCTGAATTGGTGCCATATGATGATGAATTCCTATACAAAGACAAGGCAGGACCTGATTAAGAGTTAAAAAAAGTATGAACACAGATGGAAAGAGAGAACTTGAAATCAGAAGATGGCAGGGACAGCTGACAGCATTATGTTTCCAATGAAGAGGGGTAAAAAAATGTTTAAGGAAAAAAAAGAAAGAGAAAACTGTTCTTTTAGCCCCCTGACGCCCACATTTCAATCTGGAAAAAAAAAAAAAGAAAAAAAAAATGAAAAAGAAAGCTTGTTTTTACCCAGTTCTGTGTCATGTAACAAAGATGGATGAATCACATGCAGGAAGATGTTTTGACTTCCAGCACATCAAAATAGATTTTATTCTTTCACTGTTCAGAATGTATATAAACTGCAAGGTCTATGCATGTGTGCGTATCTCCTCAAAATCCTACCTTCTGCAGAAACTCCTACGAACCCCTAGGTTCATAGAGGTCAAACCTTTCTGAGGGTTTGAATCTGAGGGTTTGAATCTAAGGGTTTGAATGTAGTGTTTTCTGGCCCCCATGTGAAGCTGCTAACAGACTCTGATTTGCTCAAACACAGCCTTTAGCAAGGATTACTGTAGAAGTTCTCCTTGCCCAAAGGTAATCCAGGTTTTACCAAACCTCTGAGATTAATCCTTGCAATACAACATCTTTTCCGGGATTTTTGTTTGTTTGGTCATTGTTGTTGCTATATTTTCTTTCTGCCTCCCCAAGAATATCATTATAATGATGATAGAAGCAAAAAATTAAAATTTCTGTCATGCCCTCAAGATTTCCTCCTAACTGGACAGCAAGGAGATGGAGCAAATGGTTTTCCCAAGACTAAAACAAAAGAGCTAAGTTTAAAAAAAGGAGTTAAACAGAGGAGTAAATTAACACTTGGGGATATTCTACCTTTGTGAACCTAGGTCCAGAGTCAGGATAATCGCTATAGAATAACACAGGAATTTCTTAAACTATGTACAACCATGTGGTTTTAGTCAGAGGAGTAGTCTACTGAGTTATTTCAGACATGTTAAGTAATTTTGTTTAAAAGTAAGTAAGGAAGCTTTTGGGCATCTTAACCATTTGGTGACTGAAAAAAAAGTGGAGCAGAAACCATCTTTCAATTGGCTGGTTTATCTAATTTGTCTTTCAGTTACTATCTGCTATTTATTTTGCATGGTTTAAAAAATTCCTCATGTATATAAATTCTCACCAAAATTATATTAATCTTGACTTTGCTGAAATACATTGTGCATAAAACTTTACCAAGGCCTCTAGACAAATGATTGAATTCCCTACAATGCCTGGTGCATCAAAATTCTTCAGAGATAGCATGTTGGAAGAATTATTTAATTTCAAAGGTTTCCTAGTTGTATTTGTTTGGTTTTGTTTTTTCCAGTGGTCCGTTGGCATTTCCTTCCCTTGATGTTTTGTATTGTGGTACTATAATCAATAGACATGAATAAAAGAACAACCATAAAGATGATTAAAGTTATTGATTCAGAGATGGAATATGCAGCTGATGACAATATTAAAAGGGCTGCAACACTGATAGCAAATAATAGGATTTGCTAGTAGGGATACAAGACTGGTGACAAAACTGTTCCATGCAGACAAAAAAAATCCCCATACTTTAACAGAAGTTCAGACAATGTGGGAGTTACTATAGGTACGGGGTTTTTAGTATTATCCCAGTACTGTGATGCAGTTTATGTATCATATTTATGTGTTGTTCTTTGTACAATATTTATACCTCAAAAGGGTGCAACAGACAATACCTGTTTAATAGATTTAAGAATCCATTGTAAAAATGAAATTGTTCTCTATGAATTTTGTCTTGGAGATCTAGGCCCTGGCTTTGAGGAAGTCTGGTGACATTACTGTAATTTATCTATTCTTAATTCCAAAATATTTTAATTTATTTGGAAGTAATCCAATGAATTCACTGCCAGTAGCCTGTGAATCAGGTTAGAGAATTAGGTACTTTCTGTCAACAGGACTTGTTTCAACCTTCTTTGCAACGTTGATACTCTATATCAACCCAGTGAATGAAATTAATCTGATTATGGTATAAGAGTGATTGTTCTGCACCTATAGCTTGGTTTGCTGTAAAAGTGGTTCTTAAAATCTGTTTTCTGTCTTAGCTGTGTACACAGTCCATGGCTCCTGTCAGGCTGGAGGTCCAGCATTGAGTTTCCATGGCCAGGGACAGCATCGTCTCCTCATCTTTTTTTGATTGACACAGAAGACACCGTGTGAAACAATAGTTGTAGCTTAGAGGGAAAAAGGGAATCTGAATTCTGCTGCTTCTGTTAGCAATTTTTTGTAAGCCTAACATGAGAAAAGTTTAAAATGGTGTCCCTTTTTATTTCATCAACAATTTCACAGTAAGAGACAATTAAATTTTTACAAAGAAAAAAAAAAAGCAAAACATAAGTTTTGTACAAGTAAGCTAAGGGAGAGCATAACTCTAAATTATATTATGGGTTTGGCAATGTTGCTTGGGAAAGTTAGAGTTAGGTTATATATTCCCTGACAGAGAGCAATGATCAAGAATCCAAGCTAGAAAAAAAAATATGTTTGCATATATATGTAGTGTGTGTGAGAAAGAGATCTGTCAGATTTCACTGGAACTGACTGTTGTATTATTTTGTAAAGGTTTATTTTAGATTTCCATAGACCATCTGAATTAAACTTACACAAACATACACACACCATACTGTCTGTTGCCTTAGATATATTCTCATGCAATTGGGCACCTAAAATTGTAATTTAAAACTTGTCGTGTGTTATATTTAGAAGATGCAAAAGTTCACATAGCCTCTTAAAAAAAATCCCCACTAGAGTCCATAGAGAGGAGCTACATTTTTTTTAAGGTTGCAGTGTCTAAATAGACTAGTCCAGGAATGAACTTTTTTTTGGCATCTACCTAATTAAGTTAAAAGTTAATAAATTCCCTTGGTTGCTCCTTTCTTCAGGAAGCATGCAAAAAATGCATTGAAGTAAGGAAGTTCAAGGTTTCAGTATCTGCTGCCCTTGGTCTTTCTCAGGAATTCTTTAGCTGATTACATGCTTCTCCTTTCAACAACATAAGCTTTGTATCCCATGTTTTGTAAAGGATCATTTCCCCAACCACCTCTCTAAGGCCACTCTTGGTCAGTCAGAAAAGTTAGCATCTGGATGTGAGTATTTCTACCACATACATTTAAAATGCCCAAGGGAATGAATTTTCCTTGGATTTATTTTTAACAAAAGTAATCTTTATAAACATCCTTATGATCTTACAAATGTTTTTTCTTATGTACAAGAGTTGAAATTCTTTCAGATTTCTGTGCTTTCTTTGAAATTTTTCCTTTATTTTCTGAACCAATGCAATTTTTCCTTTCTGTTAGTAATGACAGTCAATTAGTAAGAAACATTTCACGTAACTGAACAATACGTATCTATAAGATGAGTTCACTGTGGCATATTTGGTATACTATATTTCATTATAAGATACAAGATCTGGATTTATCCTTGTGTCAGCTTCACACTGGTGCAAATCCATTAATTTTGATTAAATTATGCCTTATGCCTAATTTATGTCAGTGTAATTGAGGAGGATTAGGGCTTAATTATAATTATATATAATTATCCATGATTATAATAAATGCCAACATTAAGTCAAAATAGTAAGGCTAAACTGTTGGGGATCCAAACTGAGATGATGAGTCTCAGTACTTGAGAGATGTCAAGCACCTGCAATACTGTTGGAGGTTGAGAGGGTGGGGGGAAGTGGAATTT
>VZRL01005014.1:0-32415 GCA_013397895.1 Origma solitaria
CAGGGAGACCCTTCAGGAGGCCCGTGTCTCCTCTCTCTGCCCCTCAAGGAGACCCTTTGGGAGGCCTTTTTCTCCCCTCTTTGCCCCATAGGGAAACCCTTCAGGAGGCCCTTGTCTCCGCTCTCTGCCCCATATGGAGATCCTTCAGGAGACCCTTGTCTCCCCTCTCTGCCCCATAGGGAGACCCTTCAGGAGGCCCTTGTCTCCCTTCTCTTCCCCTCAAGGAAATCCTTCAGGAAGGCCTTGTCTCCTCTCTCTGCCCCATAGGGAAACCCTTCAGGAGGCCCTTGTCTCCCTCCTCTGCCCCATAGGGAAACCCTTCAGAAGGCCCTTGTCTCCCCTCTCTTCCCCTCAAGGAAATCCTTCAGGATGCCCTTGTCTCTGCTCTCTGCCCTGCAAGGAGATCCCTTCAGGAGGCTCTTGTCTCCCTCCTCTGCCCTGAAAGGAAACCCTTTGGGAGGCCCTTGCCTCCCTTCTCTTCCCCTCAANCCGGGCTGTGCCCCATCTGCCTGGACGACGTGGACGACGCGGCCCACGTGGACACCTGCCTGCACACCTTCTGCTTCGGCTGCATCCGGCAGTGGGCCGCCGTGTGCGCCGCGTGCCCACTCTGCAGGCAGCGCTTCGGCAGCATCCTGCACGCGGTCAGGGCAGACGACGACTACCAGGAGTACGTGGTCGGCGTGGCCGCGCAGAGGGCGCGTGGCACGGCCCCGCACTGGCGCTACCAGCTGCGCCCACGGCCCCACGGCGAGCCCACTGCCGGGAGTAGGGGGCCGGTGGCACGCCCCCGAGGGAGACCTCCAAGGACTTCTAACACCTCTGCCCGATAGGCTGCAGGGGAGCGCTTGACAGGCCTTGCTGGTGGACCTGCCATCCCCCTGGACATGCTGGGAGCAAAGCTTATGGCCTTCAAACACTTGGAATGAACACCAGGAGCTTTCCAGAGTGTGTGTCTCTCATTGGTACATTACATGATCTTTTTCGTCACTAGTAATAGTAAATCATATTTTGTTTATATTATTGAAGTGTTTCTACCTCAGCCCATGAGGTTTACCTTTTCTCCCCCATAGTGGGTGGGTGTGGGGAGGCAGTAGTTGGAGGAGGGGAGTGAGCAAGAAGCCTTCATAGTGCTTAGTTCCCACTTGGGATCTAACCATGACACTGCATCTTTTAAAATGAGTCATCATGGCTCCCAGGGGCAAAAGAAAGGAGTGGGATAGAACTGTGACAGTTTGTAGGGAGCATATTAATATTGACAAGAATTTCTGTCTGTCTTCTGAAAATTACTTCCTATGGACTGCAGATAATTTAAATGAATTGTACTCCAAAAGTATAGTCCTTTTTTCCATTTGGTTTTCTTTTTTTAACACAAATGTTCTTTGCCTTGTATCAGATTGCTTTACACAGATAAGTTGCATAGGTTAACAAGAAGATAGATTTTGTTGTTTTCTCTTTTTATGAAGTTTCTAACAAATGCTAACAAGTTTCTAGGCATTTCTAAGCAAGAAAAAAGAGAAAAAACCCGAAAGAAACAAGAAAAAAAAAAAAAACAAAACAAAAAATCCCCCAAAAGATATCACTGAGGAAAAAGATCATTCTAATAGGAAGTATGTACACAAGTAGTACACAAAGTGCAAAAGCAGAATGTGACTTCAAGCAAATAAAGGTATATTTCCTTTAGCAAGCTGTCATAAATTAAACTGTTACTGTTATCATACTCTGCAATAAATGTAAGATAAAAATATATTCAGGAGTTCATATATTACATCAAAGTCACAATATATTAGCACTTTATGATTTCAGTCTTAAGAGTTATTATCTAACTTTTGTATGAAGTTTGATGTACCTTCATGATAATCAAATTATTAAAAACTTCTGTTGTGTATTAGTTTAGGATAAGCAGCACATTATTTGAAGCACTATTGTATTAGAGCCAGAAACCAGACTGACAAAACGGAAGAAGGTAAAAACTAACAACAAACACAGACTCTGAAACAAGATAAGTAGCAATTGCATCCTCTGCATCATGTCTCAGGGACTAGAGAACATTAAGTGATCTTTACGCAGAGTCTTCCAGATTGTACAGGAAGAACAAAAACACAATAAATATCAATAAAATATAATAGCTTAAGAGCTGATTCTACCATCAAGTTTATAGGATATTTGGTCACTTAACAGCAATTCATTGAGACTGGCTGTTTTCAAAGCTTAGATCCCACATAGATTTGCAATTTATTCCCACATGCTGTAAACAGCTTTAAAATAAGAAGTAAGGAAGGTTGAGAAGGATTTATGTAATTTCATGCATTATTTTAAGTAAATGAGAAAATTTGTTAATAAATTAATAACACAATAAAAAGCAAAGGGAAGAATACTACCACTGATGAAAGCACAACACAAGGAAAGTTAAAGTTAATGAAATGATGGTGTCTGATCTGATTAAAAATGGATTTGGATAATTACAATCTTGTGTGTCAAAAGAACCCAAAGGTTTAGTACCCTCCCCCCCTTTCCTGCTCAAAAAGGAAATACAGTTACTTTGGGAAAACACCTGAAACCTGGTACTATTGTGTCATCAGGAACATAGGCATCATTAAAGAAAAAATTAGTGCTAAAATATGAGATTTGCAAAAAAACAGCAATTAAGATTATAATTAGCCAACACATGTTTTAAGAATTTGATAGCAATGCCTATCATGCAACCCTTATGAACCAGTCAGGGAACCAGGGCACATACAACTTCAAGTATGTCCTGTGAGTGACAGACTTTATATAAAAAGCATGCAAGTACAACATTAAGGCCAAAGAGAGCTCCTGCCCCACTAGTAACTTCTTAGGATTAGAAAGCATGCATGTTAAAGTCTCCAAAGTTCTGAAAGATGTATTTGGTGATAGCCACATTTCAAAAGAGTTCTGAACAGAATTTAACAGGAGAGGGCTGTCAAAGAGCACAAAGTTCTCTTGAGCACGAAGTTCAGCAGGTGGCCAGTCATCAGTTTCAAGGATCGATACTGGATACAGTACTGTTTAATGTCTTCATTAATGACCAGGAGGGTGGAACAGAGTGCACCTCAACAAGCTTGTGGGTAATACAAAACTGCGAGGACTGGTTTGTAGATAGTGGTTTGTAGTGACTAAAAGCCACCAGGCAATCAATCTCCTTTCAAACTACTTAAGCAATTTACATTCTTGCATTGACAAACAATGATAAGGATCAATCTTTGTGAAGCAAATGGATGAGATTAAAAAAACCACTCATGTTTTGAGTTCCAAAACATTTTCCTGGAGACTGATAGATGCTAAACAATTTTAGACCTCAATTTAGCTTCATTTCTTCTCTGCTGATTAGGATATTGTCAATTTTATACCAATATATTATTTTCCTCAGATGGAAGCTCTTCAATCTGATTGAAAAACACTCCATGTAATAAGTACTAAAAAAAAAAAAAAGAAAGATGACAAGCCAAGACTGGCATTTCTTAAATGCTAGCCATTTCCTTCCATTTCCCTCTAAATTGTGCAACACATTCAAGAAGCTAAGCCACAATATGTAAATTACATTGACACACTTAGAAAAACTCACACTTTTGAGAAAAAAAGAAGAAAAAAATATCACAACCAACAAGCCCCCCAATACTTAAAAGCTCTAACTAAGGATCAGCTAAGAGGAATAAGACTCCTGAACACCTGAACACCTTTGGGTGTGAAGGCGTAAACAATTAGTACTGGACAACACACAGAGAAATCAGCAAGACTGGGAACAGACTGCAAGTTTCCAGACTAATACCCTTACTTCTGGACCTTCTTTCCTCTTTAATAGACATGACAGATACTAATGGTAAGCCTACAATTTACAAAAATACATTAATGTAAATCATAACCATCTCTCACAAAGTAAAACCACAAGTGCTAAATTATTTTATATCAAAACAGAATGTTTTCAGTACATCAGTTTGTTATCCTGTGTCTTCCACTTTACCTATTTGGATTTGGCAGTCTGACATTGGTTTATTTCAAATAGGGTAATAATGTTATTTCAGAGTATAAAATAAATGTTCTTTTCTCTGTAATTTCCACTACTGATACTGCTGACAAAATTTTTTAAAAACCCAACAAAACAAAACCTATTTTCAAAGTTATATTTAAACAATTATTATTTCCATACTAAAAGCAACCCAAAGTAGCAATCATTTTTCAAAACTAACTTCTGAAACCCAAGTGTTGAGGTTTATACATTTAGAACGTTCTTTAGTTTCTAACACAGGCTTTTTTTTTTCTGTAGAGAGGAGTGTAGCTGTCAATCATGCTTTCTCTTGCACCACAAACGTTTTGCAACTTTTACTTGTCACTCCCATTACATGGAATGTATGAACCTCAGCACTAAAAAGAATTGAAGAACCTGCATAAGTTAAATACATAAATTATTATTAGGGTGACAGAAAAGGTAACAAGTGTCTTGTGACTCCATTTGCTTTGTTTGTTCAGAAAGAGAAAGCTAATTATCTCCAAATGTCAACCACGAAGACCTAGACCTGTTTACATCAACATAAGCTTTGAAGAAGCTAAAATATATTTCACATTTAAACTCCATTTCCCCCTACCCTGCCTCCTTGCTGGAAAGCAGGATGTTATTACAAAACTACAAGTATCTACAAAAGAGTGAATACATCAGGCATAAAAACTAGAGTAATTTATTTTTTAATAAACACTTCCCTGTATTATTTTTAAAATGCATATGCTATATGAAATAAAGATATTCTTTTTTATTATCATACCTACAACTTTTTTGTAAAGAATCCCTCTGTATAAAATTTAACCTAAAAACTTTTACAAGAGCAGTGGCTGCAAATTTAAACTTTATGTGGCACTGTTCAATTTTTGGACTAGAAAGGTTGGGTATTTCAAAAAATAGAAAATATTGCAATTTCTATTTCATTTCAGACTTGAAAGAGAAACCTACTCTTGTTAAAGTATGAATTTTAAGGACACTTACACTAAGTGTGAGCTTTAGAACTCTCTTCTTTCACTGTCGTCTTCTATCACAGTTTATTGTCTGGCAAGTACAAGAAAGGAAAAAAAAGCAGAAAAGGGGAGAAAGCAAGGGCAAAGGAAGGGTGATGGACAGAGAGGAAGAAAAAGATGAAAAATGTACTTTCTGTCCTTGCTTTCCTAACTGTTTAAGGTACAGAAGTCACTGCCTCAAGAACTTTCATGAAATCTTATTTAGTTTTCATTACATATTTTTCAAAAATTAAATATTATTATCTTTTGTAGAAATCCATCTGTGCTATAATGGTTCTCAAACTTTTCCTTCCCTACTCTTATACCGAATATCTTGATCCTTTTCTACCTCCATCTACAGCACATGCTTATTACAACATGCTTTCTCAATCCTCCATGCTGTATTCAAAGTCTGACCAATTGGCCTTACTTTCCTTCATGTCTGCTATCACAAAGTCATTGATTCCCCTGCACAAAATGTGATTTTCCAAAACCATCTTCCTTTTACAAACTGCTGTAACAGTCAACTATCCATAGAGAGAGGTGTCCAAGTAGAGGACAACAAACGAACACACCACACTGACAGTCTGAAAATTGTAAACTCCTGGCCATTTTAAAGTACTTGTTCTTAAGCTGGCACCATGTGATACTAAGTTAGCTGAAGAAAAAACATGGTGCTAGAATCCTTAGAAATTCCAGCCATTGATACCAGAAATTGAAGTGATCAGATTTCCAGGAAGAGTTAATGCTGGATTTAAAACACTAGGAGGAGTTTTGCTGAACTTTAGCTCTGACAACAAAAATGAGTAGAAAACAACTGCACAAAAATCCATGTGAGCAAAAACATAACTGTTCCTCTCCAGGAAATAAAGGAAGAATTTATTCGAGGGGAAAAAAAAAAAAAAGGCCCACAGGGTGGCAGAAAAGACACACACACACATAAATCCAAGAAAAACTTCCTGACTCCCATTGGAAGACAAATATCTACTGTTAGTAGCATTTCATCTAGTAGCCTCACACACACACACACAGGTTAGGTGCAACAAGGCGCGGTACCAATTCAATCACATGGCTGCCTTATACATTCATTATAGTGTGGAAAACTAGGTAGGCAGTATATTGTTATGTAGTAACCACATAATTTTAAGAGTATTTCCTACAGATTTTCTACAAGAACTAGTATCTAGAGATGCAATTTAGTAAGCATTGCCCTTTCCAAAAGTGTGTTCTCTCTTACCCTTACATTAAAAAAACTCATTCATGTACTCCAAGGTTTCTGATAAACCTTTATTACAATGAATGCTACCTAGTTTTAGCTCCAGTTTAGCATTGGTATAGTGGTATTCCAATTCAGCCTAAAAATATAATCAGGAGAGGGGTCTGCAAGTTTTCAAGCAAGGTCAAAAACAAAAAACTCAAACAAACTTAAGAACATTTCCTAATTAAAATGCCCATTGCCACTATTGCCATAGTATCTAAATCATTTAATTACAGAAGCAGTACAAAGAAACAAAACCAGTTATTTATATAATCATCTTTTAACAGTTAATGGCATGGTAGTTGAAGTCTTTAAACTCCCTGAAACCTTAAACACCAAGTGCATAAAAATAAAATTAACTAGTACAGAGATATTTGAGAACAGGGCGATACACCAATCCTTATTTTTATGACAAGCACATACTAGAACTACTACTAGAAAAACACACGGTAGTTTTCAACTCCAACTGCATGCCTGTGTGAAGTCCACCACCTAATTTTTTTCCCACCCTCTCATGATTATCAATAGAGACTGACTGATACCTATACAGAATTTGAAGCCATATGACAAGTATTTATTTGACTTTGCTTCTGTTTTATCTTTCTTGTTGCAGTACGCGGAAATTTCTTTAAAACATGAAACATTTGAAATTAATGACATATAATGGAAGATTAAAATATAATCATTGGCATGCTCTGCTCTTTCTTACCCACATGTCATTTTAAATGTTTTGAGTAGTTATATCTCATACTAGATCATATCGACAGATCAGTTATCTGACCATCAAGTTAACATATTACATTAAATGTTCCCCTACAGTGACTGAGCTTACGAAACTTACTTTTTAAAATTCAGTTAATGAAGGGGTTAATAGGTCAATTCCAACAGTATCATTGAAGACAAACTGATAAACCAATGTAGCTCTGTTACAGTCATGAATGAACATACACTTCAAAAATTACCTTAATTATATTAGCTTCTGAAATTTAATTATGAACATGTGAATTACACAGACCTAAATACACTAAAGAATGCTGCTAAGTAGCAGCTAATCCTAGAAGTTCTAGTCCATGGAAACTCTACTTTGGCTGCTTACTAACTTCATTTTAGGAAAAATGGTAGTGCCTTATTATGCTGTTTCAGTAGATTTGCTGATTTAGACAACTGCAAGATCATTATAGACAGAATGTGCTGCGCAACATGATAAAAATATATCTCAGGTCATGTTAACCAATTTGTTCAAAATGCAACTAATGTACTAATCCCCTCGCTTTTCTCACTCCTTTTTAGAATGTTTAGAATTCAACCCTCTAATGGGTGATACATGTGTGATTACATTCATCTTATCAGAGGTTTAATTCAAAGCTAACAGCAGAATTGAGTCCCTTCAGCTCTAAACTCTAATAATATACACAAATGAACATCTCCATTTATCTATTTACTGTTTTGCATGTTCTAAGCATTACACTGACAAAAGTGTAGAAAAAGAACTCTCAATATATCCAGTAGACATTTCATTCTCTATATAACCTCTAGGTTAGAAAAACCAAAATAGCTCTCAGGTGTCCTAGCCCATGCAGTAAAGATCCTTGTCTAAGACCTGAGAATCTTTAAATTCAGTACTCTGTTTTCCCACACTTGTTTTCATGACCTTCAATGTGTCTCTCTGCCTTTTCAACTGTTCAGTCCTCTCCATCAACCTTTCAGTTGTTTCAACCTTCCCATCTCTGAAACAGTAATATCCAGTAGTAAAGGCAATATACAGCACAAAATGGATTATTCACAGATTATTCACAGTAGGACTGAAACTGTTGACTGTATCAATTGAGTCCTGACAGATATTTCCCGTAGAAGTAAGATCTAGTTAATGTTTATGACAAACAAAGCAATTCCCGAATACCTAATCATTTTAATTCAAATATTCCCAGATGAACAAAAGACTGATAGAAATTGCATAATCTGCAAAATTTAGATTTCCCATTTCAAAGCAAATAATCATGAGGAATAAGTTCATCACAGAACAGTAGGTCACACAGTAAGTTATGCAGTGACAAAGCCACAAGTATGCTGACGTGATCTCGTTCATCACAACAGCACAAATGAAAAGCAAGGAATAGTTCTATTCAACTACTTTAGCATCTAGACTATCACTCTCCTCTGGCATTTAGCTCAGATTTAGCTCGATAGGTTTTTTAATTGTTTAACGTACTTAACTGACTAAATAAATGAAATCCAACTCACCATGAACAATTCTATTCTTTAGTTACTTCCTTACGTTAGTCTTTTACTAGCAGAGTATAAACTATCATAAAGCATCTTGAATAAACCAGGGAGCAAAACAGCACTGAAAGCATATTAACTAAATCATAGCATGTTACATTCAGAATAAATTTTCTGAAACTTGTAACTGAATACCTCAATTATCCAACACTAGTATATCTTTTTAGTCAGTATTGTACCAAAAAAGAAAATAAAACCCTAAGCAAAAGTGAACACTAGATAGATATCTATTAATTTGATTTTTAAAAGTGTTTAATAAAATGGAGTAGGATGTGGAAGAACGTCTAGTTATTTTTAGTAAGAATATACATAAAACAACTACATTTCTGTGACAATAGCCTACAAACAGAAGCATGGATCAAAACTACACCTAAAACACATATCCCCAGCCCCACACCAGTAACCTTCCCTGAACACGATGACCTTTCAAACAAGAGTGACCTCCCAGTGAATTCGGCCAGCTCCCTCAGCATTCCTGTGCACATTTTCCCAGAACCAACAGACTTTTGTATGTCCTGTTTGTTTAAATAGCCATAACCTGATACTCCTCCTGATACTCCAGAGGGCAAACCTTCCATGATCCAAGTTTTACACTGGTGTCTGCAACTCCTGAAGACAGATCTTACCAATAAAGACCAAGGTGAAAAAGGTACCATGGCTTTTACCACATCCTTTTCTACCAAATCTGCCCCAAACTACATCTAGAGAACTCCAATTACTGTCTCAACATTTCATTCCCTATCCTCCCTTCCACACATTTCTATATTTAAATATCCCTGAAGAGAGTGTTGAAAGCAACTTATTTTTTACAGTGATCAGCTGTTCCCTTGTGATCAAACTCCTTGCAGGGTATGCAAGACTGTGACATCACAATTGTTTTAGTCATACAGCTACAGTTTCAATGATATTTTGCTTATTCAACTCAAAATTAAACTACTTGCTTTTTTCATTATACATTTGTCTTACATACTGAAGAAGAAATACAGAATGAAAGTGAAAAGTGCAGGAAAGAACTGCAGTGTGCAGCCAGAAGTGACTACTGGTACGAGCTGGGAGTCAAACTCTCAAAATTTTAGGCACCATTGCCTGGTAAACGATATTTTTTCAACAAAACAATGCCTTTGTTTCAGATATTAAAAACAATAATATCAAAGAAAGCTGAAATAGTACTAAAATCTATTTGGGAACACCCCCTCCCCCCTTCCCCCAAACTCAAACACATGGCGTAATTGACACATTAATAAATTTTTATAAAATAACCTAGTCAAACACATTAAGGAAGTGAAACTGTTTAAAAGAACTGACATACGCCTGAACCTATAACACTAATGTTTTACAGTGAGCATTACTGCAGTTACACATTAATATTATTTTGAAATAAAAACACCAGATACATCCTACATTTGCTGCTTTTATAAGAGCACTGGCATGCCAATTAATTATTCAAAGGAACCACACTGATTTTAATGTCACATTTGTCATGTCAAAGCAACCTTCAAGTTCAAAAGGGACTGTCTTCTACAGAAAAGGAAAAAAGAGGCCTAGCTAAGATTTCAATTAATTACAGTATTATTTATCTAATAATTAGAAGCTTAATCTTTTTTATTTCAGTGAGGCAAATGACTGTAAGGTGGTATCACCACTGTTCTCATATCCATGTAAAAACTGAATGGCATATTCTTCCAAGGCATGAATAACTTCATGTTACTGATTTTGGCTTGGTCGTTATACTCCATGATCAAGTAAGAGAAAATTAAAATAAGGTTTACCTTATAAGTCAGCACCTTAAATGACTGTAATAGAAAATTTCTGTGTTTCTAAAATGACCTAGAAATTACCCAAGTTCCAAACACAGGGCTTTTTGTTCTAGTATGCTTCAAAAATCAAATCATGAGAGACAGCAATTCTCATACAATATCTGTAAAAATACTAGAAGTCCTTAATGACAGCTTTCTCATCAATAACTAATACAAAATAGGTAGCCCCAAGGGCTACATTTAAGATTGTATGACCATGATCAGCATTTTCAGAATAGTCAGAAATTCTATCAAAAACATTAGATAAATGAAACACGAAGAACTAGTAAATGAAAGACTAAATGTAAAGCTGTATGTAATATTTAGGAATACTATTTAGACACTCTATTTATTGCAAAAGAAAATGCATTTGGAAGCAAAATGGCAAAAGAGTATTTTTCTTCTCAGAATACCACAGATATCTTAGATTCTCAATTTCCAGAAACATAGGAAAATATCTAAGAAAATCTGAAAATCTTAGGCAACTCAGAATTTTCCAATAATGAAACTCTTGCAAAAAAAAGTAAAGCACAAACATTCTGAAGCATTACTTTCCTGAAATATAAAAAGACATAAATCTCACATAAACAGACATAAATCTCATAACCTGAAAATTCCATCCACCTCTTCAAAAGGTCACCATCAAATATTATTTTTGCACATCTTGTCTTCTCTAGATAAAAGCAGGTCTGAGTCACAAGAATATTGTACAGTAGCTTCCTACACCTACCTTTCCAATACAAGTAACTTTAAAATCTTCAAGTGTATATCAAAGAGAGATATTGAATACAGAAATTCAGGCCCAATGCACAAACAGCATTCTGTACTTATATCTGATTAAAGGCTATGTTTATGTGATGTAGACCTATTAAGCTGGGTGTTAAGTATTTACTTAAACAGACAAACATCTCATTGACATTCTTCACTCTTCTTGGCAGATAAATGTGCCATAAATAACAGTATATGATCAAACAGTGAATATTGTAAATGGCTAAATTCATTCAAGAAGAATACCATACAGGCTCCAGTAGCATATAAATAGCAGGTAAGTCCCAAAAAAATAATTAGATCTTGTAGTCCTTCACACAACAATTACATTTAATGCTAATACAGCTTTTTGCTTTAAAGCACTGACTACTTAAGCCTCTTTTTCCACCCATTAAAAAACTCCGCATTCTTAAACATCTTGTAATTTATGTAACACTAAATAAACTAACATTATTGCTTGTATTTGTTATTTTAGTCATGGTTAGTGTACAGAAAAAAGAAAGACATCTCTATAAAAAATAAACAGAAAGCAGATGAGATATTTGTTTCAGAATTGAAGTCTAAGCAATTATTTCAAACTATGCTTTTCAACTTAGACATACTAAATAAAAAATAATCGTTTTGACTTCTTATACTACATTGTAGTGTAATTGTTCTTACTATAAATCAATATGAAAATCGAATATGTTTACATTAAATGGAAAATTCTGGGAATAAATTTATGTATCAACAGCACTAATTTAAAAAAATTGGAGTAAACACACAATGCCATGCCACAATGCATTATGTTGCATGGCAACTCAGTAGGAGGATAAATGTACAGGCCAACAGATTACACAGATTTTTCGCCAAACATTTTGGTTTTTACTGTCCTTCGAAATTCAGAGACCTACTTCTTCCTGGTCTTGTTACATTTCTAAACACTTCAATGAATTTCCTAAAATTACATATTCTTAAAGTTAAAAATAAATAAATAAAATCAGGAGTACTTTATTTTGTTTTTTCTCACCTTCCATTTTTGTTCCTCAAGATTTGCCATTGTTACATGCTACAAGACTCTATAGTTTTTTGACAGTTTTAGTTATTACGTTAGATTATTGTTTTCTCTTCCATAAAAATTGTAAATCCTAAGAAATGCAAAGTGTCCTTTCCAGATGCAAGTTTCACTTGAACTTCCCTAAAAGCACAGGAAACAAAGAAACACTCATTACCATCATATCTGGCACAGTGCCAAATATCTAACCTCTGCTTTTTTGATGTGAAAGGAAAAAGGTTTTTTTGCGTTTTTTAAATCATGAAGCAAGCAGCCTGATAGGTTAGGTCTCAATAAAGTAGAAGCCTTACCTCGCAAATCCAGTTACTTAGGTTTGCCCAACAAAAACAATATTAGTAAGTAATTATTCTAAGCAACATCTCTGGTCTAGAACCAAAAACAAGCACTAATATAACATATAGAAATCCAGCTATGTAGGAAAAGGGGTGCAGGGATCTGAACAAAGCTAACAACTGCACTTCTGGAAAGTAAACTACACTCTTACTGAAATTCTGATTGTAATCTATATGATTTAAGAATATGTATTTCCCATAATAAATACTAGATACTACTTGTTACATCGTGAAGTTAAAATACTTAAGACTTCTCTGAAAATGTCACAACTGTACTATACAAAACAATTCTCAGTAAAAATACCTTTAAAAGTCATAATTTATAAACACGGTAAAAGGTATGTTCCGGTATTGTTACATTTCTTCTTCTTTCTATATCCTAGGTATAATTTCATTATCATATTTTAACCTTATTCTAAGTTACAAACCTCTAATTCTCCTAAATCCTTCAAACTCTCCTTGCTCTCCAGCTGTGGCAATAGTTATCACATAAATACCTCTGTGGTGCACAAAATTAGTTAGCAATCCACAAATACTAGTCAAATGCTTCTGCACAGGTGTCAGACTAGATCACACTCCTAAATAATTTTTTAAGCTTTAAAATTCAAGAGATTAAATGAGTTGATAGTCTAAATTACAAACATCATACAAATTCAGAATGGTGTTCACACTACTGCTTAACTCACAATTCAAATAACAGAACTCATTTTTTGAATACAATCACATAAAACCATCTTGTTTCATTGAATATATCTGAAATATCTCTCTGTCACCACACTAATACCCTTCACCATGAGACGTCTAGAGTCAAATGAGAAAAAACTTAGTGAGAAATTATTCACTGTGAGGGTGGTGGGACACCAGAACAGGCTGCCCAGAGAAATTGTGGATGCCCCGTCCCTGGCAATGTTCAAGGCCAAGTTGGATAAGACCTTAAGCAATTTGGTCTAGTGGGATGTGTCCCTGCCCATGGCAGGGGAGTTGGAACTAGAGTCTCTTTAAGGTCCCTTCCAATCCCTTAGCATTGTATGATTCTATCAAAACACTGAGATTCCCAGTTAAGATACAGAACACTATCTGTAGTCAGACCTAAGAGGTCCATTGAAAAGAAAAGCATTTTTCAGAATTCAGTTTTAAAAATTCCTGTGATAAAACACTACTGTTAAACATCTGAACATACTGAAACATCAAAATCCAGTGAAACATCTCAAGTCAAGTCTGTAATGTCTAAATGTTCACAATTTTTTTTCTTCTATACTGTGCAGCCCCCAGATTTGCCCCCTGTTATCAGTAACTAGAGATGAACGTTTTATACTCTTAGGACAGTTTTCATTTGCTCAGAAAACAAAGGGTGCCATCATAATGGAATATAGCAGATTACAAATAACTAACTTGGGCTTTTTGTTAAGGTAACTGGCCTTCACTATAGTGACACTTCAATTCCATCCCAAAAACAGATACAGGAACTGAAAAGAGGCGTTGATCTAGTGTCAATCTACATCTTTATTTAACAACCAGTGTCACAATTTTCAACTGTCAGCCAGGTCAAAACATTTAAACTGAAATGTAATCATCCAGAATTAACAACTATTGCTATTTCGTGAGACAATCTCTGTTTCTCATCCCAAGTCACTTGTTTGTCCATATATTTTTACCTTTCACACATAATAAGTCTTGAAAATATGAAATACTGACAGATTATTGTCATAAAATAAATCTGTCTGGCAGTTACTCAGCTGTATTCATTAACACTTTTAACAGTATATTGACAACATACTTCCAAACTTTTCTAAACAACGCGTATATCGGCACAGCTTGGGATTTCTATGACGGTCCAGTACAGATCAATTTATAAAAGAAGTTAAGAGTTAAAAGCAATTTAAAGTGGTTACTAAATACTCTTTTTCCTTAACAACTAATTCAGTGTTTCTTTGTTTTCCCCAATGTTCCAAACGACTAGATTTCAAAGTCATTCATTATAAGCAGCTTTGTCACGGTTTTGACACCACAATTTTCAAAATTACCTTCATTTTGCAAAGAGGTTCACCACTTTGACAAACAGAATCTCCCTAAATTCAACACTAGTTTACTGTGAAAATAAAACCATGACAACTGTTTGTACTCTTGCTTTATTATTACATCCGGCCTGGTCACTATTGGAAATTCAATCTATTATTGTTGCTAGGAGCCTGTTGCTATGCAACCGAAAAGGGTTATGCAGCACTTTCAGGCTGAGAAGCCTTGAAAACACCACAGGCCTCCTCCTATGGCTCTAACCAGTTTATTTAAATTAATTAATAATCTCCTTAGTCAACCCCAATTCCAGGCATACCCTTAAAAAAAGTTACAGTGACATTTGCACACTGTAAACAAACACAAAACCCAAAAAATTACTCAGAAGCAATATAACTGACCTATACTGCATGCTACAGCAAAGCAGATAGTAGTATTTCTTCTAATCCAACATTTAAATTGACAAGGTTAAAATCTGTAAACTCCAAACCCCTTCAAAGTATAAGTTTCATATACTAACCAGCTAATATAATGGAGCTGTTCAACATGCCCAGCAAAGGTATTTTATAACAATTTTTTGACAGAAAAATACATTTTCATACAATTTTCATGCTCTTGATCATAAAGTGGGACTTTGAGAAAAAATTAACCTAATTAACTTTAAAATGGCAGAATAATATTTCTTACTTATAAGCTATATCAAAATATGTGAAACAAACCTGTAAGCAGGTTTCAAGTGAGTGTGTATCTGTCACCTTTACATATTATACATACTAGACATCTACGTAAATCTCTGCAGATTAATTTCTTTCAGCAGTATTTTTGCAGATTTGCCAAAGAATGGCTAAGAAATTACATGCAAAATAGCTTATTATTATGGCTTTTCTTTCTAGTAATCTGAGGCTATTCCAGTCTGCACCAAAGAACAAGCTGTTCTATGACAGCAGAACTAACAAAGCTGTATTTCCTCCAGCTTGGTCCTTTAAGTGGATCCATGTAGCAACACTGTAGCACGGATTGTGTTTGCTGCCTGACTGTCCAGAATGCTGGGAGTGCACAGTACGTTGTAAATGCCTCTTCTTCAGCGGTAGTACATATTTTTGCATACCTTTTCAAGCTAATTATTTTGTTAATGTGTTCTTCTGAAACTTCTAACCTTCTCTTGAACAAGATGGACAGATACACCAGAAAAAAAAACACAAACCAAACTTGTTCCTTAAGAGTACAAATTTAAGAAATTAGTGCACTGTCCCAAAAGTTATTGGAAATGTTAAGATTAGTTATCTATACAACAGATGTAACAGACAGTGCCACAAAATGGATTCCAGTAGCCAGATAAGGAAATTCTATGGTTTATCCTTTCCAAAATGCTTTGTACTACTTCATGGCTGATGTTTTTAAGGGGAACCTTGAAAACAGTAACAAATATGAAGTGTGTTCTGAAGACAAAAATCTCAGAGGTTTGGGGGTAAAACAGCAAATACGAGCAGAATCCATTCATGAATTCAAACTCTTTCAACTATAACTTTATAGCTTTTCCAGAATTTCTAAGTTTGCAAAATCTTCTTCAAAGGCAAACCCGAACTTTTCACCTGTGGCAAGGTAACACTCAAACAACAAAAATCGTCCTTTAACCTCTATACTTGAGGGATTTAGCCAAGAACAGTAGGCCAAATCAAACACCAGTTGACAGCCACTTATCTAGTAGAGTCGACAACCAAATACCAGAATGAAACACATTCCATCGACTTCTACAGCCAAATCCATAAATCTAAAGAATTGCTGTATATAATCACCATTGCTAGTTTACTTTTTATAATTTTATATTTTTTTTAAAATCACTGTAATAGTATTACCCTGGTCATCATGACCTCAAAGATGACAGGCTGCTTGCCTCCATATAGCTAGAGGTGCAATATAAGCATGTTATGCTGCAAAACTACCAACAGTTTTAGAATTTAAAAGTAGGTATTGATTATCTGAACTAAATTCTACAGTCAAGAATTTGTTAGAGCTTGTTAAGTACTTCTGTGCTGCTCAAGAATTTATTAGAGACAAGGAAGACTTTGACAGAGAGAACAGAACCAAAGCTATGTTCATCTACCATTTTTCCTTAAATGTTCTTTAGTAAGTATATTTAATGTCACTGAAGCAAATTAAATTTGCAGACACCAGTGGTTTCTTTACACAAAACAGAATAGAGCCTTGATTTTTTCAATCTCGTGAGACACTCTAGTTGTCTTGACTGACAGGTCAGTAAAAGAAATTTGACCAGGATTTCACCATAATGAGCTTAAGGATGAGTCAAATATTCCTTCAACCTTTATTAGAGAAGGTAACTCCCCTGTAAACTAGCCATTCAAAGAAGCTGTGCAAGCTGAATTCCCCTTGGCTCTAGAAGACAGTTCCACATTAGTAAGACAATTTAAGAAGGTAATGTTTCTCCCACAATTCTAGAGTCCTATTCTTAGGATACAATTCACTACCACTACCACCACTACCACCAATTAGAGCAGACCAAATGCATGTACAACTGCTCCCCTGAGTTCCCCGAAACACAACAACAAACAACAACACACCCCATCACCAAAACCCCCAAATAACCCAAGATCTTATTGTAAGATATTCTTTGAGCATTCCACTCCTCAATAAATGGGGTTATTTCTTGCAGAGTCTGGAGATTTACCTGTTCTCAAGTAGCTGGTAAAAGAAACAGATTATGAAGTTGCTAATTCAAGGTCTTTCCAATTAAATCAAACTAACTAAAAGAATGTTCCTCTGAATATATTTTTAAGTGTCAATTTTGTATACATTGCCATGAAGCAGGCTAAAGCACCTCGAGAGAAAGCTAGAGATTAGCAAACATGAAAACAAAGTCGCTGTTGGCAAAGAAAGAATCAGGCAGTCCCTGAAAGCACATCTCAGCACCTGCAGGCTATCCGTACAACCAGCTGGGTGAATGTCAGTACTGTGTGATGCTTAGCAGACTCGTCGCACCTCACTATCTCAGGTAAACTGTTAAATATTAAACCACATGCAAGCGAAGCATCCAACATGGAACAGGAAAAAAAACCAAACCAAACTGTGGATACTGAACTGCAGAGTTTAATAACTAAGAGTGAGTGCCACAAAAGCACTGAAAATGTAATTATAATTGCAAAATACAAGAAAGCAGATATCATCATCACCAATGCTAATATAATAAGGCAGCAAAAAAGGACTAAATAATAAACTGCAAATGAAGGAAAAAATGCTCACAAAGGAAAAGTTTAAGACTGACCTATACGGACAGAAGGGAGGGAAGGAGGAAGGGAGGGAAGGAGGGAGGGAGGGAGGGAGGGAGGGAGAAAGGGAGGCAGGAAGGAAGGCAGGGAGGAAGGCAGGGAGGAAGGACGATTTACAAACACATTTATAGAAAGTTGCCTCATAATAAAATACTACTTTCTGTCCTAAAGATATCCTTCACCCTGGCCCAGTATCTGAATTTTAAGTATCTCTTTGTAACTTTGCTTTGTAACCATGTATTCAAAGTACAATAACTGTACCAAGGTAACTAATATTCTTTCTTTTTTTATTTAAGAAATTTATACTCAAGAGCCAATTCAGCAGCAGCAATTCTACAGGAAATAGACAAGAAATGCATTATGTTGAAAGCAATGACAAAGAAACACTCTCACTATAAAAATGATATTATACCAAAAAGGCTTAAAATTTACTATCAAACTTGACAACATAGATTAAGACATTAATTTTAACTTTGTTTGCCTTCCTATGTAACCTTTCCCAATACATTAGCTTTCACGAGCATATATTTATTTACAAGACACTGTTACTACCGGTGTTGACTTTGATGTCTCATCAGATGAAATATATTTTTACATTTAAAATACATATAAAATCATACACAAAAAAATAAACCAAAAAGCTCTGTAAGCCAAACACACAAAAAACCTCCCACATGGGTTTTTGTTGACCTTGCTGTAAAAGACACTCAGTTCCAAACAGCACATTCTGTTCCGCTTTTCCAACCTAAAAGCACTGAGCACCTGAAAAGATAGCAATTTTAACAAGCCACAGCTTGTATTTCCTGGATAGATACCAGTATTTTTATTTTTATTCCATGCGTGACTTAGAACAAACCACTTCAACTTATATTTTCACCTTACAGGCATATATTTATAAACAATATTCCAAAACTATTAAATCCTCTTTACTTATCAAAAGAAACAGCTCTCTAAGCTCTTAGCTAAGATTGAATGCAGAAAGCACTTGAAAACATGAAATTGTAAAATGAAAACATGCATAATGATTCTTCTTAACTAGGTCTATTTAGCATGGCTTTTTTTCCATCAAAGAAAAACTACTGAGTTAAAAAAAAAAATACAACGTAAAACCCAAGTGAAGTAAAGAATAATGAAAAATATACCAACACACAGAAATGGGAATAAAAAATAATAATATAGTAAAAAATCAAGCGTAATTCATTAATTATTTTTTTAAAAGTCATTAATCAAGCTGGTACTGTACAATAATGAATACTTAACTAATCTCTATGTTTACAGTAACTGTACTTATAATACAAACTGAAAAAGGAGAATTGCACAATTGGATCCAAAGCATGTTTGTGTGTTTGTTTTCTGGCTTCTAAGGTCACAGAACATTCCTAACAGAAATTTTCACAAAAGCTGACAAAAAGCTTGATGCTCAGGAAGTTTAAGTAATATTATTTTCAAAAGACGGTTAGACAAAAGGTAATGGATTTTAATAATTATTCAGTAAGATTTTCTTGATTAGGATTGAACCTATAGCACCTATAGAGAATAAAACACCAATTCAAATTTAAAGAACATTCAGCAACAATATTTTTTCAAGATTTATGTCATCAACAAGAGAAACCAAATTTGATTTCTAAATCTTAAGGTAAGGACATATGACTATAGAACATAACATTCATTGTTCTTCCATAATTGGCAAGTAACAGTAAAATAATATCAAATAGATACCATTAGGTATCTCATTTATAATAAAGAAACATAGAAATCTAAACTATGACACATACAACACCAACACTAAACACTAATGATAAAATTTTTTGATTCTTAAGTTTTTTTCACTTGTTTTCCTTATTGCAGCTCTTTGTTTTGCCCAGCAAGATTTCTACCACTTGAATTTCTTGATATTCATTTTAATCACTGACCTTGAAAAGTCTGGCAGGACTTGACAGGAACACTCTAAAAGACAATCACAATAGAATAGAAGTACTTGAAAAAGGTACTGACTATGTTATAGTGTTAGATCTTTTAGGGCACCTTGAATTTCACTGGCATTCACTCATTTAGTTCAATCAGAAAAAGGATTTTTTCTTGGAAAAAAATCACTGGAAACACTTTCTGGAAATCCTACATACCTCTTTAACTTAAATTCTCAAATTTGACAGATGTAAGTTTAACAAATTATGAAAAAAATAAAAACACATGTTCTAAATAATGTATTTGCTTATCCAGGCCTTAATCATTCAATTCAACTCAGCTTATTAGCAGATATAAAACATCTGCATTTAAATAAAGGGATTACTTTCTAATACTGCCATGATTATCAAGACTGTATTTATCGTAATTAGTAATGTATACATATGGTTTTGGTTATCCCTCAAGCAGTGGAAACAAGAGTAAGAGAAACCAAAGTACATTAATTTTGCTATGGACCTGAATGTCCCACCCTGATAAACCCCGGCCAAGGCAAAAAAAACAGCCCCAAAGAAAACCACTTCACTCAACAGAAACATTGATTATCAAACTATTTCTCTGATTTCAGCAATAATAGTTTCAGTGATACAAACTACCTTAGATCCTTGTTCTTGATCTCTATCATTGCTATTAATTTTATATTTACAGCTATATGATAAAGCAAGCATTTGTTTTAAAAAAACACCTTTTTACAGACACTCAAAACCACTCATCCTTGCTTCTGAAATACTTATCTTGGACACAATCCAGTTCTTATCAAAATGAACAGGGATACACGAAAATATTTTAGATATCCTCATCACAAAAAAGAACCCCTCTTCACATTGCTGGCTGTTATGTACATTGAACATCACTTACACATCACCAGGCAGTTAGCCAAATACAGAATGTTTCATCAACACCCCTGAACTTGTTTCAACAAAAAAAGGAAATTATCCAGTTTATTTTAAAACTCTAAATAATTTCCAGTAAAAATGTTTGCAGTACTTCATATTTTAATTTCTTTTTCTCTTTTGCTACAACAAAAGAATTAGAAACTGCAAATTAAGACTTTGATAAATACACACAAATGAATATCCACAGAAATCAGCAACTGGGGTTTGGTTTTGTCATGTATTCAACCAAGGTCCTTCTTTCTTTTATAAAACTCTTTGTTCATCATTGCCTGCTCCTGAAGAGACTTAAAAATTTGTTTTTCTGTTACTGCAGTTTTCCCTACTTCTTTTATTTTTTTTTTTTTTTTTTGCCTCTGCAGCACTCCTGTGAAAAGTCTTGAGGTTTAATTATAAAATATTTTATAAATAAATGTGAGGAATCCAGTCTATGCCGAGTCCTAAGTATGCAAAATCCAGAGAATAAAGTGTTGGACCAAAAAACCAGAAATCTAACACACTGAAGAAAAAAAGGAACACAGGAGTTCTGTGTTGTTAGGGATATCATCTCTTCAGCACCCAAACCAGGTCTTGGTGATAGAAGTCAACTATTTTGTGACCCTAGCTCTATCCCTCCTCTTTTACCTTCAGAGGTGAGGATTCAAATGGGGTCCTAAGAAACAGAACTGGCCATCAAGAATAGAAGACAAACTAAATCACATCTAGGAACTTCTGCTGTAGAGCAAGAATCACAAGTAAAACCATAGTATATCTTGGGCTGCCATGGGTCTCAGGAGATCCCAAGTCCAACCTTCCTCCCAAAGCAGGCTCAGACTTGGCATCAGACCAGCTCCTCAAGGACTTCATTCAGTCAGCGTCTGAAAATCTTCAAAGATGGAGATGGCAAAACCTCACTTGGTCCAAGCTGCATTGTTGGGCTGTCCTCACAAGGAAAAGGGTTTTCCTTGTCTCCAGTCTAAACCTCTCATTTCAACTTTAAAAAATTGTCTCTCATCCTTCCACCATGTGGAAAATTTGTCTCTCATCCTTCCCACTTCTGTGGGAAGTGCAATTCTAGAGAGGGCTGCTGTTAGGACCCCTGAAACTCTCTCTTCTCAAGACTGAGCAAGCCCAGGTCCTTCAGTGCCTCCTCACACACGTGCACTCTAGTTCCTGACCATCTTAGTGGCCCTTTGTTGAACTTACTCCAACCAACATCCTTCCCACAACCGCTGGAGAGTGAAGTTAAAAGCAGAAATGGATGTGAATGTAAAATAAATACAGAAGAGGTGGATAAACATTTCTCTCAATTTCTTGCCTATACCTGTGCTCATACAGCCCAAGAGACGCTTTTGATCTTCGCTACAGCCAAGGTGCACCGCATGTTCAGCTCTGTGCCAACCAGGGACCTCAGGGCCTCATCCAGCCTGTAGTCCGAGCCACTCTGTCCCCAGCCTGCATCTGCAGACTAACAGCTACAGGTCTGTGAAGCCCTAGAGATCTTCACAGGACTGGTACTCCTCTCCCTTTTGGCCAGTATATTATTGTAGTAGGTTAAAAGAGAGTACATTTTTCAGCGACTGCTCTTCTTCTAGATTTCACTAAGTAACACAACTGTGTTCAGAACAGGTAATCAGTATGTTTAGTGTAAGAAAAGATGAGTATGCTGACACCCTGTGAAGGACGGTTAACAGACTATTTGAAAAAATATGTTCAATACAGAAACAACATACCAGAGAGTGATGTGAAAACCACCAGTTTTATCCATTGCCCTAACACAAGTAACTCCATTTAACAAGGCTGAACCATCCAGATTAAAATACAATGTCCTGCTAGATGACTCTTACTCCTGTGAAATTATCTGCCACATTTCTTTCACTCTTCAAGGAAAAAAAACCCATCAATCAACTAAATACAAACCACCTACAAACTTCACACCATACAGCACTGAGTATCCTAAGCACCTCCTGTTCCTTTGGTTTTATGGTAAATGTAACCATTTCCATACTAGCAAGGTTAAACGTTGCAACTAGAGAACACAAAACCCTTTTGAATCACTACATCAAGACAGAAGCACTTCATGTAGAATGAACATACTTTTAAAAACAAAATATAAATATTAGTCAATGAGAATAGATCATTGGGAGGTCAGACGCACACCAGTAAAACAAAGTAATACTTTTGACCATGTAGTTTGTTTATGGGCATGACACAGGTAATTTTATTAGAGGACTTAACATTATGAACCAACATCTCATTCCCACTATTCATACCCAATTACATCTTCAAGCCATTTTTAATGGCCAAAACCTGTTACTTTCCCCTTCTTATACTACAGACTCTGGGTCAAGTACTAAAGCGTTTCTGACCAAAACTTACACACACATACATCCCTTCCTTTATCCCAGATGACAAGAACATAACTTCTACTTTCCTACCTGCCAGATACATCTATTTTTTTGCCTTGGACCTTATATCTTTTCCCATTTTATAAAATCTGGGAAGATAATGCTTGTAGTTTTTTAAAACATTAATTATTTTCAAGTATGGGGAAAAAATGAACTGCTGGCTTCAGCTTAACCTTTATTTCAGTAGGCTGCAGATGGTCAGTCTGTTGATGTTGAGCTTCAAGAAAGTCAGCTGTGTCTGAAGAGTTAGCATCCTTGGGTCATAGCATGTAACTGAAAACACAACTATGCTGACACAAGATTTTTTAGTATCTCAAACTTATGACTGTGCTGAGTACACAACCCATTAAAAGCTGCTGAGATTTACAGCAATGAGCTGTTATAGGTCCCAGCCAAATAATCTAGTATTTCATCCTGAAATCAAGCAGCGGGAACCCTTATATGGCAATCTTCCATGTGCAAAGTAACCCTAAAACTCTTTGTCATCTCAGTTGACTGAAATATATGTTTGTGATAAACAAACGTGTAACCTGTAATTTGATGCCACACAAAGAATCTATCTTCATCAGGTCATGAAAGTTTGTCACCGCACTGAAATCATGACCCTGTGTCCAGCTCTTCCCTGAATTCAAGAGAAGTCAATTTCTTCAGAAATCAAGGAGAAATAAATACTAAGGTAAGGGCAATCAATGAAGATACTGAACACCTTCAAACCCTATTGAAGACAGAAAATTTGACTCACTAGCTCATATCAGGATCATGGCAGGTAATTTTAATATCCAAAATTTACATCTTAGTATTTAAATCTTGCCTCCACAGCAAGTATGGATGTAAGACAGTAACATGAAATCTGGATACCCCAGACCACACAAGCTCAAAACGTTATACTGCTTGACTACTGCCCATCTGAATGACTTGAAACAACATCATTAAAAAAACTACTATACCAAGCAGATGCAACTGCACCAGCATAAACCCACAACTCTAAAAACACTGGAAGGTCTGTTTCATAAGACAGAATCACTACTTACATGATAAATTATGCTACTGCTTTGTAGGGCTATGGCAAATTATGAGTTTACTGCAAACAAACCTTTCCTCAGTTTGATGTAAGTTTGCTAGCAAAGGGTACTTCAGACACAAAACCTAAATTCTGTGAACTAGCACAAGGTTTGCAAAGCCCTGAGCCTTTCTCATCTTCACACCACTATAGACCCAGCGTTCTGAAATCTCTACACATTTACTTGCCCACTTTACTTACACATTTACTTTTCCTCGAAATACCCTGTCAGAACTGTACTACTTACACTAGAAAGTTTCAGAGTTGGAGAAAACCAGAGCAACTCAGGGCAACCTTCAGTCTGAAAGCACCTGGAAAGAGACAATACCATACAGAGCTGTGCTTTCATCTTAATTCATTCACTCTTGCCTCACTTTGAAATCCAGATCTGGAGCAAAAAAGTAATTCCACAAAATGAGAGAATGAACCCATATTTCTGTCCTACTTACCTCCACTTATGATTAAATAATAATTATATTAAGTTATTATAAATCCGTGATTTAACACGAAGTATGTTTTACTTCTGAGACAACTCTAAGGCTGATATAACTCACAGTAGAGCTTCCATGCCTTTTAGAAAGTCGAACGAATAATCTTCCTGAAAGTTACAGGGAATTGCTATTACTATTATCCAGAATCAACTCCGAAGAATTAGAAACATACTAGATTCTACATTTTTCCATTTACTAAATCTGAAAGGAAAACAATACAAGGAATATAGAAGAGTTATTTATCAACTTTGCAAATTGCAACTCAGTTGAAGTGTTTTAAGACAGAGTGGACAAAACAAAAGAAGAGTGAACTAAATGCTAAACACAAACACAAATATTGACATGATCTTAGCTACTACAGTGTGTCAACTTCACCTCATGGATAACAGTAAATTCGGAAAATCAGCTACGATGCAGGTAGCTCAACTGCTCTTCACTATCCAAGGATAATGTAACTTTGAAAACAGCTGGACTTTCCTGCAGAAGTAATCTAAATAGTTTTCATAAACTGTGTATTTTATAAATTATTGTAATAGTCTGTTGAACTACAGTTATTTAAACAATAACTTCCTATAACTTAAGTGTAAAATATGAATCATCTAGTCATTAAATTATTCTGGATTTTTCAATCAGAAATTTTGAGAAAATTTAGTTTTTAAATTATCATGGAACAACTATTTTTCTAAAAAACACTGAAAAAGAAAAATGGGATTTTAAATAAAGAACGTAGTTCTAAAACAAGGTTAATTCTTTATTGTGTCTTCTAAATTCTCTGAGACACAAAGTAACTAACACTGACTCTTCATAATAAACTCAGTATATAAAACCTTAACTAGAAAGACAAATTAACAATCCTTTGTGTATAGCCACATGTCCTTCCCAATGGAAGAACTACAATGTGCATCTCCTCAGTTAAAATAGGACATAGGAAACATTCTTCCTTCATTCAATCTGTAACTCTATTAATCTGTACTCTCAAGCCACAGAACAATACAGAGGTGAGAATACAGCACACATATTACTGTGGAAGAAAAAAAGTTAGGGCTCTAAGTGGAGAATCATGAATACTTTTTGCAGCAGTTAAATAGAAAGTAAGTCTTCAAATTTATGAGACATTTAATGTAAGTCAGAAATCCTGACACTCACCATTGCTGCCAGTGGCATGAGAACTACAGTTATTTCATTATTTTGCTTTCACCTATCAATAATCAATAGCTTTAGTCCTCCTTAATAAATGCTAGTTACTTTTTACAGTTCAGCTCTGTTAGACTTTCACTGTCAATTTCATTTCCAGCCCTTGGCAGTGCAGAATGCTACCATGATGCAAGGAAGAAAAAGCTCAGGTGATAAGACTAATTTTGTTTAGATGAGGCTATGCAGTACAACAGCAACATTTTAAAATGCTTTGTGGATAATCTACAACAGGTGACACCAAAAGACAATAGTTCAAATTGACAGTCCTGGTCACCTAATCCACCAGAAAAGAAACCCTTCAGAAATCCAATAAACATCCGATATCATTGTCCGATTAAGAGAAATACATAAACAAGACTGCTCTCCTTCTTCCTACCTCAGATTTAGGCACTTTTGGGGAGTGGGGAAGAAAGATATTAGAAAATCACCTGAAAATTCAGCAGAGGTCAACTAGCTCACTGGAGCCAAAAATGTATTTTTTAATAAATAAACAGCTATCTATAACCTTAATAACGGTTTTATAAGTAGTTCTGTCTTAGAATCCTGTTGTACTTCTTACATTCTTTTCAAGTGAAGTATAGTTAACAGCACAAAAAAAGTAATCAGACAAAAAAACCACAAAAAAAACAGAGCACCTTAACTGAGGTAGAATAATCTGACTCAATGGCACCTGCAAAGTGACACACTTCACCTTTTAACAGATTTGCTTGTTTCTGTTTCTACTTTGCAATGCTCCATGATTTAACTACACTGAGTTTCAGAGTTTAGAAAACATCATTGAAGTGGTATGTAAGTGAAAGCATATTTAGATTAAATATAATGGGAGAATAAAACAAAAGCGAGAATCCATTTACTTACTACCTAAACAGTAAACATGGCTTTAAGTCAGTAGTTGTAGTAGCAGCAACCAAAGCCCAAACAAAACTAAATACATGGTTCTTCCCTTAAAGACCTTATAAACTTACTAGGAATCAGTCTTCAATAAGAAGAAAACGAAAGAACTAAATATATTGTTTACTCAAAGACGGCCTAAGAAGCTGAGATATACTCAACATACTGGGTTCAGGCATAAATAAAATTACCTTTAAAAATAGTGCTAAATTTCTCTTCCCTTTGATGAATGAATAAAGTTATAAATGCTACAAGTACACTCAAATTCTGTTATTCATACACAATATCTGGCATTCTCATAGCATTGCTTTGAATGTCACGCAAGAATTTTAAGAAGACAGGTTAGAAATAAATTAGGTATTCAGAGAAGAAGTCTGAATTGCTAGAAATTAACCTTCCAAGTCTCATTAGAATTTATATTGCAAAACAGGGAATTTCATTATCAAATAGAATTTACAGTATATTCCATCCACTACTTTTTGGTTTTAGGACACTAAAACTGAAGTTCCTAACTAACCAAACCACTCGCAATAGTGGAACAGGAAGAACAACTAAACTGTTTGCAACACGGTGCAAAATCAAGTAATTTGAGGCATACTGCTCTAGATACAGCCTGTGTCTTTTCTCGTGCTTCCAAAGGGAAATTACACTAAACTAGACACCATTATCCACCCACACACACAAAAAAAAAAAATTGCCTTAGTAATCTTATGGAGTACGATAAAAAAATAGATATTATTAAAGTACAGAAGATATTACAATTAATTTCTAATCTGAAAGGTTGATATATCCATAGAGAAATTTTTGAAATGAAACCAAATGGCATTTATAAATATGTAGAGGCTGGAGCTAGTTTGGGATTTCATTTTCTTTTTTTTCTATCTTTTTTTGGGGAGGGGGGAGCTGGGAACGGGTTGGTAGCTTTCTTTCCTAGAACTAATGACTGAAGGAGAAAAATATCCTGTCCCTTTTTGCAATTCATAAGTACATGAGTATGCTGCAACCTCAGTATCATCTAGGACGAGCTTAAGGGAGAAAGGAAAAAAAATCTATATACAGCAATGCATTTTTTAAAAAGTGTTCAGATATGAGCGAATAAGTTACATAAAATGTGAATATAGACTTATAAATGAAAAATACAACATACAGTAAAGGTCACTCTAAAATGCATGTGTCTCTCAGGTAAAGTCCATGTAGTACTTCAGTAAGTATACACTGTTTCAGCTATATGTGATACAGACATAATTTACATATAAATATTTGTTTTCTTTCAATGAACAGAAATTGCATTTTAAGTGTGTGTATCCACACACACAGATATAATCAGATATAGAACAGCCAATTTCCTCTATGACTTTTAACATAATATTGTCAAAACAGTAAGTCTGCTATATTGCACTGCACAGAAAAAAAAATGTTAAAATTACAGTAAGGTTTATTCAAATCCCATATGCACTATCAGTGTACTTCAATGAACAAACTTTTAGGATTTTCTTTCCCTTTCGTATTTCAAATAGCATAGCACCCTCTGGTGCATCTGCTAGAAAGAAAACAACTAACAATAAACACCAGTCATTGTGATAAAAAAGTCGACATGAAAAAAGAAGGAATCCTTAGAAACAAAAATGACAAAAAATTATAAGAAAACCAACTTCAATTTCATTCTTTCTTATTAAAATATTTTGTAGTTGAGGAAATTATAACTACTGAATAAAAAATACTAAAACAAAGAAAACTGCAGGTGTGCCAATGCAGCAGGGTACCAGAAAAAAAAATTTAAAATTACTTAAGTTTGGACCTAATCCTGTGTTCTTAATAGTAGTTCATTTTTATTAAAAAATATTCTAAAGTGAAATAGTCTTATAGGAAAAAAGATAACATGGTGAAACAAAAATGTTACACCAAGCAATATATCTGCTCTTGGTCTTGCAAGAATAACAATTATTAGAACTATAGCTATTCACACACTCGAACTGCTGAATTTCACACCCAAATAATCACATCTCCTTTAAAAGTCCAATGAGTAACTAAAAAATGATTGTATTATATGAAACACTTCAAACTCTGCTGTGACACTTTAACTATTAAAACATAAACTCTAATATGACACATCAAACTATTTAAATACACCTAGTCACTGGGAAAATAATTTCCTACAAAAGTACATTTTTTTAATCACAGAAGTGGAGACCACCATCTGCTTTAGGAAGCTCTTTTGTAAACCTCTGGAAATTTCAACACAAGGCACAAGAAATGAAAGTGACACCTGTTTAAATCAGCCATCTGTCTCTAACAAACTAGATTTAGACAAATCAGTATATGTACAGACCCTTAAGTTTCCAAAATACAGGTATGCATAGTATCTGCCCAAAAAGAGGAGTATTGTTTTGATTGACAACCAATTGTAGGCAAAATACATAAACAATAAACTTGTGGCTACTAGAAAAAAATCTTAAACATTAGCTTATTCATTTTTAAAGCCTCATTAATTTTCCAGCCCTAATTCTTAGTAAAAAAAAAAAAAAGTGTTTTCATTGATAATTTCAAAACGTTCTTCTTTCTGTATTCTAATACATTCATTTGATGAAGACTTCGATTTTGAAATGGAACTCCAACTACACAGACATTATATTGCCACAGAAAGCTTATTTTTTATTCTGTATTTGTAGGGCATGTCTTACATGTCTTTTCAACTGGCAATAATTTTTAATAAACTATTTTAATAGTCATATATATTTCTTAAAGCCTATTCATGTTTTAAGCATTCTGCATGACACATACTTGCAGATGGTAAGCTGTTGAAGACTGCAGGTAAAAAATACAATTAATATAGAATATTTTAAGAGAGAAGAAAGCCTTCCAAAGTAAAGTATGAAAATGAGAAACACTAGCTAGAACACTAAAAGGAAGTGTAATGATAAAGTACTATTACATTTTAGACACTGGCTTACATTTCATTTAAGACAGGAAAACACAAGCAGCCTTCCCTCTCCATATAAAGTTTAGTAAGTGATAAGAAACGGCAACATTTATTTCTGTAGGCAGTTTTTGATTAACAAACTACCCTATCAGGCATGAAAAAGTAATGGGATAGTGCTAACAAAGCTGAACCTAATTATCAAACCAAGCACGATGACTTAAAAGTCTTTAACAGCTTTTAACATATCTTTGATGCCCATTTCATTTACCTACACTACCTTCTGAAACAGTTTCTCCACAGTAGTACAATGTAGGTTAGCTTACTAGTAATACAACAGAGCACATGATCCTGACTGTTTCATTTAGATACGCTGAAACAAAATTAGGTTGTTACACTGTGTAAGTCATGAAAGCCTATGCATAATAAATAAATAAATAAATAAATAAATAAATAAATAAATAAATAAATAAATAACACAAGCCACATCATTTTTGAACACTGGTTAGCATCACAAACACCAACTATTTTGTTAGCTGTGGGCATTAGGGATCAGAATGCATAATGCAAATCTCATTTGTGGTCATTACAGTATCTCAGAGAGAATAAAGAATAAATACTTTTCTCAGTAAAGTCCATAATATTAAAAGTGGTGATTACACCTACTCTATTATTTTCCAGATTGCAGTCACTGGCTAAGAAAAACACAACTGAATAGTACTATTTTAAAGGTCTTTGGGTTTAGACAAAATCACCTGCTCTTAATATGAGTTTAAGAAACACCTGTAGGTCACCCCCCCAGAATTAGAACAGAAACTTTGTCTCATAGACAGGCACACACTTTTCCTTTGCTATCCAGGGGCCTGAGTACATGTTCTGCAAAGACAGATTGCAACACCCAGGAATGATCCCATCCCGAAAAGTAGTCTCTCCTGCTCGAAGAGAGCTACCCAAGAAAGGTATGGTGCAGAGCTGATGCCTTCTGTTTTCAACAACAGTAGATGCCAGGAATTATTTCAAAACCAAAGAATCACAATAAGTAACAACAAATCCATAGAGACTTAAATGTGCCATATAACTAATACCATACTAGAGCTCACACCAAAAATTCCTAGTGTGTTTAGAACTTACTTACAACAGGACCTACAAAATTAGCATGCAGTGGTTCATCTTGCAGTAAAGTAATAAAAAGATTATGATGTAGAGACTTCTGGTCATTACTCAAAATAATTTATTTTCTAAGCTCTTGTGAACTATGAAATATTAAAATTAATTTTTAAAAAAAGATACAATATGCCTTACCTCAAGAAACAGCAGTGTCAACAATGCACTAACTACTTAGCAGATTTTGTAGTTAATACCTGTTTGAAAAAATTGCCCCAGCCACATTCATTGGTAGTTCCAATGTGAGACAAATCCTTCATCTTACATAGGGTTCTAAAGATATAAAAATGGAAAAGGTGTATATACAATTAAATGTAGGGTTTAGATTAAAAACAAGAACATAATTTTTTTCCTAATTATTTTATTAAATAAATAAGTTACCACTTCAGAAAGAAAAAAGCCTGCCAAAACAACACATGATTTGACAAGTCAAAGGGGAAAGTGCAACTGGATACGAAAATGTTAAGATGTTAAATGTTTCATTGCCATAAAAGATGCCAAAAATTCAGTTTATCCAAAGAATGCAAAAAGTATATGAAGTATGATTTGACATCACTAACAACACAAATCTTCAGACCTTAATAAGCAATTACAAAAAGGATAAAGATTTTGGATTGAAAATAAAAAGCAAACCATATTCATTAGTAACATTTCTACTGCACCTCCTTGAGAGATAAATAGCTGCCCCTTCCCCCTTTCACAAAAGTGCAATTGAGAAACAAGACTAATAACAAAATCACAGAGGCTTCTTTTTAATAGTATTTTTTGTTTTCTCCTTTCTTTGCTGCTCAGCACTGAAACCTGCAGCCAGTATCTTTAATTTCCTTCATCGTGGAGAGTTTAAGGAAACTGAAATGGATTCTCTATACATGAACATAACTCACTGTGCAATAAACTAGACCTACTGTCTGTTCCATGCTACACTGCCAGTATGAAAGCATAATTTAAAAACAATTCCCTGCAGAAGGAGTGCAATAAGAAAAAAAAACAACCTGCTACTCTGTGTGTGTATTGGTGGGGGTATTGAATAAACAAAACCCCACTTCACAATACAATGCAAATACAGATTGCACGAAAATAAACCGCAACATTAATTATGAATAAAAGAAAAAATTACACAGAGAAAGCACCAAAAAAGAAAAGTGATTGATATGATAGCCCGAGCGTATCATTAAAAGATACACCAAGTTCACGAAAACCTGCCAACATTTAGTAGTCGCATCAAATCAGAACAAGGCCCCTGTAAGTGAAAGAGGCAAATCAACCCCTGCTCTTGCTTTGCTACAGGATCCGTCTCCGGCTGCACCTTTCCTCCCAACCCTACGGCTTTTTTCAGGTTTAAAGCCAGTAACCTTTGGCTGCGGCCGCAGCGCGTCCCCCGATTTCTCCATGGGGGTCCACGAGACCCAAGTCAGACGCACACCCACCGCATCCCAGCGATTGTCCTGGAGGTCCCGCAGCGTGCCTGCTTCCCCGGCATCGCCCAGCCTCTCCTCCTCCTCACCGCGCAGGGCGGCCGGCCCCGCTCCCCGCTCCCCGCCCGACAGCTCCGTCTATCCCCGCCGCCCCTCTCCCCACGACCGCGCAGCGCTCGCGGGAGGGCCGGGGGGGCCGGTGGGGAGCCCCGCGTCCCCCTCGCCGCCCCGCAAGCACGGGCGCAGCCCGAG
>VZRL01005049.1:374-272603 GCA_013397895.1 Origma solitaria
AAAAAGGCAAGGAGGTTGCTGGTAGTCACCAGGAAATCATGTCTGCGTATCATGATATACACTTAGTTTGACTTAGTGTGTATACTTCGGTCTGAAGTGTGTGTATGTGGGACGCTGCATAAATATACTTGTAATTTAGCAGGGAGAGTCTCCTTGTGGAAGGAGAACAGCCTGCTTGTTCGATAATAATCAATTGTTTTTATATTTCTTTCTTTTTTTTTTCATATTAGTTAGAAGCAGGTGAATAGGCTTTAGAACTCAACCTATAACATTTAAGTATAATTTGAGCTAAGCATATAGTGCCTGGCTAGGGCAGTTAACAGCAGAGCTCTATTGCCACTGTAAATAAGTAAGCATTTAAGACTGCCAGTCTTTGTACTTAAAGCATTTTTTTCGTTGTTGTTCTGCCATTGTGGCTGAGGGCAGTCATTTGGATTTTATCCCTTTGGGTTTTTTATGTACTGAGCTATAAAAACAACTCTAGTCAGTTAATTTCCTGGCTCCTTATAACCCTATGGCAGTGTTGGGCCACCTGGTGGGCTCCTCTCATGGAGGGGAATCCTCTGGCAGTGCCCAAAGGGAGGGAGCTGCTGGTCCACTGTTTTGGATGCTCTCCGAGAAATGACAATGTTGTACATCATTTTTAATGTCATACTGAAACTATTACTCTCCAAAGCAGGCATCTTGTTTGCTTGCACACAGCTTGGTGTGAATGGAAAATGGTTGTTTTATCACACTTGGTGTAGGTACTGTGCCTCCTACATTTTTCCAGAACATTTGTTTGTTTACGTCAGCAGTGGTGTCACAAATAGGATATACCAGGCTCGTGCATGCACATATAGACGTGTGTGCAAGCACATATGGACACTCATGCATTTGTATCCCTTATTTTGGCATTTGTGGTAATAGCTCTTTGGGAACTGGACATAGAAGTTGGTTGTGCCGTGTCATACGAGATAAAGGAAGTTGTAAATTGCTCCCAAATGGTTGATCCCTCAGTTTGAGAAGTGCTGTGAGAAGCTTTATGTTCATAGGAAGTCTTGGTTATCTACAGTCTTGAATGGAATACTTGTCATGGACTCAACCTTCAAAAATGCTGAGAACAGCTTTAAGAAGAAAGGTTGATTTCTTCAACACCATGCAATATTTTGAAGAACCACATTATTTTTAATATGTTTTTATCTCGGTGGGCATTATGCAATAAATGCATGTCAAACGTGCTGCAATCACCTCATTTTTTTAGTCACTGTACTCTTTTATTTCATATAAAACCTGAAGATTTCTCAACTTTGTATTTTCTCATGCTTGTGGTCTTTACTAGGGAGAGAATCCATTTATGATGTGGTTCTTCAGTATCTCTACAATATCTGAAGGCACTTCTTTACTAAGTGTGTCAATTCCTCATTGTGTGTCCTGGTGGTGTCGGTGCTAAATTTGAAACTCAACACATTTGAGGAAGAAATACTTTATTGCCATCAAGAATGGTACTTTTGGAATCAGCTTAAGTTTTTAAACTGGAATTGAGTTATTTGAGAGAGAAAATAAAGGTTATTTCTGGTGGAAGCATTAGAAAATACAAGGGATTTATTCACATTTAGTGTGGAGTATTGCAATGACCTGAGACTGTGAATTAAAAATTAATTACTTAAGAATAATGTTTATGTTTTTATAATCATTTAGGGTGTAGCTTGTTCATTAGAAGCTGAAAGGCTCTGTTGAAAGAGGCACGTAAACGGTCTGTAGTGTTGGCATTCCCAACTTTTCCCTCCGTCCTCAAAAAAACCAGTAAGAGCTAGCCCATCTGCAGGGAGCCCAGATTTTGCAGCAGGAAGAACAAAGTCAGTGAGTGAGCCAGCTGCTGCTACAATGCCCACTGTCTTCTGCTCCTTGCCTTTGTTGCTGATGTCACTGTCTCATTGGCAAAATCTGGGCTTCTGCGCTCAGCTGGAGTTTCTCTAGCACCTGACACCAGAATTGCAGGGGCTTAAGAGGTCTAAGCCTTGAGGATGCTGTCAGTTCATTTGAAAGAAAAAGACGAACCAAAGACTGCCACCAAATTTAAATATAAGCGTAACTTTCTTTGTCTGCTGAGCACTAATAGATTGTGCATTGGAGAAAGGGAACACTAAACTAAAACTGTTCTTTCCGTGTTCAGTTCTTTGTACATTTGCTGTGGCTGGCCTCTCTAAATAATGCAGTTTGCATGCAAGTAAGTATATTTAACAAATTCCACACATTTCTTCAGTATTCTTATAGGCATTAAAATGCTCAATATTCATTTATGTCCATGTTTGGCTTTAGAGGTCAGAGGTTAAATGTGTTGTTACTGTATATACTCTGCTGTATGACACAGCATTTTAAAGTAAGAACAGAGTAACATTGATAATTTCTTTATAGAAGGCATATAACAGCATCCATTCATCCACCCATTTTCTGCTGTTAGTTAACTTAGTTACAGATGGCTACTCTGGCAGGATCCCCTATTTTTATTTTTAAATGAGGTGAAGTTCACTGCACTACTTTATTTTTGTTAGTTGTTAAAACATTCTTATACTTCTGGCAGCAGATAATGACAAATTCTTCAATGTAATGCTGGGAGCAAGGGAGGCGGAGAGGGAGAAACAGGGAGGGAGAGGAGGGGAAAAAACCCTCCTGAGCATATGGAGACATCCAGAAAAAGATGTGCGTCGTCAGCTGTGATTCCATTGTGTGCTTGCAGACAGGATCTGAGCTCTTCTTCTCTTGGGAATTTAAACCTTACAGAAGTATTCTTTGGCTTTTACCCGTCAGAATAATGGAGCTTAGATAACATATATTTCATGTATTTATTATAGATAGTATTTTGATAATATTTTATGATTTCAGGGAATAAATACAGTTGCCAGGATTCCTGCTCTGTGTTGGAATAGCATTTTAAACAGTCATATGTATTGGTGAAATGGCAACTCTGAAGAGTAAAAATAATTTGTAATATTACATCAGCGGTTACATATTACGAAGGCATCTTATGAGTTCTACAGTTAGTACTTTGTCAGCAGTATTTACATTATGCAAACACTCCCTATTTTTAATGATTCAGTAGCTTAGCCTTTTCAAAACGTACCAAGTAGAAATCTGACATGAAAAATGACGGGTTGTATAGTTTAATCAATTTAGGATACAGAATTAGGGGAAGAAAAAGACAACCCAGGGAATTTTTAAAACAGTTTTAAGACAAAGCCATTTTGTCAGTGCTGTGAGTATTCAGAAATAGCATTTATATGATAGAAAAATGAGTGGAAGAAATTAATTTTCTTTTGTTCAGCCCTGCATTTACCTATTACCTAGAATTGCCTTTCTTCTCTTGAGCATCTGGAATACTTTTGCTGATTTTATACAATTATGTTGAGTTGATGAATAGTTTGAAAAATAGATCTTGAACGTGGTAGATTTGCTGCAGTGCATTTTGTAACTGTTTATGATTTTTCAGTCATTTTCTGTGGAAATTGCATGTTATTCAAATCAAAGACTAATGCAAATTTTATTTAAGAATTTTATGGATATATAATGGAAACAATTCCTATGGAAAATGTATCGTCATTGGAGTGCTTGACATCTTGAAGTTTGAAATTAGTTCATTCATTTAAATGTCTGAAGCTATACCGCAACATATTAACAATATGCACATTTTTTCTTCTGCAGCTGCATCATTATGCTATTCCAAGTCTTGCATTTCCTTAAATGGCTTCCATAACAATCTCCCATTAATACAGTTACTGACAGATATTATTTTTCCTTTGCTCTCATTTTACCAGTTACAACTGATAGTAAATCTCACTCTTTCTGTGAGTGTGTTCCCATTACTTAGGTATTCAGAAGCTTCTTTGGAATGTGCATTTGCTTTTTGCAGCTAAGATGCAATGCCCTCAGTAAATCCTATTTGCATTTTTTCTCTTTGTTTTCAAACTTCAAGAAGTTATTTGCTGTTTGAAAAGAAAAACTTGTATTTTGCTAGAGTAGTGCACATTACATGGAAACCTTTAATGAACTAATGAAAGAGCAGGGAGTATAGGCGACAAATTAATGAAAATGTCTACCAAATGTGTTGATTTATCCATAAATCTTAGGTAGTATGGATCAAATGGGCTTCTATGAGGGGACATAGTGAGAACATATATCTGCTGTAGTGTTGACTGAGAGTTGCTATTTTGATGCTTTTTTAGTGGGCTACGTAAGGCATGTTGTTGCTCTTGGGTAGGATTTATAGTGGGCATATCACAATTGGCTGCTTTATTGGCTGCCTCGGTGGAGAAGCCTGGGATTGAAGAATGGGCATGGAAAGTGAAAGAACATTTTGCTTGTTAAGTCAGAATTATTATGGAATTTTACTCTTACTCTGCCTATGCTGTAATTCATCTGTGTGTGAACAGATTTAGTTTTTCATTGCTGTCAGTATTGATCTCTAATGAGCCTTGCCCATGGATTTTGAAGAAAATCACTCCAATTAAAAACAATGCAGTTTGTCACCTATTTGTACCTCATGGATTATGTAGGAAATACTAAACTGCATTTAAAAAGAAAACTTCTTGAGAATAGAGGAAAGTCTGCCTATGAATAAATTTGCTAGTATATACTGACACTTTTATTACAGGTATTTTTATGAACTTACAAATTCATCATATGCCTTTGTGATGGAATTAGAAATTAATAAAAAACCAAAAAACGAAAGCAACCCAAACTTCAAGAAAACCTAAGGTCATAAGTTTCAATACCTGTGTATCTGAGAGTTCAGGTATCATCTGGGCTACAGTGGAGATTGCTTTTCTTCATTCTGCTTACACCATAACTTGAGTTCACAAAGTAGCTCTTCAGTCGTTACTCTTTCAAAATTATTTTCAACACTTGCTGACCAACTGCTTATATATTCTGAGAAACACATGTGATTATTGTCAACTAATTTTACTTGCTGTCCTCATTCAGGTTTATACCTTGGTCTCCAGATGCATGAGCAATGTCCTCATCTTGTTCTATCTTCTGAAATAGATTCTTTGTGGAGGAAGATTGAGTGTATACAAATAAATAAAATATATATTTTAACAGTTTCCAGTTATATTCTCAAGGAGAAAAGCTCCTCTTCCAGTCTAAATCTTTGTATTTTTTCCTAAGTTAAAATTTACAACTAGAGATGTACTATTTTCTTTAAATGTGTACAGAAGGGTTGTTGCCATTATCTTTGGTGAAAAAAAATCAACTTCTTGATACTTTGCAGGCTATAAAATGTAGCTTTAATAGCATAGTTTAAAAGTTTTTTATTTTAATTGCATACTAATTTTTGTTGGTGTTTGCAGTGCAAGCATACTTTTGCTTGTTTTGCTGGGGTTTTTTAAGCATTACTTTGAAACAAAGATACTGAATTTTTAATGAGGCCTCAAAATATTTTCTTGCTGCAGTTCTATGTGAAGTTAGTGATAACTGCACAATGGTGAGATCATTTGTGGCTCCTTTTCTTAGTCTAAGAAAGATGGAACCTGAAGACTGGATGTAGATGAGAAAAGTCTCACTAAGCTCACCAGGTTCATGCTCGCTGAGCTTGCATGCTGTGGATGAGCTCCTCCGAGTATGTCTGAAAGTGGCAGTTTTCATTCCCTTTTAGCTTAACTGGAGTCTGTAGCATTGATGTTGTGTGTTATGTTCACAGCAAAGTTTTTATGGACCAAGGAAGTTAAATGCATCTTAGGTACCTGGAATAGAGATCTGGAAAGAATTGACTGCGTATGAATGGAAAATTAAGATGTAAAGTGCTCTGAAGTCAGAGTACAGTGTGTTATTCTGTTCTATATCAATTGTTGGGGTTTTTTGACCTTTAAAACAGTTTTCTTTTTGTGGGATGGAGGATTGGATGGTGGTGTTGGAAAATGGCAAGTGTGGCTGTGGTGTATTCCCCTTTTATATCATAGTTGATGTTGGTAATTTGTCTATTGTTGGAGGCAGAGAGCTGCTCTCGTGTGGGCCTTTGTGCACCACCATTAACAGTTACACCACTGTGAGACCTGGCTTCATGCAAGAGTAATTTCCCTGGAGTTCTGAGGGTCATCCCAAGAACCTCTTGATTCTTGTGGGATGGGGTGTCAGTTTGCATAGGCATGGGTAGTAGTTGGCTTGATTTTACTTCAAGCTCCACAATGGGCTTGAGAAGGGAAGGCAGAGGAATAACAGATAATTTCGTTGTCCATAACTTCATGTTCATCACTATTTTTCTTCACTGAGAGTCTAGTTTAGTTAGAGAAATGTATCTGAAATATACTAGATCATACATCTATTCAGGTACACGAGCCTGTCACAAGTTGCTGTATAATTCAAGAGTTTTATTTGGGAAGAAAGGTCTTATTAGTCATGTTTTTGTGTTTTGAAGGTACTGCTTCTACTGTGAAGCTATAATGCATTGCTTTTGTTTGCAGACAGTATTACAGTACTACTGTTAAACATTTTGTGAATAGAACAAATGAAAATCACAAAGCTTGTCCTTTCCGGTGGGGCCCTTTGCCACTACTGTAATGGTCAGGAGCCACATTATTTGTGTACAGACTCCTTGGGCTGCCATATTGTAGGCCACAGAGACCAGGAGATGGGATGAAAAAATAGGGAAAAACAGCAGGAAAATAAAAGTGAGCAGCCTCATTAGTTGTCAAGAAACAAAATGGTAGTAAGTACTCATTCACTGGTGCACAGCAGGTAAAAGACAGGAGATGAGTGGGAAATGCTTCTGTTTGCACAGGCAGTGTCATGTTTACTGCTCCTCAGTGGAAAAAATCTCCCCACTGTGGGCTGGGGCTGCAGCCCCCATCTGCTGGTGAGACAGCACCTTCTCTTTGGTGTCTCTCTGAACTGCCAAAAGATGTAGTAGCTACTTAAAATTTTATTCCAAGACAAGATTTTTTTTCTGTCAACGAGGACCCACTCAAAGCCCTGAGTTTGTGATCCACAGAGCTTGTGTGCTTTTTGGACATTCCTGAGGAAATAATGTAGTCTTATCTTCTGTGTATATATTTTATGTAAGAGTGCTTCTTTGTTAGTGGTGCCCCTGAATAGCCTGTTACTGTAGTGGTATCCTGTCTGTGACTGAAAGAACTTATGTGGAGTTTGTTTGAAGAAGGTTTCTATAAGGTGGCAGAAATGACAAGGAATGAAGTTGATTCTAAATTCCATTTCTCTTGAGGCATAATTAGTGTGTGCTTTTCTTTTTTTTTTCTGTTGATGACTCTTGTGTGTCTTTCATTTTATTTGTGTGCTCATTTATGTTCTGTCCTTTCGTTTGTCAGAATAAGAAAGTAGAAAACTCTTCTTTAGTAGTTTGCTTGGGTACATTTGACATAAAATGCTATTTGACCTACAAACAGACATGCAGGTATAGTATTTATGTAGGCAGTGACATGTTCCTCCTCCCTTGGAGAGATTATTTTCCTGTGCAGTATATGGCTTCCATTCTATGGGACTCTTTATTGCTTTACGGTACTCCATATTAGTGAAAAGCTTTCTGTTCACTGATGCTTGTCACTTGGGTCAGGACTTTGTAAGTGGAGGCTGAGAGAAGAAACATGCTTCTGTACATGAAACTTATAATAATGGTTGAAGGAACACCAGTTTCTCCTTTTTAGAGGTTTGAAACTAATGTGCTATCAAATCAAGCAGTCAACCAAAAAAGGAACCAACCACTTTCAGAGTTCTCACTGATTCTTTAGTGAAAATAGAGGCTGTGTACTGTGTAAGTTAATGTAAACATTTTGGCTGCTATCACTGTGAATTTGCAGTAGGCAGCAGGTAGAAAAGAAGTTGTGTGCCTGGAGTGATTGTGCAGCTGGAAGGGGGTTGTAGTTATGTCTGGAAAAGCAGATAATGCTCTGGAAAGCTTGTGTTTCCCTCGTTGTGTTATGCTTGAAACAGCAACGTGCTATACATCATACTTTTGTTTTTCTGTGCCAGTCTCCAAAAAAAAGACTAATGTTTTTCTCTCAAATTTGTTTCTAGCGTGCTTGAGATGTATCTGAGTACTGAGGCCCCCTGCACACACAGCCCCTAGAAATCATTGTCTGCATCGCTGAGTCTTGGTGAGTTGTCTATATCCTATTGCATTTAATTGGATTGTGTTACAGTTTTATCTTCTTCACTGGGGAGTTTGATGTGAGATGTCTTAAAATGATTGTATGGATGCAGCAGAACAAGCCTTGGTTTTAAGTAATGTGTAATACTGTGCACTGTGTGGAAATACTAACATTTTAGAAACTTCGAAAAATAATGCCCAGACTGGTTATGGAAGCAGAGGGTCCTTGCTTTGGTGCCAGGACCAGGAATGGGCCTTTCTTCTGAGAAGGAATATCACATGTTGATCTCTTCAGCTTTTCTCTTTTGGTTTGTTTGATATTTTATACTGTAACGAAGGAATTGACATTTTTCAGAGGTGCTGATTATGGTCTGTCTTATGGCAAAGACTGAATATGAAATAATACAAGCTTTTCCATCCAACTCTGTGCACTAATAAATTACTTAAATTGAGGGTTGAAATTGGTATAATGACACTGATGACTTAAACTGCTTGTTGCTCAAGAATTACTGTCTGATGACTCCGTCAGGCAGTGCTGTGCCTGTTTAACTCTGCTCTCAAGAAGGGATAATACCACTGAGAATTAGAAAAAGAGACCCCTGCGGATTGTTTAAATGCAGACTAATAATAGTTTGGTAGTGCAGTGAAAGAAAGTAGAATATAAATGCTGTGGTTTTATTTTAGGTATGTTTGATATATCCGTATACTCACTCGGTATAAATCTTTTACAACAAATATGCATTTGAGATTTTATGTGAGAACCTTTTCAGTGTACTCATGAATAAATGTTGTCTTTTAACCCATAGAGTGACTTATTAAGGTCAGAAATATGTATTTTTGAGGCTTGTACACTAAATATAGAGATGGGAAATGAGCCTGCTGAAAGAGTTTTTAGTTGTTTGGGGGATGACTGTTTATAAAATGCCAGCCAAATATGGGTAAAATTATGTATGTCCACATCAAGTATCATTTCCTCTTTTGTTAATTATGTTCAGCAGTTTTTGCAAGCTAACAATGCTTTTCTTTAAACTTACTTAATTTTCTAACATCAGTGAATGAAAACTGGTTAAGCAGTTTTCCAGTGCTTTTTTCTGTCTTTTCCCTTGTCAGTTCAGATAAGACATTTTGTAGCTCATTCTGTTCAATGAAGTTTATAATACTGGTTTATAATAATTTGTTTTTGCTTTATATTACATTGAAAATGCTTAGCCACAGAGACATTATTACTTATTTACACTTATTACTTACACTGTATTAATTATTATTTATTTACACTGCTTATCTGGACTGCATAATCATAATGTGCTTTTGCAGGTCTCAATAATGATCTGCTTTTCTAATCATTTAAGCAAATTGTTTAAAAAAATTTCAAAGACTAAAATATTTTTCTCCTAGTGAATAGCACTCAGAATGAGTTAGGTATGTGTAATAAAGAGAAGAATGTCGCTGCCAAAATTCTCTATAGAGAACATGAAATTTTGTTGTCAAGTTGATCATATGTTTGTTTTCAGTTGTCTCAATTCTAATTTTTGATTAAAAAAACTAATGCATTAGGGGAATATTAAAATAAAAAGCAATTTTCATATAATTGCTTTGGTTTTTTTCTTAATTTATGTGGAGGAAAAATACCCTTGTCTTTTCCTTAGTGTTGCTACGTTCTGCACCAAAACTATAGATTTGGTTGTTAAAGTGATAGAAAATAATCTGGTAACTTCACAGACGCTGACCAAAATGCAGTTGCTGTATTTAGGAAGTTCAAAACCTTTAATAAGTGCAAATAGGACATAAATATTTTCATATGAAGTCTATGGTGATGACAGTGAGGAATAAACTACTCTAAAAATGGGTGTCATGACAGGATTTATAGGGCAAGGATGAAGTACAGAGGTAGTTTTCACTCAAAATATCCTTCTGATTTAAAATGTGAGGTTATCTCTGTGTTCCTGTGATGGACAGTTCAGCAAAAGTAGGTTCCATAAGCCAAAGAATAGTTTAAAATTTTGGTTCCTTTGAATCCTTGGAAGATTTTCTGTGGATTTTTGAAGGTCCAGGGCTTCAGTCCTGTTGTTTGACATACTTGCATGTTCACCTTCTCTGTTGCAAGATCAAAGAGCTTTAGCTGTATACCCATCTGGAATTATACTAGTGTTGGAAGGATACATCAGTTGGAGTTTAATTTAAGAAATCCTGGCCTTGGCTTTTGAGTAGTGTTGCTTGTGGAATAATAAATGTTGGGTTTGACTGTATGTTGTGAGACTGTACCACGACTGTGACTGAAATTGTGCACATTCAGCTTGTCTACCACTGTATCAAGTTTTTTGGAAAGTGAAACTACTACTTAAAACTTATTTGGTCTATTTTTCATGTTAGTTGAGGTAGTGGGCAGCAGCTGCTATGTGCTAACAAAAAAAGGGATGCAATTAGAATGATGGTAAGTTTAGACTTACAAGAAAACCCAAACAAATAAAAATTCTGCTTTAATTCCTAGTCTAAAAGTTACCAGTCAGAATACTTTTTTTTTTTTGTATTTCTCTCCTTTTTTCATGAAGTGGTTTGCTTTGTAAGGAATATTTCTCAGCAAAAAGAACATAGATTAGAGAAATTTCAGTTTTCTGTCACTCTTGATCTGGAGAGTCTGTTTCCATCTTACTTTGTAGTGATTTCATTGGCATTTGTGTTGTAGTTAATGTCAAGTGTGATAGAAAATATTTGTGTGTCTGTTCATTCTGAGTTATAGTGCTTGTTGTTTACAGCTGTAGTAGATTCAGAAAATTCTGACAGATGTCTCATTTTTGACTGTGTTCTCCTATTACATGTGTGTGTGAAGGGAATGCTATCAGAAAATAAAGTGCAATACTGAAAATAGAAGTGTCTTGTATCGAAACAATTTTTAAGAGCCTTGGGTGTTAGTTTAAGGATGTAAATGAGGAACTTACAGTGGATTTCCAAGTACCAAACCTGAATAAGGCAGAGCTCACTTCTATGAGCTTGCAAAGCAGGGCTGGAATGGTGCTTACCTAGAGCCCTGGAGTCAGTTCAAAACATCCTAATTCTCGCGGAAGCTGAAAATTTCAGTTTCTGAAATAGCTGCAATAAAATATAGGTATATGTAATCTTTAACGAATCTGGTCTTCTCTGTGAGGGATACTTAATCTATGTTGAATTGGTTTGTGATAAATAAAGGGAATGTATTTCCATTGCTAGACCTCAAAACTGGAGAGTTGTGTTTTGCATGAAACGTGATAAGATTATTCTGTGTTCAGTCACCGCTGTTCAGTGGTGACATTAGTTAACATGAATTGCCTATGAAGATGCCTGTAAAAGTGGATGCTTGATTATAGTGAATTTAATGTAATCAGCATCAAAATGATACTCCTAATCTGAGAGTGAAGTTCTGTGTGGGTGGTACAGTGAGAACTGAAGTATTAGGAAATGAGCATCTATTGAGATTTATACAATTGCGCCCTGAAGACTTTTTGCTCCTGAAATTGGAATTATTTTGTGGAAAAGTTGAAATTTATACAAATGTAATACATTGCATTTCTTTCTTTTAAAATTTATGAAAATTTAGAGTACTGTAGAGAGAAGTCTTATGCTTGCAACTAGCAGAACTAGATTTGTTAGTAATGAAAGTACTTTTAAAGTACTTTCATAGTTTTGAGGCCACAATGTTCAAATTCATTGTAAAGCTGGATTACACTATTCTTATGTATGTAAAACTCATTAACTACTGTAAACGGATTTAAATGGAGTGCTCTGTCAGTGAACTTTTTACTGCATTGATGGAACCAAACTTCATATATATCTAGGACTGTTGAAAATGCTTATTCAATTGATTGAAGCTTGCGTTTTGTATGTAGTTATATCCTGGAACATTATTTTTAACATTGCAGTTTCAGTGAGATAAATAAAAAATATTTAGGAAATGGTATTGCTAACTTGATTTTATTCACTTCTTAAATATTGGTTTTGACTTTGTAATGGACTTCGCTAAGATTTTTCATTTCTTGCCTTGATAGGAATCTTTTTATATGGACAAAGTTATCCTATATTAGCATTAGCAAAAGAAATAGCTGCCATTATCATCTGTGGAAAATCAATGTATATTTTATATATAGATTGATGACATTGTATTGCCAGTATTGGAGCCTAGGAATTCTAGAGGGGTCAAGAACAGGACAACTGAGCACTTGCATCATCAAAGAATATGAAATGCATTTACTTGGGCAGATTTTCCTCTGTGCCGGCCTTTAGTTCCTGAATTGGGAAGAGTGAAATATTTACACGGCTTGGCTCTTGACAGTAAATAGTATTAATTAAATACAGGGCTTGAAAATGACACTGGTATTTCAGATGATGGCCAGTAGATTTTGCCTTGGCTTTCTGGAAATTGAATTCCAGTAGTCTGTTTATTTGACAGCATTATAGTACAATACTTTGAGGTTCATGGATATTTCTGTACCTTAATGTGGGTGTATTTTTATAATACCACAGTGTGGGGATGTTAGGCGCAGAAGACTTATGTGTGATGACAGTAAGCAAATTTGTATCTGATTATAATATTAAAGTGTTGTACAATGTGCTTCTGTCTGATTAATTTGCTTTTATATTAACTGGACTGGCAAGAAATTGCAGGTTTTCTTTTAAAAACAAACTTTGGATGTTGAAAAATTCAGATGAAAGGTCCTAGATAAGTCACAGAAGTTCAGTATTATGAAAATTATTTAGAAATACTGGTGAGTATTACAGAATCATTGTGTAGGGCTCTAACTATTCAAGTATTTTACAGAAACCTCCTTTAGTCATCTCACCACAACCAAAGAAGGGTACTGATACTCTTACGTGCACAATATTTGCCAGTGTATAAATGTGTTGCCGAAACTCTATTTGCAACTGTGGCCATGATAAATGAAGAATATGCTCTGTTTTCCTATTCCAACATCTGTTTTTATGGTCCAGATTCTTCCCTTTTTTCATTCTCAGTACTTTTCTTCCTTCAGTAATCCCAAATCAATAAACTACAGCATTCTCTATACACCAAACTCTGTATCTTTCAAAATGACAGCAATAGGCAAACTAGGAATATTTAAAATTAGAACTAAGAAAAGAATTAGTTTTATAGTAGGTATTGCAGTTTGTTTTTTCCTTGAGGGAAGCTGTAGTAGTGTCAGGAGGAATTAAAATGTTTCCATTTACGTTTTTTTCAGCATGTTTTTCTTAGCTTATATTTGAATGTTCTCACTTAAACGTTAAAGCATTATCCTTAGAAGTAACACATAGAATTTAAGATCCCTTTTTGCCTTGGATTCTTTTGTCCTTCAATCTCTAGGTGTCTATTTTACTGCTTTAAGAGAGGGAGATATCCCCTACATTTCTTTCTTCAGGTTGTGAGCTTGAAGCTACTGTGTGGTGACACAATTTAATAGTATTTTAAAATGGGATAAAACCATCTACATTTCTCAAAAAGTAGGTGGCCAACACATATGAAATTTCACTTGGGTTAATTTTTATGGCCTTTCAGTTTTCAGTTGTGGTTTTTTGCTTGGCTTCTCTTCACAGATCCCGGTTAACTGTGTTTTTATTGCTTAGTCCTGCTGAACAGACTCATGTAAAACTTTTTCTGCCTGGAGTTACAGTTTGTAACTTCCAGAATGTATCCTGCGGTCGAATAGGGTTTATGGGCATCTGATGGTACATGAATCTTGATGCGTGACTACTAATGTCTAAAATATTCCTTGTCCCTGACTGTGATTTTACTCTGTCCTTCCTCATGAGCTTTTACTGTTTTGTCAATATCCGAGTTCTAGGCTGTTGATCAGCTGTCTTGGGTTTGCATGGCCAAGCTTTGGTAGCAGGTGGATTCTTTGAGAAGCTGCCAGAAGCTTCCTCCTTGTGCAGCAGAGCCAGTCCCTCACAGCATCAGACAGATATGCTGTTGGTCAAGGCTGGGCCAGTTAGAAGCGGTGGTAACACCTCTGAGATAACAGATTTAAGAAGAAGAAAATAAGTTCTTGCATGGTTTTAACTGTGAGCAGAGAAGAGCAGGGTGGGAATATGTGAGAGGAGCAGGTGTGCAGACACCAAGGTCGGTACAGAAGGAGGGGAAGGAGGTGCTCCAGGCACAGGAGCTGAGATTCCTCTGCAGCCTGTGGTGAAGCAGCTGTGCCCCTGCAGCCCATGGAGATCCATGGGGATGCAGAGATCCACCTGCAGCCCATGGAGGAGCCCTGCACTGGAGCAGGTGGATGCCTGAGAGAGGCTTGAACCCATGGGAGGCCCATGCTGGAGCAGGGTCCTGGCAGGGACCTGCAGACCTGTAGAGAGAGGAGCCCATACTGGAGCAGGTTTGCTGGTAGGACTTGTGACCCTGCGGAGGACCACAGGGGAAGAACTTGTGCCTGAATGACTGCACTCTGTGGTAGAGTCACCCACACTGCAGCAGTTTTGGGAGGACTGTTGCCCATGGGGTGGACTCAGACTGCAGCAGTTTGTAGAGAACTGTTGCTCCTGAGATGGACTCAGCTGTAGGAGTTTGTGGAGAACTGTCTCCCATGTGTGGGACCCCATGTTGGAGAAGGGGAAGGACTCCTCTCCCTAAGTAGAGGCAGAAACAATGGGACCATAACCCCCATTCCCTCTCTTCTGATGGGGGAGAAAATAGAGCTGAGAAGGAAGGAGGGGTGAGGAGAAGGTGTTTTTGAGGTTTTATTTTACTTCTCATCCTGCTCTGATTTTGTTAGCAATAAATTCAATTAATATCTCTAATTCAAGCCTGTTTTGCCCTTGACAGTATTTAGTGAGTGATCTTTCCGAGTCCTTATCTCAGCTCCTGAACCCTTCGTTATATTTTCTTTCCCCTGTCCATCTGCAGAGAGGAGTGAGAGAGAGGGCTTTGGTGGGCACCTGGCATCCGACTGGGGTCAGTCTCCTACATCAACACTGAAATATCTGTGGGACCAATACTGGCAAGTCAAATTGTATAACACTATGGTTGCCACACTTAAAACATGCTCAATATGAATCTACAGAAGCCAAAAAAACCCAAGCCCAAATTACTCCAAACCAGGCCATCTTATATGAGATAACACCTGCTATTCCACCACTGTCACACCCCAAACACACTACCACATTTGCTGTACACCACAGGCTATGTGCCACAGCCTAAACAGTTAAATAGATTTGTTCTATTAATTTTCAGCTTTAGTTGGTTAGTGCCAAATATGCTGTGTATATAGCACATATGTTTCACAATAGTATGTATTTATTTTTGAATATAGGCATGGAATCATGCATATGGTGCTCTGGTCCTGTTTTAGGTACTGTGGGCACTTAAAGGGGGGAAAAAAAACCCTAACAGCCTGCTGCTGCTGAACTTGATTCCAGTAACAGTAGTTATCTAAGTTGCCTCCTACTTTACTCTTCCTCTTATTTGCTTCATCACTCAGTTTCTGAGCTATTTCCTTCCGCCCCCAGCTTCCAGGAGAATTGTTTTGTGGTCTTCTGATACAATCTAATAAATCTTTCGGACAATCCCATGTTTTGGGTCAGGACAACTTGATCCATGGTTGTGAGACTCTTACTAGAGAGCTGGACTTATTGTGTGTGTGTATTTTGAGGGGGAATTGCTTACTGAAAACTTATCTTTGGCTAGCTTAAAGCTGTTAATGAGTTGGCTTGAATTTCATAAGTAGCTTCATTGAGGAAGGGGTGGGGGGGAAAGTCCATGCTTATCAGCTGCAATGGCTCACTTAGGAAACTCTGAAATGAAGTTTTGGATTTCAAGGCTAGAGTCACAGCAAGACTGAGCAGTCCATAAGCCACGGGGGAGCCACCTGCGTGGCTGTGGCTGTGCGGGGACAGGGCTCTCGCAGGGCCACCATGTCGGTGGCACAGCCTGTGCCCGGGTGGAGGGACAGCTGACGGGTCAGATGGCTCCCTGCTGCCCGGCCTCTGCTCGCACTGCCCTGCTGCTGCCGGGCCCGGGGTGGCCCTGCCTCTCCCCATTGTGCCACGCTGGGGACGGGCAGGTTGCCAGTGTTTTACAACTGTGGCCGAGAGTGTCACCCCTTCACCCGGGGTGGCTGCAGGAGGCGTGCGTGCAAATGCACAGCAGGCACGGGCACGGAGACACACCCATCTTTGCCCAAGCAGGGAGAGGCTGCAGAGCGGATAGCAGCGTGCCTCCACCTTCCGAACCCTGGGATGTGGGTACACAGCGACATGGAGGAGGGGATCACACTGCTCCTGAGTCAGAGCAGAGGTTTGCTTTTGGGTCTCCTGCCTCTTAGGACATGGCTGCTGTCTCTGCGCTGCTCGGTGTTCCTGAGCAGAGCTTTGCTGCCTCTGGAATAGCTCTGCTTTTTTATTGCTGGGTAAATACTTTGTCAGAGAACTGATTTTCCTGACATTGGAGGTGAGCATCCTGTCTGTTTCACATGCCCTACAGTAAAGGACAGTAGTTTCTTCTCTTCCCTTCTTTTATAGATGTAATTTATTTATCTGCTACCCATGAGGTTGTCTTCTCAGACAAGGTACTGCAAAGGAAGCTAAGGTATACATTCACAGATATATTTAGCAATTACATCCCCTTGTGGATGTTCTTAATGCTTTGAATAGCTTACCCTACTTTGACATGAAGTAAGCTATCTGAAACAAGGGCATTTTTTCCTGGTGAATTGACTATTTGCACAACTTGTAGCAGTTTTAAAATATGTGTTTTTCCTGTTCAGTGGCTGAAATGAAAAATTCATTATAGGCACAGCTCTGCTCCTCGTATCAGATGTGTCATTGTCCATAATTAAATGGATACATTTGACTACAAAGATGTAATACAAATTAAAGTTTCACATGGCTGCTTCTGTATACGCCATCTTTTTTCTCCAAATCTATTGCTAAGGTCAGTGTGAGGTATCATGTAAAATTGATGAATTTTTGAAAACCTGAAAAGATTGAAATGAGACCTATTTAGGTATCACAGAACAATTGAGAAGCAAAAATGTGACCTATATATAAAGTGGCTGGCAATGGTAGAATTGAACTCTTAAAAATTTAAACCTACCAGGGAGTACTTTGTGTTATGGTGGGAAGGGCCATATGCTGTAAGTTTTCTTGCTGTTGACATGATTTGGAGACTGTTCTTACTGTTCTGATTTTGTGCAAATACTGTTGTGTAAGCAGAGTGGTAGCTTTTTCATAAACGAGCTGTACTCGGTTCTGTTACATTTGTGTAAATAATTTTTACTCGTGTTGTGGAAGCTGAGAAAGGATGACTGTGAACCTGGCCTTTGAATTTCCTCGGGGGAGTAGGGACTTTCTAAGAGACAAGATTCTGAGAAGGGTAATAAGTTTTCTTGCAGAAAGTTTCAGCTAATTGGCAGTACAGGAAAGATGAAAATGTAAAATCTAGTATTGGGTCAAACCTGCTTCTGCTAATATTTTACTTATATTAGGCGAATACAAAGACAGCATTGTGTTTTATTGGTTTTTAACTGATTTTGCTTACGACTGACAGGGAAGGAAGTCAGTAAAAGGGAACTGGTATTTTCTTACACAGACAATGTCTCAAGGAGCAGAATAAATTAGTATTAGATGGTTTTGTGTGAGGGTGCATATCTGCAAGAGCATGAGAATTTTTATTTCATACTTTAATAATTAAAAATATATGGGTTTTTTTGTGTGTGTTTTTCTATGTTGTAATTTGTACTGTTTGTAGTATCATTTTTTAATTCTGTCTTGTTGACTTGTTTAGGATGCCAGGTGATATCAACCCCTCTTAAGCCATGCCAGTTATGGGTTCTGTGGCTCTTGCTGTGCTGAGCTTCTGCTGTTGTGTTGAACAGGCAGCTAAAATGGTTTATTTAGTCTGCCTGAGGGTCAGCTACAAAAACTGAACTGGGCAAACAGTCCAACAAACTTGGACAACATTTTTTTTTTGTTTTGTTTTTTATTCAGCAAATAATTTACATAAGGTGGCAGGTACCTTTTGTAGAATTTGGCGACTTGGAATGTTTGCCCCAGCATGTGATTGAAATTTCCCTATAATTATACCCATGGGAATGAACTTCCATGGATATCAACAGGAATGGAGCTAGACCTTGTACTGGAGAGCCAGGGGCTTATTCCACAGTGCCAGGTTTGCCAGAAGTGTACTAAACAAGTCACTTGAGCTTAAGTTCCTCACTTTCTGAGCTGTAAAATGGGGTCAACCCTCATTATTTTCTACATATGCAAAATTCAGATCCACTGGCATTTGTGGATTGTGTTGAGAAAATAAATAATATATTTATGTATTTAATTTCATAAAATGTAAATAAAATACCTGCTTCTCTCTACCAATGTGAATTAATACTGGAATTGTAAAAAAAAAGCTAGAGAGAACTTGCCTATTAAAACATTGAAGCAATGGCCTTTTGCTGTTTTATTAAACAAGAATCAACCAAGATTGTTTTGAGTTAGCAGTATTTTTGCCTGCTTTTGTTATGAGATAAAACATCAAGTATTGACTTAACTTCACATTTCACAGGAGAAGAATTAAAAATTATCCCTGTGAAGGGTGACTATGGAGTTACTCTTTGAAATTCTAATTTAACACTTCAGTAATGGGTCAAGCCTGCTCTGAATCCTCTGTGGGATTATTTGATTTGCTGTCTGGTTAACCTCAAGGAAAATGGGATGTCTTTAAATTACTAGAGGTGCTAGCTATCACCTTATAATGGAACCAAAAGGGAAAATTCGTTGTTTTAAATTAGGATTGTGACCTGATGACTAAGTCATTATATGAATGGGGCTTATTTTTAAGATCTAACTTGAGGTTGAAATTGCAGGGTGGTGATTTGTTGTTGTTTTTGTTAATTTTTTTTTTAACTTAACATCAGCTTTCTATTTGGAGATTAAGATAATTGAGGGATAAGGGGGAAATGTCTTTTTTACCTGGGGGGAGTTGGGGTTGGGGTTTTATGATTTGTTTTGTCTTCAGTGTTTTTTACACATGATGAAATTTTTATTTTGTGTTTCTTCTATTTGCATAAATGTTTTGTGTCCCAACAGGACAAATCTGTACTTTTTTAATAATAAAATTGATTATGAAATTAAATTCATGTGACTGGAACTGAAGGGAGTTCTGCTTTTTATAAGTAGATAAAGAAGCAGCTTGTATATTTTGCAAGTATATGCATGTAAAGTTTATCCTGCCAAAACATCCAAAATTAATTTGCAAATTACTGAAATACAAGTACTCAAGTGTTTTATGCTGTGTCATACATGAAGGGAGTATTTGGCAATTATTTAGTAATTTGAATTTGGGGGAGTAAAAGCAGGGGGATTTCAGTTAAAAATTAATTCACTCTAACATTTTACTTTTCACTGTTTTATACTGGAGCATGTTGCTATTACAATTTTTTACAGCTCCGCTTCACCTTTAAAATTCATATAACAAAACTAGTCATATCTCAGCAGGTTACTTATTTTCCTGTCTTACAAGTTAAATTGAATTTTTAAACATCTGTAGTTGGTGGTGTCATAGGATATAAATTAAGACAACAAAAAGCTTAGCATAATGCATAATTTTTAATGATGAGGAGTATTGAATGGAGACAAGCTGTGCAGTGTGCCTTGCATATATTGAGAAAATTCACAAGACTTTTTGACATCAGTTTTGACATGAGTCCTGGGCTCAGCTCCAGCTCTGTTCTGAGTGTAGCCTGTCCTACAGAACTTCCCATTGCCAATCTGTCACATACCACGTGCTTGTATTTCATTTAAGATTTCTGATTTGAGTAATTGGGTCTGTACATAGTTTGAATTGCATATTTAACAGAATTTACTTACTGTTGCTTCTGGGAATTTTTTGTTCCCTTTTTTATTAATGCAGCTATATTTATTGTGGCATAGTTTGATATATATCAATTTGAAATAAATTTTAAATTGTATTTCAACGTCTTGTATCATATTTCTGAAGTTGGTAATTGGTATGGAAATGAAAGTCTTGACCAAGTCTGAGTATTTGCAATTTTTGGAGGAGATACTTGGTGAAACAGCATAGTCATCAGTTTTGTACACATGTAGGGGAAGGGAATTTTTTAGGATATGAAAGTTTTTCTGTGCTCTCTAAGCTGACAGACACATATGTAGCTAACATAGTGCAATAAGGATTATAAAAAGAGAAAAGACATATTTATTTTGCAGTATTTTGATTGAAGGTTTTTTTACAAATGGAAAAAAAACCCCATCTACTGCATTAAAATGGATGTAATGAAGCTAGTTGCAGCAGAAGCAAGCAGGGCTGGGCTCACAAGCCTCTATCTGAAGAATTGCTAGCATGCACGAGCTGGGCTGCTTTGCCACTTCAAGCTGGATAGCTTTCTGGTGATAGGAGAGGTCCCACAGCCACCCATTTATTTGCTGGTTACTAAAAATAGTGGTGCTGGAGAAAAGAGAGTGCAGCAGTACAGCACTGAAAAACCTCTGCAACCCTCCAAACACTCCAATTTAACAAGTAAATGGTTAAAACAAAACACACCTTCCCTCTGTGGTAGGCAGGGTGGCAGGCCAGCTCATTCCCTGGGTCTGGCTTGGGCAGCATTCCCTGGAGGTCACTCACTCAGCCTATTGGGGAAGAGGGTGGCTTCGAGGAGCAGAGGCAAAAAAGCTTTTGTTAGGGAATGTTTGATTTGCTTCTCTTGTTTTTTCTTGGCGGCGGGGGGAATATTAACTGACCTGTCTTAGGGAGTATGGGAAGTCAGTCAGTGGCTAGACTGAAAGCTCAAACACGAAGTATTACTGTGAAATAGAAATCTTCAGATTTGGGCTGCTATGAAGGGTGAGGAAGAGTGATTTTATTATTGACAGATGAAGTGCATCTTGATTTGTCTTTCCCTTAACTCTGAAGTGACCCTTCAGAAGGTGAAACATGGCTCAAACTCTAATTAGCTGAGATTTGGAGATTTTCTGAATATAAGGTTACATGTTTTGCCAAATGATGTGGCCACAGATCGTCATCAGACTTTCTCTATAATTTCAGCTTGGCTCAAAGAAAAATACCACTTAATAACATAATTTACACAGACTGTTTCATGTGACAATGCTTTGTTTTTACTAGCTACTGTTTTCTCTCCATTTTATGTTTTAAAAGTAGATCTGTAGTTTAGGCTGTATTTCAGAGGTGCCTGTTTTTCAGTATTTGTGTACAAAACACCACTAAAAAAAAACAGATTTTTCTTTTTTTTTGTTTTTCAAACTTGCTTGTAGCAGGCACAGAGAAGTGATAAATATGTTCAAAATCCAAATGGAAAACTTTTTCAGTATTGTAGGTATCATTTGTCATGAAAGAACCAGTTACTCAGAAGCCATTTGTGTAGGTAATTCATAAGACATTTTCTCTTTGTGATCACAGCATTTCCCCCAATGGCAGCAGCTGCTTTCATGTGAAACCAGTAGTAAGAACACGTATTGATGTATTTTTAATTTAGTTTAATGTAATTGAACACCTGGAAGTAGACAGGACCATAATCATGTGAGCAGCCAGGTTTCCACAGAATCTCAATTCGCAAATGGCTACTACAGTTATTTAGTGTCTAATCTTTGTTCACGATACTCAATTTAGTGGCCTGTGCACATTGTTAGGGTTGGTTTGACATCTGGCCAATATTCCTAACTGCTTACTATTAAGTACTTAGCGTGCTTGTTGCTCTATATGAAATTAATATATATTAAGATTCACAATGGTCATGTGAGGTAGGGGATGTACAGGAAAGTCAATGGCAGAAATTAGGGTAAGAGACTAAACTGTGTGTCTTCTAGATATTAATGAGAAAATCAGTAGGGTGATGGCTAGTGGCAAATAAGATAGTTTAATTTGTAAGCATTGATAATAGCTCAGTCAACCGGGTTTCGTTTGTAGAAGCACAGTATCGCAGAGCGAGAAGTTGGTAACTGAGTACTGTCTGTGCAAACAATCTCCGTCCTAGTGAACTTTTTGCCTTCAGGTCTGTGCTGTGTTTGTATTAGCCTGGCCTTTAAATACAGAATAAATGAACAAGAAAAATAACTCTCTGGCAAAAACTAAGATGAACACTTCATAAGATGTTTAAGAAAAACAATCTTGATTTCCCTGTCTCCCCCCTGCCTTCTCTGCCTTCACAGTCTCTGCTTTCTGCTCATGTCCAGCTAAGATAATACAGTAAATGTCTCAGTTCTTGCAAGTAAGGCTGTCACATTGATGTTTAACTGACTTTGAAACACTGCAGCTGTAAAGGGGAAATGAATTCTGTTCTCTGTCAAAGCCTGTAAAAGAGTGTTTGTTTTAGCAGCTACTGAAGATAGAAGTGTTTATTCCATGACTGCATTGGTTGTCAAAGCTGGACATATTTTCCTGTATTAATAATATTTGGAATTTTTCATTAGTTATCATTTCGTGCTGATTCTTGAAAGGAGTATTGAGATGCTGATCACTGTCCCAATCTTTTCAGCTCTTTGAATCTTTTCAGCATTTGAATGGAAATCGTGGAATTCCTTTAGGATGGGGGTATATATGTGCCACAGGCATGTGTGGTAATGTGTTATATAAAACTTTTAAAGCATTTGCAAATATCTGATACTTTTTGATCCCAAAAGACAACAGCTTTTTGTAAAAGAGAGAGAGGGGCAGCTCTTCCAGTTTGTCAGGTGATGGAAGACTGTACCTAATGTGCATGAAACGCAACTTATTACTCATCTTGTTGTTTTTTTCAGATGACTTCTGTCACAGACATTTGCTCCTGACACATAGTATTCTCTTGATATGAAAAGACTGACCAGAACCTCGATACTTTCTGTTACTGAAACATATGTTATGCTGTGTAATTTATTTCAAAAGTAGCTTATCACATGCACTTAGCAAATCCTAGCCATTCAACACAAACTAAATCCTTCTGAAGTGTTTCTCGTGCATTGTTGCTATAGCGGGGTGGGGGGGAAAGGTGAGGTAATGGAGTTGGAGTATTTTCAGTTTGTTTGGCTGTTTAAGATAGATCATCTAGAGCTGAAACTTAATTAAGTGTTAGGGTTTGAAACTGGAAACAATAACGATGTTAAGTAAGCCTGTCACGATCTTGGCATCATTAGAAGAGAGCGCAAGGAGCGAGGGAAGCTGGATTTGTGCTGGTGTTGCTTACAATGGTATGTAACTTACTAATTACCTTTGCTGTGAAATGGTTGGTAAAAAGCCAAAATACTGCTTCCCTAGTTCCCTAGGATCCTTGTTTTGAGAGGATTATACTTCCTGGTGTTTTTACAAGAATTACATGGATGCCAGAATGTTTCCCAAGCTTCTCTTTGATGATTGGTGCAATGTAACAGGGAAGGCTCACCAAAAATTAATGAGGAAATGAGTAGGAGAGAGATATAAAGGTGTGAGAATAAACGAATCTGGTAGTTGTGTATTTATGCATCTTCCTTACCTTTGTCATTTTTAGTCTGGTTTCTGAAGGAAGTGAAACTCATGTGATCATGACTGAGATATAACATGTTTATGTGCGTTTGTGGGATAGAGTGTGTGTGTTTGCCCTTTTCTTCCATTGCCCAAAGGAACTGTGCTTCTACAGGTTATAAGAAATTATGTCATCAGGTATATGACTGTCATCCTGCTTGTGAAAGAAACACCTTACCTGTTGGCAGCCTTCGTGTGGCATCACAAAGAGCAAAATTATGGATGGCTGAGGGCACAAAGTTGGTCAAGTTCATGTTTGTCAAACTAAATTTCCATGCTCCTTACTGTCTGCTTGTCAGCTGGGGATTGAAACACCTTTTCATGCAGCAGAGGGATTATGAGGTTTAAGACTTTTTATATTAAAAATCAGAAGATAAGCTATATGAAGACACTGTCTTATGTGCTTCAAATTGTGTTGAAAAAAACATGTACAATATTAATATAATCTTCTGAGATGTATATGGGTTTTTAAAATTTACAGTTCCCTTTCTTTATAGAAAAGTGTGGAAAAACTCCATACACTGAGAAATTCAGGTTGAATATGCAGATTTTAGATACTTTAATTGTGGAAAAGTAAAATTACTACTGATATTTGTAGTCTTGTTTTTCATCTATGAGTTAGCCATAATGCCATGTCTTAATATCCTTTTTTGTTTTTCTTCTTCTTAAGTCTCTTGATTTTCAAGGTAGAGGCAGAAAGAAAATGTACAGTGCTCTCTGGCAGTGGATCAGTGCAGGCCCTCATTTGTCCTTCTGCATGCCTAACATAACGATTTTGACTGTCAGTGCTGCAAGTTGTTTGTTTCAGCCTCAGATAATCAATCTGATTAAGTATCTTGGTGGTATTTGATATTATACAGAAAGCATTTGAAGTGGCAGTGATATTTCACTGAGCTACTGCTCATGTGGAAAGCTTCATTTTAATAGTCTTGGTGATAACAAAAACTTACTGAAAAGAGTGAGGTGTATATACCTTTTGGCACAAGTGGTTGTAGACTTACACCTCCATGAGAACTTTTCTTATGTGCTTTGTTGCTCTTTGGATGAGTGAAAGCAGTGAGATTTATGCAGTAGTAAGTGTTAGTCAGTAAAAAGACTGAGGGAAGAAGTTCTTTGCATGGTAACATGGTAAAGGCAAGTGTCACAAACTCAAGCTTTTACTGGCCAGTTTTGTGTTAATCAGATTTCTGTGTGGTAGAAATCTGACTCTTGGTCAGGTCTGATGCCCCTGATGAAGCTGGCTGTACTTCAGCCAGTTCTAGCTAGGCTTCATTATTTCTGAATTTCAATGGTTGGAAGACTTTGCTTCAACTTACCTTGTAAAATGACACCGATTAAAATTTTCCTACTGGGGTTTCCCCAGAAAAGCCCATCACTTGGCAGCTTCCACCAAGACTCACCAAGTCGGTGCCTGCTGCAGTGCCTTTGAAAGCAGAGTTGTAGTTTTACCCTGTAAGTCTCACCTGTCTTCCTTTCTCACTTGAAAGTCAATTTCAGAAAGACTGAAACTTTGCTACTTCGTAACATCAAGGCAGAAATTAACTTTACAAATTAAAAAAATCCCAACAACCAAACTAAATAAACTTAGTTTCTAGTGAAAACTTTCTTCATTCACCTTCCTCAGCATTTAAATAAAATGTCACAGTGTGCCTGGCATGTGAATAAATGCAGACCTGATTTAGCTTCCTGACTGCAGCAGAAAAAAATTCAGGCATACTTTTTAAGGAATGGTTATTTAAAAGTAATGTGTTTTTGTTGCAACCTGATTATATATTTAACAGGAAGCTAGGTTGGAGTCTTTATGACTAACTCTTATTACTGCTGCTCTTTTGGTTTCCAGGAGATGATGACTGTAACGCTATATAAAATCTTCAGGTAGGTAGCATCATCTCGGACAACTTTCCTTTTCGTCCCATGGTATTGCTCTCAATCATTATTTTAAGAAACAAATGAAGTTCAAAACCTTTATCAGTATAATATTTTCATTTTCCTTCCAACTTCTTCTTGTTAGTCTGCATGGACCATAAGAGGATGGTAATGGGACCACATCCTGAGGTTTTAGTGCTTCATGTACTCAAGTACAAAGTGTAACTGGAACTTGTGTTTGATGTAGAGGAAGAACATTGGCTTTTTAAATCAGCAAGATATACCAAAATAATTAACTCTTTGAGATGAAATCAAGCAGGGAATTATTGGGAGGATTTTTTTTCCTCTTGCATATGTTTTTAAAATACTTTTCTCCTTGACAGAGGTAAGTATATAATGAATAGCAAGCATTCCTTGACCCCATGTCATCTGCTGCTTAGGAACAGTATTTACCTACAATCACTGTAAAGGATTGCATGAGTAATTACTCAGAACTCCAGGTAACTCTTTCAAAAAACCTTGTGTGGAAAAGAAATAATTTGGGAGAGACTTTCATTTGAGATTCAGAAGCATTAAGCATGAATATTTTTCTAGGGATCACCAGCCCTGTTCAATTACTTTGGTAGCAATGCAGATGCATGTATTTTATGATTATTCTTTAAAGTACCAGGAATGTTGCTGTCAGTGTGCCTTTTACCATCGTATATTACCGTGATTTGACAGCTGACAAAACAAGCATGTGAAGGCTGACATTTGTGCCAGATGTCTTTCATTATATATTTTTATAGGCTTAATTTTTCATGTGTGCACTTTATATTGGCAGCTTTAATATATTTTGCAGATGAAGCTTAATTGTTTTTCTTTTGTGCACATTTATATTTTAGTAGATTAAAATTTTACCACAAAATGTACTTGTAATTTAAATTGCTGTGCAGAAAGTAAAGGCTTAACAAAAACATGACCTAGAAAGGTTCAACCATTCTTAAGACTTTAGAAAAGGGAATAGAAAGTACCTTATTCTGGTAGAGGAGCTTTTGACCACCTGAAGAGCTTAACACTGTATTTTTCTTTTTATTGCCTTTTGGTAGCCCTTGAGAAACTCATGTGATACTGCTTTAAGGAGCAGAGTCCTGTTATCCATAATCAAGTGTATAATTTAAATTTTTTCACTGACTTAGCTAGATTCTGTTAATATATGTTATTTTATGGCAGTTTATAAATTCTCATCAAACAGGTGCAGTACCTTCTGACACTTTGTTTCCTGATGTGTCTGAGAAGTGCTTCCTAAGAAGGAAGTAAGTGTAATGGAGTCCTTCGGTGCCATAGCTCATGTTATGCACTCACAGCATTTCTCAGCCCCTTTTCACAAGAATAACTTAGGAAATGGTAGTGGAGGGTAAGAAACATGATTTAATGCTTTTACAAGCCTCAGAAGTTAAGTAGGGTAGAACTAAGTAAGACTTTTCCTTTTCTCAAAAATAGTGAGACATCTGAAAAATGCTTGTTACATATGAGGATGAGATTATGGTATCAGAAATTTTTTTACAGACTGTGTTGATGAAAGGGAGATTCTAAAATAATGAATAGTCAGTACTGTGGCATTTTCCTGTGGTGACAGGAACTCAAATTGTAAAATTGCCAACTTGCCCAAACCAGATTAGGATTTTAAATACCTGTAGTAAACACTAGGACTCTTCAGTGAGTTGTCTCAGGGTGATACTCAGTCTTACTTGAAGGTTCATCCTGAATCTTATTCCAATGGGACTCTCTTGAGAATATTCTTGCAAAGGAAATGGTTTTGGTAAGTTAGTTTTTTGATGACCTCTGCCCGTTAGAAAATGAGTGCTGCTAACCTGAAGTTGAGCTGTCTGTAGTTGCAGCGGTGACCCCTTTTCCTCACTCCCTTGTGGTGGCAAGATAGGCAGAAAGGAACAGAAACTGAATGCCATTGCTTTTGCCGTATTACATTTATGATCCTCTTCAAAATGAGATTTGATTCTGGATGAAACAAAATGGTGGAAAAAAGACTTTGTGGTTACAGCAGTAAAATGGTGAGGGAATCCACTAAAGTCTGCTGAAAATGATGCAGCAAAATTTCATGGGTATTTTTAAAACAATAAATGTAGTTGTTGACTCATTTATTTATTTCCTTTTACATAATGTCCCACCCACATACACACACTTGTTTTGCTCCACTGTACTTTACAAGACTCTATGTTTGCATCTAACATTGCTGCTATAATCCTGTCCTTGCTTCGCTCAACTTCTCCCTTAAGAGCTTTCAAATAATGGTTTGAAATGTTAGCACTTCTCTTTTTGAAAAATATTTTTCCTAAGCTTTCCAAATGAGCCCCACTTTGAATTGTACTTATGATATTTTTCATTTTTCTGCACTTAAGAAACCAAAATGGAGTGCTGTCATCCTTTGTTTCCCTTTGGTAAGAGAAACCATAAAAATGAATAGGGCCTAATTTGTGCCAGCTAAACTGGTAATGTTATCTGCATACATTTGAGCACCATTCAGAATTCTAGTTTTATAAAAATCTTCTCTCATCTCCCTTTCCTAAATGCAGAATTTTTGTGCATTTTAATATAACACAGTCATGGAGATAAATGAGAATTTTGAACTGCAGAAAGGCTTAAAAAAATTTAAGATACTTGTTTATTCTACCCAAGTGACAAATGTTTTTGGCAAAGAAACTGTTATGGCATGTTAGTTCCGTTGTAAATATATTAATTTGTATATTTGACTACATATACTATGATGGATATTTTTATAACCACACTTTAAGGACATGTTTTATGCTAAGATATTACCGTCTCAAAGTACATAAATTTCTGTTGCACTGTTTCCATCAGTAATGACCAGGAAATTCTAAATTAAGACTTGACACATTTTTCATGTGCAAGTGTGTTCTGAGGTTTCTGTTTCCAGACCTCCAAAACTGAGAGCTGAAACAGTGATTTCAATACTCATGAATTTCTGTGTTTGTTTTAGTATGGCATTGTTTCGATGTAATTATGTGAATTAAGTATTTATATCCTTTCCATATATCTCAGGATTTGGTCAATAGAAGAAGTTAAAAGTCCAGCCTCTTGTGATTCCAATAACCCAGTAAATAAATTGCCATAAACTCTGGCAGAAGCAGAGAGATTGGGCTATTGCATTTAGTACTGTTCTACAAATTAAATGAGTGTTTAGTGTTCTCCCAAGTGTAATACACAAATGGATGTTACTGAAATATGCACTGTTATTATCAGGCAAAAGGTTTAGGAGAAAAAACCCTTAGAGTAACAATTCTACTTTTCACATAAATGCTTTTTATTCCTCTCCTCTACATGTTGTTTTCCTGTCCTTTTTCTATCTACTGGTGTTACATCACTTGCACACTTGGTTTTTAAAGGCTCTTGTGAAAGTATCACTCTATTACTTCCAGCTGAGTAAGTACTCAGTTGCACCTCATAAGCTTTCCAAGTCACGTCTTACAACAGTGACAACCCTGTTAGGAAAACAACTGAGTTTTTAAAGCCCCGTTCTTGTTCTTGTGCACCATGCTAGTGATGCTGGGAGCTGATCGAGGGCCTATCGATGAATGATGATGCAGTAATTTCAATTATTCTATCCAGCAGTGATGTAGATGTTGATCGGTTTTCAGATACTAATCCTGTTCCTTAATATAGCAGTTGGCCACATGTGCGAGCTCGTCCTGTTAAGGAATGGCCCTCGGGGAAAATAAGTCCTGAACCGTTTGGGGCATGGAGTTTGTACATTTCCTAGGAGCTCTAAAATTAAAGAAGAAATGGCGGACAGTTTCAAAGGCAATGACAAAGTACCTCTGGCCTATGTCACTGAAAAGCAAATAAGACAGTCCTTGTAAGACAGAGTATGAGACTCTTTTCCTCGATTGCATTTGATGAAATCTGTCTTAAACTTTTAAACAAAATTCTGGGGCTATTCAAGTGCTGTCAGTAGTGAAAAAAATGTTGAAAGCGATATGCAAGATGGTTTTTCTTCTAGCACAAATTCTACTATTCAACCTTAATGTCAACAACTTTTGTCACCAGGAATGTAATATAACCAATAGCAGAGTAAAATCTGAGCCTAGCTGCTTAGGGATCCTTCCTTTGCAGTTGTAACTTAGTGGGAATTCTTGTGAAAGTCTTTCCGCACCAGGAGTGCTTTGGAGAGTATCGGCACAGGCATCAGCTGCCTTTCATTTGTGTGTCTTAACTGCACTTTATATCCATCTTTGCTCTGAAAAGTTGTGCCTAGATAATTCCCTGTCATCCCACAAACAGCCCAACAGAGTTGTGATAGGAAAGCCGTCTTTGAATGGCCTATACACAAAAGGACAAGTAGTTTTTCTGTGCATTTGGTTGTATTTGAAATTACTTTTTGCTCGAGTTTTTCTCTGAGCTATTGTTCTTCAGCTCTGTAATTTCAGAAGATGCTGTACACAAAGTTCAAACCCTCATGGTAAACTACTAGTGCTCTTAAGTACAGTTTTTAACATTTTAGTGTTTTCTGCTGAATTATTGATTTAGTTACCTTTCTTTAGCCAAACGTTTTTGCCTGAGAGGGCCAATTTAATGATCTGTGGGGAAACTATGTTTAAGATCCAAGGACACTTGTGAAGGACATCTATGTGTGTGGGTGTTCAAATACTGAATTACGAGTAAATCATCTGGGGTTTTTTTTTTTTCTTTTTGACCTTTTTAAACGACAAAAATGTGTTTCAGTGGGTTTCCTCAATCCTGTAATGTGTGAAAGCTTTGTGCTTTTTTTGTTGTACCTTGTTCTTAGCTTGCTTTTCATTGCATCTTTCTTTTACTTTGGCTCCTATGAAATATGAGAGTTGGATTTCTAATGTACAGCATGTTGGAACAGGTTTACTCCATCTCCATTCTTTCCATTTGTGTGTTTGGGTAACAAACACAGGTTTGAGAGTTATCTGTCTTTGCTTGCTGATTAGAACATCTAATTTCTTTGCAGGGTTGAAAAGAAGATTTACTTCTGTAAATGAATACAAATTTATCCAGCCTTGAGCTTAACTTATAGTTGTTACATGTTTCTGTACTTTTGGTAGGTATGACCAGCTTATTTTAAATTAACTCTTGGTCAGAAATCAACAATATTGAGAGGGAAGGACCTTAGCCAAACCAGGTATATATTCCAACTCTTGGAGCGGCTAACATTTTTTGCTGACTGTCGGAAACACTTCAGAACTGTATTACCTTGATTTCACATAAAAATCAAATTCAAGTCTTGCTCTTGCTTTAAATTTGTTTCCTCCCTGCCCACCCCTGCCCTTTTTAAAAAAATTACTATTATTTTTATATGTGCATGTAGAAAACCTTACTGAGGCTTCCAGATTTGAGAGGTCAGGGTGGTATTCAACTTGGCTGTAGAACTGTGGATTTTAAGTTTTTTTGCAATATGAAGAGTTTTCTTTAAATATAAGTTGTTGATGTGGTAGTGTTTGTTTCTGATGGCATTTTGAACACATCTGCTATCATGAGGATATGCTTGAGGTTTTTTTAAAGCCCAGTTGAAAGAATGAATTCTGATGGCACCTCTAATACATATGCAAGGCCTTTCTAGGCCCAATTCTAGTAATTTGTGATTTTTGTGTTCTGAGTGACCGCAAGAAGAAATGTTTTAAAAATTTTTTTTGTACAGCTGATTTGCTCATGATATTTGTACATGGTGTTTCATAAAACCTCTCATTAGCTGTTTTAAGATAAGCCAGAAGAAAAAAAAATCAGATAATAGTCTGTAACTTAAAGTTTGCTGTGTGGAGTTAGTTATTTAGAGGACTCTTATGTGTTTTATATTGTTGTTTTGCAGAAGCAAACCAAAATCATGCCATCTTTTTATTAAGAATGCTAATTTTGACAGTTGGAGCAGTTGTTCCACTTATTGAGGTTTCCAATACCTCTGTCTTGCTATCTGGCTTTACGTGGGGATTTTAGTTATTTTGGGTTAGTAATTTATGCCTTTTTTTTTTTTTTTTTACTGTCAAGGTTCGTAAAAATGGGGGTGGTAATAGTTTGTTCCGTGACACACTTTATGCTTTAATGAGACATATAGAACTCTTCAGGGAATTTCACAAAATTCTGTAATTATAACTGTGCATCAATTTGTTCATTTAAGAAACCAGGAAAGTACATGTTTGTTTCTGCAGCAGCATTAAACTGAAGGGTTGCTGCTGCCATCCCCATGCTTAGTTCTCCAGGTTGTGCTGCTTGTGCAAAGGTATTGATCTTTAGCGAGTTTAGCAATCTTTGCTGATTGCGCCTTTGTACTTTTCAGAATTTGTCAGACATGGGATGTGTTGCCCTGGAAGAGGGCTCATTTGTCAGGAGGCTTCATGTTCTATTATTTGGGGCTTTTCCAAATATTATGAGGCACAATTTGAGTTTTACAGGAATGTTCAGGCAGTAATCTCAGTCTTAAGTTTTAACATATGTCGTATTAGTTGTTTAATGTGTAAGATGAACCTGAATGTTTCAATCTGTTCCTTTGAAATCCTAGTTCACAAGGACATTTGTTTCAAGAACTGAAATTTACTGCATTTGTGTGACAAGGAGTAGAAATGAACATGCTACCATATATACTTGTTTGCTAATACCATAAATTATGGAAGCACAGTGTTTATTTAGAATAATACTACTTGGTATAACACTCAGGGGAAAAAAATCTGTATAATTTTTTACAGAAAGTTACAAATTCTTCAACTGAGGGAGTGCTGACATGCCTTTTCACTGTATCAGAGTAGAGAAACCTTGTTCTGTTTTTTTATTAAATTCTGTACAAATCCTGTGATTACTTGACTTACTGGATTATCTTTTAAACCTTTTTGACTGCACGGAAGGGATGCACTGACGTGGCACTTGCTGTGGTCATAGGAAACCCACAAGATGATGCTTTGAGTGGTCAAGCGGAACCTGCTGTGTATTCTGTAGATAACAAAATTTAAAAGCACAGACCTTTAACTCCCCACTTATACCTGGTGTTTGTATGGTGCGTGTGTCACTTAGGGAAGTTGAGCTGGCAGAGGCAGAGTACACAGAGCAGCATTCCATAGAACTTGTGACTTTGTACCCAGAAAGTGTTTAGCAACCTGTAGAAGTTGTAACAGCAAACATTTTAACCAACTTTGAAAAAGTTGCCATTACAGGAAGAAAATAATAATTTAACCTTAAATAAACACGTTCTGAAACTTAAGGAAAGAAAAACTTTATCCTTATTTTGTGATTTTCTTTCTGGGTGGACTGTGAACATGTGCAAAGATTTTGCCTCTTATTTAGTGTAAGAGTTCATCATAATGGATGACTGGTAGGATGATTTTATATGTTGTAAGCAACAAAGAAAGTTAGCTTAATGTTAGGTTAATGAAGGTTAGCTGAGTTAGGAAGAAAAATCAGATTTTGACAGTACAATGTAAATCTGACAAATCAGTAAAAATAGTCTGAAACATACATACATACTGCCTGTCTTAGGTATGTGTCTTGGCAAAATGTATTGGCTTTTTATCGGGTGTACAAACTAAACGGTACATGCAGTAGGTATCAGGAAGACTAAAAGCTCAGCTCTGGAGCTATGTGTTATTGCCAGGATGTAGCAGTTATGAGGCCATAGGATGTTTAATAGCAATAATGATAGTGAAATTGTTAGCAATTTGAAATGCCTTAAGTCCCTCTGGAGGTGGGGGAGACTGTTCAGGCACCTTCCTTTTCTCCCCTAATGGCTCTGTGAGTATCTTTGCAATCAGGTTGTCTTTAACCACTGATAGGTTTTGAATGTTGAACACTTGTGGGACGTGCTGTATTTTGGTTATTTTTGTTTTACTGTGTCTGAAGATGCACAGAGCCTTTAACGTGGATTTATTTGTCAGCCAGGCTTAAAATTATGGTCCACTACACACTCTGGAGTATCTGTGCCACATTGAAATGAGCACCGTGTCTACCTGAAAGGCTGGTGTGCCAGCTCAGCACAAAGATATGTGTTACCATACCGATTTAGGTGGGCAGAAATTGCTCCTCTGCTTGGGCTCAAGCTAAGGGCTGGCTCAAGCTAAGGAATAACTTCCTGCTTGCTTCCTCTGCTGGTGTGTCATGTAAAGGTAAAGGGAAGATAGTCCAGTTCTGACAAATCTGTTACTCTTTGGTGTGGAGTTTGAGGGCTATTTAAGAAATAAAGTAATGCTTCTGATTTGTTTGCCAAGGATAGTAAATTCTGCTGTAGGATTTCAGTGAGTCATTTAAACTATGAAGTTAAGTATTGAATAGAATGGTGTTTCCTAAGCAGTTATTTAAACAACACATTTTCTGAGTGATGTTCAAAAACCATCTTATAATGGGCTTAGAAAGCTAATTAATGACAGGGCCTTCAGGTCTTGAAAAACTCCTGAGAGTTTATATTTGCTTTTCAGATTTAAAAGGGGTTATATAATTGATTAGTATGAGCAGCCTCTGCCTTTCAGATTATAAATAAGGAAGACAGCTCCAATGACACCAATTTGCCAAAACAGCTTGGATATATTTAAAAATATTATTAAATAATAACTGGTTTCTACTTAGGTACAGTTTCTATAGAACCTCTAATAGCAATTGAATATGTATGAAAGAAAAGGTTAACTATTTCACTTCTTAAACATAATTTTTTTTTTCTTTTTTTTAAACTCAAATTGAACCAGGCTATTCCAGAATTTTTTAGCAATGGAACAACTCTTCTACTTCAGCATATTCAGGATCACCATGCATTTCTAATGGAGACTTACAGGGAAAATACTCTAAATAGAACCATGTGCCAACCATGGCCTTTTGGACCACTGTTTGGATACTGCTGCTTGTTAATACTTATTTCTAAGCCTATAATATAATTCTTTTGGCCACTTCATGAACATGAATTTTAGTAGTCTTAGTACTGTAAAAATCATAACACTGACTGTCATGATTTTTTTCTTAGATAAATCTCCTACTATTACAACATTTTTCCAGCTTTTTAGTGTTTGGTCTGCTGTATTGGAAAATGTGTAAGTTTTTACACTTGAGTAACTGTACATGTGGAATCACTTAAAAATGAGAATAAATACATTTCCACATATGGACTTTTCATGAGCCCTGATTTTCAAAGCAGCAATTAAATACTTTTTTTTTTCAAAGGAAACATTTTCGTAACATATAAGAGAGTAACATGTACCTTATTGAAAACGGTTATCTCCTGAGCTGGAAATTAGGGGTACTATTTTTTTTTCCTTGATTCAGCACTTACGACATGTGAGCAAGCCCAGCTTTTTAACTGATTGCTGTGGACACAGCAACTTGAAGATTATCAAAGTACAATTGCAGAACTGCAGACTGTTAACTTAAAAAGGTCAATATGGTTAAATTTATTCTTGTGTTCAGGCTGAAAAGGTGTTGAATGAAGTCTGAGTTGCTTGTATTTTGAAAGCTTTCATGTTTTTCGTTCATAGTTTCTTACATGTAATTCATTGAGAAGATCAGAAGTACTTGAAAATAGCATTTTTTCAGTCTAGTGCTATTTCTGTGACATTAGCAGATCTCTTGCATCTACTGGATTTTGGCTTTGATTTTTAAAGGCAATTTCTTGTTATGTAATTATTTCATTGTGTTGATGTTTGAGTTGAAACCTGGTATGCTGGGTGTATGCCCAGATTGCCCATAGTAGCTGTTCATGCAGGAAGCCAGATGTGCACAGCTGCCCAGGGCTGGTGCATGTGCTTTGCCCTCCAACAAAGGTACAGCAGCATCAGCTGTGCCCTTGTCACGTATAGCTGTACTCTGCTCTTTACCTGGAGCTAGTTAGGAGTCACTTTTAATGGGAAGTTCTTGTTAAGCTCTTTGTATTTTACCACGTTGTAATGTACGGATTGTTGGCTTTGATTTTTTTTCTTGGTACCAAGGTCTGTGTGAGATAGCAGTCAGTAGGTGCTTAGCCTGAGAATGTCCATATGTAAATTTTGCCCTGCAGACTCCTCTTTTCTAGGCAACCATCTTGTGATCTGCCTCGGCTGTATGCCTTTCCTGTGCCAGGCAAGTGCTAGGCTGCTGAAGTGTTTGAGTTTGACTGTGTGCTGGAGGGTCCTCTCTGTGACTGCTCCTGAGTTTTTTATTCCATTATCTGGAGAACAGGCAGGTCCTGTCTTGTTGGTGGCCTAGGGGCAGCCCTAAAGAAGCAGGGTAGTTAAATCCAGAGTGTCTGGTCTTTGAAATGCCTCTTGTTGTATGATAGTTATTCAGAGGGCCTGTTTTCTAATATTCCACCCCTCCTCATTTCTAAACTCTCAATGGAGACTTGTGGGAAGTCTGTGAGGCTTTCTGAGAAGTTCACAATACCTGTCTAAAATGATAGTTAGTGGGAAAGTTCATGAAGTGCTGGTGTGACTCTGTCTCAGTACCATAGCCTTGCTTTAAAAGCTGCCTCTGTCACATGCTGTGGCTGCAAGAGCCAGCTCCATGAGACAGGATATCTGTTGATTGAAAGAAACTTCATGGCATGAAGAAATGCTCTGACCCACTTCATCCATCTATCTGAGCTAGTGGATACTCTTCTCTCTGAAGCAGGAAGGATCAAAGATGCCCAGGTGTGGCCCTACATTATTTGCTGTCGCAGAGCTGGCTAAACAAGGGGATAAGAGAACTCATGAGGGTTTTTCTAAGCAGGCACACCTCCTGTGTCAGAATTGCATCAGTTCTATGAGGTTGTTAAGGATTGCGTACCTGGAGGATTACATACCTTGGAGTCAGGTCTGCATCCTTCATCTTTGAGTGAATCAAAGTATGACTGTTTCTGTGATGTTGATATGCTGGTACTTCTTGGTAAAAATGTTGTTTTCTTCTTCTGAGACTGCTTGGTGTCTGATACAGGTCTGAAATCTTCCACCAGTGTAGTTTTATCCTTCATGTCTGTCTAGTCTCTGTAGTATTAAAAAAGTGCTACTTCTTCCCTTTAGTGGATTTCTTCTTCACTTTGGTATCTCTTCAAGAAATTTCCATGTTAAAGGTTATTTACTCTGGGAGGTCTTTCTTTAGGAAGTGTAAACTTTTCTTTGAACACTTTAATCACACCATACAGAACCATTGAGCTCTAGCCTGTAGCTTATGTGAATATAGAGTTGGGAAATTTTTCTTGGAGAGTCTGGTGACTGTTCTCAGCAAAGCGTGTTTCATTCAGGTGTCTTTGAGGCATATACAATCCCAAAGTTGGATGAATCTTTCATAGTTCAAACTGTAGCAGGGCACGACTGTCCGAATACTGTTTGATGGGCTCATCATAAATGAAAAACTTTCTTAGACTTTGGTTGTTGCATTTTGAAGTTGTGGAATCTCCATCACTGGAGATACTCAAGGCCATTTGGGCCATGTCCTGTGCAGCCTGCTGTAGCTGACCCTGCTTTGAGCAGTGCATTGGGCTAGATGATCTCCAGAGGTCCCTTCTAACCTCAGCCATTCTGTGTTCCCAATGTCACTGTGTCTCCAGTGTAATTTCCCCAATTTGGGGAGGAGGGTGGGATGGCACGGTTAGCTGCATGCAAGTTGAAGCAATGAGAAGAAAATTTCCGATGGTATTGGCCTCTCTTTGAGATTATCTCTCCGATTGTGTAACACCTGCAGCCCTGAACCTTCCTGAAGCAGGATCAGTTGAAACCTGCAGCTGTGGATGAGGGCTGTGGCTGATAACCACAGAACACCCCTCTCACTACACTCAGTGTCAACGACTGTCTCTGTCCTGTGACCAGAAAAGATAGGACAGAAGTTGATAGACATGGGGAAATTAAAAGCATGACAGTTGTCAACTGATTTGTTTTTTTATCCCCCCAGTCCCAGAGCTAGGGGCACTTAATAAAACTAGCAATGGTCCTTGAAGTGTGGTGAATTTATGTATGTCCTTCCATTTGAGGCAACATGTAATGTGCATCCTGCTCTGGTGGTACCATCATTTGAGAACTCTCTTGTAGCATAAACCTTTGTTCTGTGCTTCTCTGTTCTGAAGCAGGAAGGGAGGGGGAGTAAAAAAGGAAATCCAGAGTTCAAGGTTCCGTAGACCAAAGCTTTAATGCTGAAAGAAGTACTTGGCATCTTGAGGAAGAAAAACATTTTGCCAGAAGAAATTTTCCTATGGCAATGATTTTAGAGCATGTGAATGAGGGTAACTTCATCATCTGGAAGTTGCTATTCAATGGGAGAGAGGGTCCTGCTCTACTTATATTTGCTTACTGTACTCATTTGCCTTTTTCAGCTTGTTCTTCTTAACAGTAAAGAAGATAAAGTTAATGAAGGAATGATATTACATAGGTAAAAAGCTTCATCATAATGCATTTGCATGATACTGTAGAATATCCAAAGCAGCACTGATGAGTGTCAAGTTACCATTTCCCATGTTCCAAAGTCTTGAGTGTGTAACCTAATATACATTCTCTAATAATATGTGCAGGGACATTCCAGGGTTTAATAAGTGGGAAGCAATAAGGTTTTAATCTTGAATTGTAGCACTGATGTCTTAAAGTTTTCAACTGAACTACAAAATTGTCTTCAGCTGATTTACAAAATTGTCTGCCATCTGATGTCTTTGATATGATGGATGGTTCAATTTAGGTTTTAAGTGTTTGGATGGGCAGGAAAAATCCTGCTCATGACTGATCATGCAGTATTTTCTCTTGTCCAAGACTTAAGAAAATTATTCTCTTAGTTACCGCCTTGTGAACTACTGGCTGCTATAGCTATGTGCTAATTCTGATTTTTTTTTAGATCCAGTGTGATATGGTTAGAGGTAAGGGATCTTCTGACCTATTGTATGGTGTCTTTTGGAAGGTAGATTGAGAAGATGCAAGAGGAAAGGGTTTTCTGCTGACCATTTAAAATTATTCTGACATTTCCATTGCTGCTTTGGTGGTGAAATGAGCCTGGCTTTGTAACCACTGGTTATGACTATGATATGCTGCCAAAAATTTGCAGGAATGCAAGAAGAGAGGAGAAAAATTTAGAAATTAGCAGCATATACATCATCCAAAAGTGAACAGAATTTCATGGGACAAAATGAAAACAGTTATGTAGCCCATGGGGGTTTCCTGTACTGAGTATCAAAGGTATCCTGTAAACCGCTGAGGTGTAGGCGCTTCTGCTTGAAAAGCTTTCAAGATCCTTTATGATGAAAGTAGTTAGGCAGTTGAACTGTAAGGGTTGCTAACAAGTCTGATTAGAAAGTACATAGCAGTGTTATTTGAAATGTCCCATTGACCTCAATAGGTCTTTGTTTTATTTCTTTTTTCATTGTTGCTGTTTGACATTGAGACTGTGTTGAAAAGACACTGTGATTTGATGTTTTTGGGTATGCCTGGCATTTTCATCTCAGTGGCGTGGCTCACACTGGGCCATATTCAACTTTGACAAACAAATGCCCTAAAATTACTAGAAAGTTCTTTCTTTTAAAAGCAACTACTGAAATGACAGGTTTTTGCATGTCATGGTTTCAGAAGTTTTTAGGCGTAATAAAGTTTTTAGTTGTTAGATGTTTTCATTCTAGTATGTGTGTATTACGTATTTAGCTGTTGGACAAAGAATTAATATGATCTCTACTAGAAGATTATAGTTTTTTTCCAAATCTATGGAAATCACTACTATGCAAACAGTAGTCTTGAGAATAATAGGAAACCCTTGCAGAGTGTCATCAACTTCTCTAGTAAACCTTGTAAGACAGAGGTTTTAATTCTGAAAAGGGTCCTTGAGAATGACCAAAATACTTGCTTAAAAAAAAAAAAAAAAAAAAAGAGGGAGTTTAAGGATGTCTGAGTTACATGCTCCTGGAATGTTCTTCTGGAACATTCAGCTATCTGGAATGTTCTCTCCTTTTCAGTTTTATTCGGCACTGGTCACTTGGTCCAAAATCTGCAACTGGCAAGCATGTTGCAGTTTGAAATATGTTGCTTCCCTAGGTATCCATGCTGAAAACAAGAAGTTTTATTCAAATTGTAGAAGGCAAATATATCTGATAACTTTCATTACAAAGTGAATTTGTTTGGGGTGTGTAGATTTAGTCAGGATGCAACTGGAACTCTCTTAATTTCATCTAGCAAGCACCTTCAGTGACTAATTGTAGCTTGACTTCTGGAGTGGCTGTTTAGAGATCTAAGAATCAAACAGTTAATGAAAAGTAAACTGATGAGAAGAAGAGTGTGGCTGAAATCTGAGTTCTACAGTTTTAATTTAGAAAAATATTAAAAAATTTAAAATTAATCAGGATTTCAAAATATCATACTTCAGTTGTCCTTCAGATATTTTTTCCTTTCTATTTCTCTGATGTTAAATAAAGCAGATATGGAAATGCTTGCAATTAATCTTAGCAACTTAAAAAAGGCTTTTCAGAACATAAGGTACCTGAAGGTTGCAGATTTTACTGATACAGCCATTCATGGTACACCACTGGTAAACAGAATACAGAAGGAATTGCAGGTACAGGAAAATGGAGTCCTTTGCCAGGAATACCACCTTCATTGTGCCTTTTTAGCTGAACTGCACACAGGACTCTGCAGTCATGCTGTAGAACAGCAAGTGGTTTTATTCCACCAGCCTGGCCAATATAATCAACATTTATGTGAACAAATTACAGATAACTGCAACAGGATTATCTCTACTACTTAACCTGTGATCTCTGGAAGTTCAGTGCACACATGTAGTCAAGAAATCAATGGCAGTACTACAGCCAGCCTGGGTATGTAAGGAGAGGTGTTAGTTGTCTGAACGGAGTTGGAAACAGAGGTTTGTTCCAGGCAAGATGATTTGTAGGATTGCTGGAAGACATTCCTTGAATACCCCAGCTTATGTCCTCTGGCCAGGTGAAGCAGGAATGATGTTCTTCAGCAGCTGTGTTTTGGTTCTTACCCCCCCTCCACCTCCATCCAGAGTTTTTTCAAAAATACTGTATAGTTTTTCTGTGTTTTACGTGAGAAGCCTAAGGGATTTCTTCTTGTGTTTATTGATATGTTCCTCATCTGTGCACATTGTTCTCATTATGTACTTTATGAAAAAGACAATTATAGGGATAAGCTAAAGTAAAACTATATGCTAAAGTAAAACTATATAGGGATAAGCTTTAGTAAAACATACTAAGATGGCAAAAGATGTAACAATAAGAGGCATAGTCACAGGGTCAATATGGAGAGGTCTTGGCTCCCATTGCAGCTAGACTGGCTGTGGCATAGCAAAATTGCATACAGGAATGTAAGGAATTAAAAGTCATAAGATTACTAGGAATTACAAGACTCAACTGTGTCTGAGTGTAGAAGAATATTTTAATGCTTTGTTAAAATCAACCATTAAACACAACTTGCAGAAAAAGATAAGACCCAGAAAAGTCCAACCTAACAGTACAGATTTTTGAGTAGCAATATATTAGTAAAATTACTCTTGAAGCTCTGCTCTTAATAAGAATCCAGTGCTGGAGTTGTGTAGTGAAGAGAACCTCTTTTGAGACTTTTATTTAGCAGCTAAATCTTATGAAATTATGCATTACTTGATATATGAATCAAATGAAAACAAAAGGAAGTAGAGAATTAGAATAAGCAGACTAAACTGAAGTAATGAATTGGAATAAGCAGACTAAACTGAACATTTAGTACTTGTATTAACTTGAGTTGAGCACAGGTTCTGTATATGTAGGACTGTGTGCTTACTAGTTGAGCTGTCTTGTTTGAAGCTAAGGTTAATAGCTTAAAAGTTGATTAACTTGTCATACCAGTCTCACCATACTTTTGTTTTTCCCAAACTAGATGAAAGGTTTCTTTAAGTATGGTTACTGTAGTACTGCATTCCTGATGATGCTGGTAGCTAATGACACTCTTTGTTGTAGAAATCAGGAAATGTGGGTTGAGTCTCTGGGATCTGTGTAGCTGGAGTACGAAAATATTCTGTTCTAAATGGAAAGGTCTTGCTGGAACAACTTGGTATATATTATTGCTAATACAGACTACGTGTCTGTAGGTTTTGCTTTTCAGATGAATTCACTTGCTTGCTGTGATGCTAATTCACTTCCACCCATGCCTAAATGCTGCAAAAACTAAAACTGTCTTTTTGCAGTGAGACATCTCTGTATTTCTTAGTGTGCTTGGTATGGGCATCTTGTTTTTCTCACCATTGCTGTTGTATGGCTATTTTTTTTTTCCAAAACCCAAACATAGGCTCTGGTTGTTTAAACGGGCTGACATTTAACACAAATTAATTTCTTTGCACTAATTAAAACAACCCTTGTGTCATGCAGCCTTGTATTTCCATTTGAATTTTTAATTTAAATAAAGAAATTATTCATAAATGTTTACATAATAGAATGTTTCCATAAAGTGCATTTAATGTATACCAAGCTTAAATGTGTGAGACTTTCTAGCCTGTTTGGCTTGTTTATCTAAGTTCTCTGTGGAGTGTGGGTGGGGCGGAATTGGCATTGGAGACTAGAAAAAGATTTATGAATTTGCAATTAATGTAACTGAAATACTAGAATCCTTGTGAGAAATTTCATTTTGACTGTGCTTATTGAAAGATAACTTTACTGAAGTCAGTTGACACAACTTCCAAAATCAAATACATGTGTAGTATGCTGGATGTTAATGAAAGGTCCTAAAGGTCATTTCATGTCTGAAGGAAAAGTTTTCTGTGGAAATACAGCCCCTAGTATCTCTTGAAGCTGCTTGCTTTTGTTGAGAGCATTGTTTAGTCTCCTTCTTAACCTCCAGTCTCTCTGCTAAGTATTGCAGCTCTTGAAATGTTTATTATGTACCAACGTGCTATATCTAGCTACATTAAGGACCACCTCCTCAAATATGATCATAAGAATAAGGGGGTAGTTAATTTTTCTGGAAACAAGTTTAATCTGATCTAGACCATGGTAGTTGTTTGCATGAGGGATGTTGCAGTTTAATTCCTGGCTCCCCATGTTCACTCTTAAGTAATTGTTGTACGCTTCCATGTTCTTAGCCATGTCCTTTGGTGCACAAATGTAAATACAAAGATCAAACCCTACAGGTTTTCAAGAATTCGTGAAGTGATGGTTGTCATTAAGGTGTGTGTACAGACAGTTCTGTGGTGCATCTCTTGTGTGTTCCTCATTTCTTCACAAGAAAGTAACGTAGTTTTAGCATGATGAAATTATTGACAAAGCATGGTGATTTTCGTTGCCATGAAGACTGAAATATAAAGAGAATGTGCCAAGGAGTTAAGCAGTGACATTCTTTTGTAATGTGGTTATTCTTTCTGGCTTTCCAGGATGGAGATAGGGCATAGTCCTACAAAGAAGTGAGAAGAGACCAGAAATGTGTATTTTTTGCCCACTTTTGAAATAAGTGGCAAAACTTTGTTTTCTGCAAGTTTACTAGGCAACAATGAGGTTTGAGGAATAATACAGGGTGTCTAAAATGATTGTTCAAATAAACTTTTAATATGAAAAGGGATCTGGAATTTCTTTAGTATTGCCCATACACACTGCCTTCCCTGCCCCAATTCTGCAGAATGATGAAAAAACCCCCTAGGTTTTATGGTTTTCCCAGTTACATTCTCTGCAGAAGGAGTGAAACTCCCAGTATCCTCACTCAATCTTTTTTCTTCTGAAAAAAATATAGAACATAATTTTGCACATAATAGTAGTATGTTAAAGAGTTAACTACAGTTATGTACCATTATTTGGCAGTAGGGCTACAAATGTTGAAAGAGTGAATTCATCACAGATAGCTTAAAAATAGGGTGAGTTAGAATTTGAGTTGGATTTTTGGAAGTAGTTTGGAAAATTAATATTTCAATAATTGTTTTGTAAAACGGCAAGATATCTATGCTTCTAGCCTGTGTTTGTTATTCAGATTTTAAGTATTTTAGTTATGTTTCATAGGATATTCAGAGAGTGCTCTCTAACATAACTGAGATTCAGTAGAGTAATGCTTTCTTCATTTCACTGCCTTAAATTTTTTTTGCCTCTATTTTGAGTACTGTGTTGATTTACCATCTGCTTGAAACAGTTGACTTGCAAAGGCTGCAAGCAAAGATTGGCCATAAAGATACAGAAAAATTAAAAATACAGTAGAAAGCTTCTCTTGTTTTCAGTTGACTTAAAGCATTTTTTAGCTACAACCACAGTTACTGTATGTTGAAGAGCAGGAGGCTGTGAGGATGGGCTATTTCAGCTGTAGTCAGGAATGAAAAATACTGTTTTTTATAATAATTACTTAACTTTGTTTTTTGGAGGCTGCTGGTGGTGTATTTGTTTGTTTTTTACTCTGTAGACCAGTATATTAAAAACCAAATCGCAATACCAGTGCACCCATTGTCCCAACCCCAAAACTCTGCTGGGCTTCAGGTTATAACTTAGAGTTGGAAATACGTGCCTTCTGCTAGATGAATGAGGTCGGCATATCTAACATCTCTTAAGTTTTCTAGAATGATATTAAATTGGTGAAGGAATGGTGAATATAGTGCCTTGTAATGGTTTTGTTTTCCACTTTTTTGTATTACTATTTGAGTTTGTTTTATTGTTTTGCTTCATGAATAAGAATCATGATATCATAGCCAATGTTAGAAAATCTGTCTGTTCTCAAATACTATCAAATCTGGGTATTCATCAGGTTGGAGCCAAGGTTTCATGACTTGACAAGGCAAGAAAGATTGAGTAGTAAGAAAAACTGAGTGCATTGTCTTTTGGGAAAGCATTCAGGTCTCTGATAAGACTGGAATTCTGCTGTTGGTTACATCATTCATGGGAAGCCGCATGCATACAATTGGTATCTGGCCTTAACTTGCATAAGAGAAGGCCAGTCTGTAGAAATACTTTTTGTTTTGTTTTGTTACAGTACTGCTATGTCTTTTCTGTTTATTTTTTGTGCCATGTTGAAGTAAATTTGCAGGAGAATTTTTATTTACAGTTTCTGAAATGTGGTTAAGAACTATTATGACATTGTTTTCTATAGTCCACTGAAAATTCTGCTCCTATAAAATCTGTAGTCCATTTGGACTGCTTGTTGGATCATGAAAACAAACAGAAAACAATTAAAGTATGTATATGTTAAACTTTTGTGTAGTGTGGTCATTGCATTTAGTTCTGGACTTAAACTCTGAAAGGCAGTAGTGTGGGTTGAGCAAGACTGAAATTTACATTATTTTGCAAAAGTTAGGGGGAAATAATTGAATAATTGTTCAGTAATTTAATTAGGATTTTAGCATGACATTTAAAATATATGATCATGCTTTGGATTGTTTCACACTTGGAAAACTTTGCCCTTATAAAGGAAATGGATGGAAGATGAGCCTAAAATAGGAGGCTTGCCACATGCTTAACATCTTTAGAGGGCTTTGAGTATAAGGATTGTTTCCAGCATGATAGTTCTAGAAAAATTACAGCATTTTAATCTGCTCAAAGTTTCCGGCATCAAGATTTCCCAGTTGTGTGATAACCTCAGATAAAACTGCACAACTGCAAAAAGCTGGAGAACTTGCACAGAAAATAATCTGGAATTATTCTATATAGCTTTTTAAAAAATAATATAAATAGTGAATGAAAATATCCTCCTTGCATTCATCTCTGAAGTAGTCTGTACACTGTGGGTGCTCTTATATCCTGTGATTCTGGGAGTTTTGTACCTGAAGCTATAGTAAGAGGAGAACACAGCTTTCTGCTTGCATGGCACCCACTGTGCCCCTGTCCATACCCGTTCACCCACATGTTGCTGAAATGTCCAAGGAATAATGAGCTGCCCTTTCTTCTTAGTTCTTCAAGTCTTGCTTGGTATGGAGAAACATTGGTGCAGTGTGAACAAGTTGTTGTTTGTCACTTAAACCTCAATTTTCTGTGCATAATCTTACCCTGTTACATGTACTCCTTTTGGCATTATTTGTGGTAGCTGCACAACATAGATGATCCCTCAGTAGAAAGTTAGGCCATCTTAGAATGAATGCAGGGTGCTGTGGGTGCGATACCATTCACTGCCTCTGTGCTCGCTACAGGGACCTTACCTCCACTACAGAATTGTCATCACCAGTTCGGAACCAAAGCCACCTACAGATAATAACTTGCTGAAGGTTTCATTGTAGAGATAATACCATAATACCATAGAGATATTAAAGCTAGACCTTTATCATTTAAGTGATGCTGGAAGATGGTAGCCTGTGTCCAATTAAAGGCAAAGCTTACATTGAGTTTATTGGCGTATATTCACTTAGCCCAATGTGTCACCGCAATTTTTTGTGACAATAAACCTTTAATCTGTTTATATTATTGCACCTTATAGGCATTAATGCCTACAAGCCTAGTGGGATATTTGCTGGGTGGTTATGCTAATAAACGTGCTAATAAATTCACCCATTCAATTTATGTTAGTGTTAGGTCTTGTCTAGTCCAGGCTTTAAAGGTGCGTTCCTGACGGATTTACCTGGCTCAGTCTAATTAACCCTGCTGGTTGATGGAGTTAAAGCCTAGGGGGAAGCTTAAGCATTAACTTGTGGCGTTTAGCCCTTTTTGAAGAACAATTTCTTTGTTTTAGAGTTTTAGCAAGGGGTTAGTTAGGTCAAGACCAGTAGCAGATTCAACATGACTCTTAATTTCCAGGCAAAGTAGTGCTTTAGCTATGTGCTTCCAGAAATTCAGGCTTTCTGTGATTCAGTGCAGCTTCTGTTCTGTGTGTAGTGCAATACAAATGAGAGAAAAGGTGCTATGCTTTCCCTGTATATCAGAGGTTGGAAAAGACCTCTGAGGTCATAGAGTCCAACCCTTGACAGATCACCAGTTTGTCACTAAGTGCCACACTAAGGTGTTTCTTGAGCACCTCCAGGGATGGTGATGCCACCACCAATGTTTAACAGCCCTTTCCATGAAGAAATTCTTCTTCATATACAACATACTAAGATACCCTTCTCTTTGAAGGGATTTTGTGATCTTGAAAACTTAGAAGTTCAACGTGTAAACTTGTTTTTGCATTAAAAGCGATTATTAGGATTACGCTGTCTGCCTCTCTCAGGGTTTCATCGCATGTTGGTGCTGAATTAGCCCTTTGCAGTAAATAGTGACAAATACCTCAAAGGGAGAAGGACTAACTATCTTAAAGACATTTATAGCAGCAGAAAGGTAAGTCAAGAAGAGAGACATTATTCGTGGCTGAACTGAGGAAGAAAAGGTGTGAGCCCCAAAGGAGCTGGCATAGGTTAGGGTGATTTCATCACTGTCTCAGGCATGGGAAGAGCTTTTCAAAGTCAACCAACCACATGGCACAAATCTGTAGGAAGGTAAGCTTTGTTAGTCATAGTCCTTGTTGAATGACTCTGTTAAGCAACGATGTATTATTTTACCAATAGCTTTAGCTTATGGAAACTGTGTTAACCAAGGTGGCCATCAAAGCCAACAATTCATCGTGTGCATGTTAAATTAACTAATAATTTTCGTTTAGATTTCAAAGGTGCATTCAAGATACATTGTGTTGTCATAAGTAAAGTCAAAATTTAATCTGAGATGATCGACTAGAGCTTATTAAGAAGAAAAATTAATTCAGAACAAGCTTGTAAATTTGTTTATTTGTTATTATTATTTTGTGGATTTTTAAAAAATCATTCTGTAGGATGGTTGAAGCATCTCTTATTTGAGTGTAGTCCTTCATATAATAGTTCAAATTTTTGCTAATAAAACTTTTCAAGTAACTTGTGTCAAGGTGTCAGATCAGAGAGGTTTTCTTTCCATATACAGTAGTGGAAAAAATTTTTAGATGCAGTTGTAGAGAAAAGATGCTTCAGCTCTCTGGGAAACATCAGTCTGGCATCACAGTCACAGATGGTATGTGAAACTGAATCTCTCATATCTCTGTTGGTTTGCAGAGACTTGATGTCATCATTTTCTCTTTTTGGGAACACATGGAAGAATTTTCTTAGAGTCTTTATACCAATTAGGTAATTGATTATATCTTATCACACTTTGCTGTATATGAAAATCAGCTTGTATATGTGCATAAGGGTTGCATAATGGCATCAGCAGGCTTGTCACTTTTCTGATGTATGTAAAAGTGCTTAGCAAAGGGCATTTTTTAATGAGGAGATTGTTTGCTTTTTCCCATAAGACTTCTGCTTCATATTTGTAATGTTATCTGTTTGTTTAGATAGTTGAGAAGAAGTGGAATTTTCCTTGCCTGCAAATGTGTTGGTTTTCCTATTAAATCAGAAACTTGTTTATTGTGTGATGGGATGAAGCCTTTTTGGCAAATCTCAGAACTGTCTTATATCTTTTTCTGACATTGTCACTATCTTGGAAAGGTTTGGATTTAAAGCATTTATTATGTTGGTCAGAAATGCAAAAGTGATGAACCAATGTTTATTGCTTTTAGTTACACTTTTTTGGGGGTCACAACGGCACCACAGCTTGGGGCAGAGTTGTTGGAAAGCTGCCCAATGGAAAAGGGCCTGGGGGTGCTGATTGACAGCCGCTGAACATGAGCCAGGCTGTGCCCAGGTGGCCAAGAAGGCCAAAGGCATGCTGGCCTGGATCAGCAACAGCATGGCCAGCAGGACCAGGGCAGGGATTGTCCCCCTGTACTCAGCACTGGTGAGGCCACACCTCGAATCCTGTGTTCAGTTCTGGGCCCCTCACTGCAAGAAAGCCATTGAGGTGCTGGAGCATGTCCAGAGAAGGGCAACACTCTGGGGAAGGGTCTGGAGCACAAATGTTATGAGGAGCAGCTGAGAGAGCTGGAGTTGTTCAGCCTGGAGAAAAGGAGGTTCAAGGGAGCCTCCTACATGCTTTACAACTATCTGAGAGTGTAGTCAGATGGGGGTAGATCTTTTTTCCCAGGTAAAAAGGGGCAGGACAAGAGGAAATGGCCTCAAGTTGTGTCAGAGGTTTAGATGGGATATTAGGTTAGGAAAAATTTCTTCACTGAAGATGTGGTCAGGCATTCAAGCAGGCTGCCCAGGGAAGTAAGTGGTGGAATCACCATCCCTGGAAGTGTTCAAAAAACATGTGGCTGTGGTGCTTGGGGACATAGTTTAGTGGTGAATGTACTGCAGTGATAGGTTAACAGTTGGACTGGATGATCTTCAAGGTCTTTTCCAACTGCAGTGATTCTATGATTCTGTAATCTTATGATTTTGTTAAAGCTTTAATAAAATTTAAAATGCATAAGGCGTCTTAGAACTACTATAATAAAATATCATCTTCAGATTGGTCTTTTACTACTTTGAGATCAAAGCTTCACTTTTTGTTATTTCTTACCTTTGCTTAACTAATGAAAGGGATCAGTATGGCTCCTGTTGTTTATATATCTGTGGACTGAGATTATTGCATTGTCTTGCCTTGCTGCTTTATTCACTTTATTAATAAAGAAAATGAAGTTGATCTTTTGATTTTCTTTTTTAAAGTTATGTGAGTCAGAGGCAGATTATGATACTAATTTAATAATGCACTTTTAATGAATGGCAAATCTTTTTGCCCATGAGAAATAGTGGTGGAAAAGACTTAGGTGGGAAAGATAAACTGGAGTCAGTCAACAGAGATGCAGAGTGCCAGCCATTCTAACACAAAGCACCTTCCTTCCTAAGTGATGTCACCAGCAAACCAAGCCAGCCACTTTTTAAATGGAATTGTGACCATCTTCTGCAATGAATGTTGACATAATTTAGGGATTTAATGTATCTTTGAAAGCAAAATTATTTTGGAGGTCTTCAGCAATGTTGGCCTTTAATTTGAGAAAAATTATGAAGTTGTCGTGTCATGCGTGCTGGTATGCAGACGGTAATTCTGTAGCTGTGCTAATTTGAGTACAGCTGTGATTAACTTTTGCTGCAAAACACTTGTAGTCCCCAGTTTCTGCTACTTTCTGTTTCTCATTTTAAGTACGTTTCTTTTTCTTTGTGGTTGGAATCTTCCTGTTTCCATTCAGTTCACTTTCCATTCCAATGAAATGAAGATGATGGTGAAGGAAGTGAATTTACTTCCCCAAAAGGCAGCTAGATGAAAATGAGCCAAGAATCAAGTTAAGGAATCTCTTGGAAAATCATTGTTGACTTTTTAGGCTGTGGTTTGCAGCATATTGACATCTGATCAAGGTTATAAATATATAGCAAAGAAAAAAGTATGTATTACACTGATGAGATTTTTTAGAAAAGCATTCACTTTGTTAGGAAAGTGAACAATATATATAAAACCCCACTTCACATGCAGATTTATGATAGGAAAATTGAAACAGACCTAAGGCTATTGAGGACATCTGACTTAGTTAGAAATGGTGTCATTATTTAGCTGTGATTTTTCAGACAGTCCTGTGGGAAATAATTCTAAATGTTTATGACAGAGTGTAAGATGAAGATCTGCTGAAGTCACAGTGTAGATGAGAGTGGTTGAAGAGACGAAGAAGAGGAGAGGAGGATATCATGGGAGATTACAAGCTGAGGAATACATACTAAGTTTCCCTCTGGTAGTACCATTACTTTGGGCATTCTAAATACGGAGACAGCAATGTCCGTATGGAAGATATTGTGCATCCTACTTTGAAAAAAAAGGCATTGCATCCCACTGTTTGAAGTAAAAAGAATGACACACCACCAAAAAAAATGTGCTGCAAGTTTCAAGGCATGATCAAATCTGAACTCGTTAGGGGTGGACAAAAAGTACCTGTCTAAAGCGAGGAACACATAAATCTGTGCATATTTGTGTATTTTACACTACAGAAAGTGTGGAATACTCAAATGATAAGCCACATGATTTGAACAAGAATTGCTTAAAAAAATTCTAAATGAGAAACCAACACTACAGACTAAAACTGATTGAAAACAACGAATATTATGAAGATAATTAAGGCACTTGGGAATGATGTGAAACAAATCAAAGCAGGGCAGGGTGGGGAAAGAAGCCGGATCTAAATCAGAAGCTTGTGATAGTAGAAGGTAACAAAAGAAAATGCAAAGCAACCCAAGGAGAAAACTGTAGCTTTGCAATTAACAACAAACAGAAAATGAAAAGTGTATTACTATTGTATTTTCTTTTTTAAAAAAAATTAATACTATATTGTGAGTTTGAGATGATGATGAAACACTTGCCTTTCCCCTACTGGCTCAGCAGGATATGAAACAGCAAAGTGGTTAAACATAATGGGTTAGTTTGTCAACCTCTGTCCATAACTTCATGGGTTTATCTGCAGAGTTATCTCTACTGATAATGTAGATTTTTCTTTTTTATTGAGCAGCCCCACACTCACACCTAAACTTGTCACATGTGGAAAATTTAGATATACCAAGGAGAAGTTTAATATTGTTTTGGGCAGGATGTTGCTTGTTCTAGTCGTAACAGCCTGATTCCAGCCTTAGATAAAATCTTGTAAAGGCTGATCAAGGTCTTGATTAACCAGGAATTAAAACACAGCAATATAATTAAAACTAACCAATATAGTTTATTTGACAAGATCATATCTGATTTTTTGGGGGGAGGAAAAATTCATAGTTTTCATGTAATATGCTAAGATACAATATGTTCCAGAAACAGAGGTCAGATAAACTTTAGGTGATGAACTATAGAAGTTGCTGTACAGCCTCTCCTCCCTCCTCCCCAGCAGCAGCTCAAAATGGGCAGTATAATATTCCTGTATAAATTTTAAAAAATTTTCTTTCTTTGTTATTTTAATCCAGAGCCACTGAAACCGCCCCCCCCCAGAAAACCAAAATGCAAACAGACCTGGAACCAAGGAGTAGGAATCACGAATTTCTGCTCCTAAAACGAGATCTCTAAATTTAGTTTTAAAAAAATAAATTTACTATCACTTTTTGCCCATTCTTTTTTCTTCCAGTCATTCTGCTCGGTGAAATACATACTCAGAGAGAGCAATAGATCACAATAGATCTTCTGGTTTGTTAATTCTCTGTAATGGAATCAGGTGTTTGCTCACTACACACATAAATAGTGTGAGTGTCCTTCGAAAGGAACCCAAAAGGAAAGGTGTAAAATGTTATCATGTGAAAGCCTGAGTTCTCCTGCATGATAAACATTTTGCTTTTTGAATTAGTTTATTTTTTTAATTCACAGACATCTGGAATTGGGGCTGTGTAATTTAATCATTTGCATTTGTATTCAAACTCATGCTAGTAGTTCATGAATGAGCAGTTCAGCAACAAATATAATGCCAAAAAAGCAGAGTTGCATTAGCAGTATATTTTTAATGTATTTCACATTTAGTTCAGAAATTTTTCATCAAATGACCTTTTTTCCTCCAAAATGAGTACTTCATTCTTTCACGCTTAATTTGCTAAATTTATAAAATTGGCTCCCCTAATCCCTCATCTGACAGGCTGATTGATTAATATTTCAGTAAGATTTGGCTGTAGTCTTTTATAGATATATAAAACATAGAAAGCTGTTTTTATATAAGATACATAAATATGTAGAAACATGCATATATATAAAATAAAATTTAATGCATAAAAAATTGTGGCCTGTAAAGCTGACAACCCACATAAAAGGGGCAAAAAGTTGGAGAAGGTAATATTTAAATCCAAACTGTTAGTATAAAATATGCTGACAGATTTCAATATGAATATGAAATCTCATTTTCAGTTGCTTCCGTCTTCACCAAGTTTTTGTGGTAGGTGTCTGCCTAAAGCTGAATTAGGCAAGGATTGAAGTCCATAAATAGTCTCCTGACCAAGGCAGCTGTAAAGAACTGAATTCTGTGCTGGGCTCTGCCACCAGCTTCCCATGTGATGCTTGCATGTCGTTCAGCTTTTTTGGAGGTCGGCACCAAGTATTCATCTTGATTGCATGTGCTCAGCTTTGGTCTGATTTGCAAAAAATGCTGAGTGCTCAGTCTTCTCAAGGAGAAACTGTACTTTGAGTTAGGAGATTACGTGGCTTGAATATTTAAATGAATGTATTTCCTAAGTACTGCAGAAAATAAGGGCCTAAGTTTCCATAATAATCACCTCTGTTTAGATTCTGCCTGTTGCTCATGTTGAAAGCATAATGCTGATCCTAAACACAGATGATACTGTAAGTGAAGCAGGTCAACTTACTTGTGAACTTCATAGAAAGTTCCTTTATGAAAATAATACTCGACACTGAACATTTCTGAATACTGCACCAAGTGGTGCGTGCAGTCATGCAATGGGCAGTGGAAGTAAGACAAAACACTGAATACAGTGAATACTGTGGGGAAGTGCAGAGGGCAGCACAGTTGGAATTTGTGTGGTTAGATGCATTATAATTCATCCATGTGATGAAACTGATTTCCTTAGGCAAGCTCAGTTCGGTCCTAACTCAAGAGCTTGATTTTCTATTCCTGTGCTGTAGCTGTTTGGGGGTTTTTGGGGTACGCTAATGTGGAAACAAAGTGAGTGAGATCAGAGCCCTTATTGTCATGTGAAACCTGGTTTTGATGGGGTGATTTCGTGAGAGTTTTGCTGTGCTTTGTCCTCTTTCAGTTTTATAATTTAACTCTGTTGAACACTGAAAAGGTTTATATAGATGGAAAGGCAGCAGTGCCTCTTCAAGATACAAAGGTAATAGCAGAAAGAAGTAGCCCAAGGATCACTTTCTTCCACTTGGTGTCTGCAGATGGTTTTAATGGCTCTAGTCTCCTGCAGATACTCAGCTGCACTCATGCCAAATTAACTATTATCTTGTAACTGGTTATAAATACCAAGGAATAAAGTCTGAAGAAAGCTAATTTATGGTTGGAACTCCAAATCTTCCCTTGTAAATATTACATGTCTCATTTCATTCCCCTGTCAGTCTCAGTTCATTGCCTTCAGCCTTTCATCAACTTTCTGAGGTGAGGGAACCCAAAATGCATTGCCTTAGATCATAGGAGTCATTTAGGTTGGGAAAGACCTCAAAGAGGATTGAGTCCAACCATTAACCTAAAAGCTGGTTAGAATGAAGGGTTCTGGGATGTGATTAGGACCTGTAAGGATATTGCAAATACAATTAAGTGCACAACTTGCTGATACTCAAATGTGCATGTAATAAAGAGGTTTATTCCGTCTCTGTGAATGATAAGTGCATACATGGTACGTGTGGTGCGAGTGCTCATGCTCTTTCTGGGAGGTTTTTTCTTTGTTGTTGGAGGGGGTTTTTTTGTTTGTTTTGTTTTGTTTTGTCTGTTTGTTTTTAAGTTGTGTCCTTTGAGAGAAGTCCGAGAAGCTCATAAAAGAAATTCCTGCTTTGTAATGAAATGAACATTTAAAAATGGCCGCTGTAGGAAAGATTCATACAGCATCACAGGGTTTTTGGTTTAAAGCCGATGTAGCTCTTCCTTCCCTCTCTAATAAACAACCACAAACTTCATTAGCTGTACAAAACATTAGCTGTACAATTGTACAAAACTAGAAGTAAGTTATCAGATCATCTCAAGTATATGGTGTGTATGTAGCAGAAAGGAAACCAGTCTGGAACAGACAGTGCAGAATTTTTTTTAGTGCTTTGCCATGTGAAGAGAGGTTTTGTTGTTCCAGAAATGCAGATGGGCACATAGTAAATGAAAATGTATTGAATATCCAAATATTAAAATGAGTAAACCTGTAAGTATTAACCAGTATCACTTGGGGTTGGGTCTTGCTGGTGTTTTTCTTCTGTTGGTGGGTTTAGGGGAAGAGGGAGATGGCTTGAGGGGTTTTTTTGGGGAGTTTATTACTTGAGAAAAGGCTTAGCTGTCTGTGTTTTCCACGCTGACACGTGCGGTGAGTGTACTTTCCTTGAAATAAAAATCACTTTTTTCTAATGATATAAAAGTCAAAACTTAGAAAACTAAGGGAAGCAGAGAGAGTAAGCAAGTAAGTAACCTTGAATGGTAATTTACATGCCAGGAAAAGGTCCCATTCTTTCATTGGCTATTAATTACTGTCTTATATGGAGATAAGGTAATGTAATTTTAATATTTAACTTTTTCTGTTCCATTGTCAGATTCTACTATTTTGTTGTCATAACATTTTGTTTTACAAATAATTTTGCTCAGAAGAACTCCAGCAATGGATAATTAACCAGAACTGTGACAGAACTATGCAAATTTTTGCATGCATTATTGCTAGTGACAGGTAAAAGAATCCCAAGTAAACAGAAGGGGACAGTTGAATTGAGGTTGACTGATAAACAGATACTTCTCTCTGTGTACTTGCAGCATGTTTTCAAGTAGTTGCTTGCTTTGTAATTTTAGGTATTGTTACAGAATTTTGTTCTAAATATATTAACAAGTACTGCTGGAAAAATAGTGTTGTTAGTTTTCCAGGAGTCAAACAGTACCAGGATTTCCAAAATACACCATTAGATATAATTGTTTTCTTTCCGGGTCTCAGCCTTTACTCTTGATAATGCTTATTGCTTGTGACCATGAGCATCCCACTGCATCTTTGGGAATAATTTACATAGATCTAGAAGTGTTAATGTCTATACTTTAAAACAGAAGTAGATAAAGACTTTTAAGTATATTTTTGGTCTTAGTGCAGATGCTTTTGGGGAAAACTGTGTCAAACCTCCTGACCTAACATGTTGATATTGGTCTTGTTAACTGAGCTCTGTACAGCCACATTCTCCAGTTGTGCACTTACTTCACTGACTTTCCTACTTCAGCTCTTCTAGCTCTGAGTGATTCTAGCACATCTCTGAGTAAGAACTCAAACCCAAATTGCCACTTTTCTAAGTGAGAGATTCTGAGCAAGTTTGGGTTTTTTTCTCCCCTCTTATGATATGTTTTAAAGACTGGTTTTAGAAAATCCACACTGCTTCATCTCAGTCAGAATAAAACCCTTTTTTGGTCCAGGTCCATTGCCAACTTTAAAATTAAAATGAAAGTGAACATTTCTAGTAAGTTTAAATATTTTGTGGTTTTTTAAATGTTGTATTTAAATATGTATGTAATGACTGTTTAGTTTTGCCTCCCCTTTTTTCCTATTCCAAGGAAGCTCATATGGTCAGGTATTTAAAAATAACTCTCTGAAAAAACTGCTAGAGTCATGTTTACTCACATAAAGCCCCAGCCTAATGTTGAGCCATGGAGAGTGTTGGGCTGCTGCTTCTGCCTCTCCAGGGCCAGGCCTGTAGTGCTGTGTTGGTGATGCTCCATGCTCATGCCCATCCTCTGGCTCGTCACAAGTTTTCCTGTGTCAGGAAAACTTGTGACTGTGACTTTCTTATGTTGTTTGTCACACCATAGCTTTGAAATAACTTGTCTTTCCAGCTGGTCATTGGCTCTGCAGCAGTTGCTTTCCCTGTAGCATCACCCATAGCCTTCCCTGCCAGACTGCTCCTTTCCTAAAAAAAAAAAAAGAACCTTCTTAAGACTTCTAACACACATAGACTATACTGGTGACACATTTGATACTTAGAATACTTAAGTCAGTGCTTTAATGATGATATTAGTATACTTTCTCATCTTCAGGGCAGTGGCTAGTGCAGTTGCTGCTAATTGCTGTGGAGCTGGGGTGAGTAGAAGCCGTTGCAGGGAACTTTGTAGAACAGTATTTGGAGGTACTTAAGCAGGGTTCTCTGTTGGGTTTAGTTGTGTAGTAGGCTTGTATTTGCATACAGATTTCCTTTGTTTTCTATGAATCTGTTCTGACTAATCCTTTGGCCTGTATTTCATTAAAAGTGTTGACTGCAGAATGATGGTTTTGGTAATAGATGAAACAAAACTTTTCCTTTTTTCCTTTGCATGTGCATGTACAAAATAAAAAGTACAGGATGACTTTTTTTATTTGAAAATTGAGAAAGTGCTTGACTTTGTTAGGAAAGCCATAGTATTAAGAATACCAGTCACTGGTCTTTTTAAAATTACTGCCAGTATGGTGTATCAGTTCTTGCTCCCACTTATCCTCTTATTCATTCCCCTTCCCATCCCCCACTACTCTCTCCCTATTTTTAGAGGCAACACAAAGCTGTTTTGCTTCAAGCGAGGGACAAAGATTAGGATAGAGTTTTAATGTTTTGCAACAGATTTCTAAAATGTTAAGTGAGCCATATTTGAGCATCGTACTCCTAAAACAGTGCTAAATTGTTTCTGTGTTGTATTCCTGAATGCTGCATTTGTTTACTTCTAAAATTTTTACTCCTTACTCTAAAACTATCAGCAAATTATGGCTGAAGTTTGAATTGTGGCAAACCTTCATGTGAGGAGCATTGATTCCCTTCTTCTGTGTATGGGAAATGGTGCTGTGTAACATTCCCTGTGCTCTTGTGAAAATGAAACTTAAGTTCAGAGTCTCTGTGCTCCTGTGATCTGCAGACTGCATACTGAAGAGAGGAGTATTAAAGAAGGCTGTTTATGTGGTGGTGATAAAAATCACACGTACTTTCCGGTGACCTGAAGACCCTGCAGATTTTATTAAACTTTGAAGAAAATTACATGCATGTGTGCATGTTTATTTGTCTTGATAAATGCATGTAGCTCGCATGGAAAGGTGTTGTTAAGACTATTAATGTTTACATATGTGTCACATGCAAGATTGCAAACTGAGTATGGAATGAGGACACTAGACTCCTAGCATATGTGAAGCATACTGCATGTTTCACAAGAATTCCTTGATTTAATGGTAAAATGATTATTTGCAGTACTTAATAATGTGGGAAACATTTGTGAGTTAGTTTGCAGTTCTTTTTACCTTAGAGAATGCAATAGAATCCATTGCCAAAAAATGGGACAATTCAAGCAAAAGCTGTCAGTATAGACAGATACAGAGGAATCTTAGCATCGCCAAGAATATATCAGTTGAATAAAATGATTAATTAGTTATTTCAGTTTCACAGTCTGAGATTAAATAGTGTTACGAGTGCTGTTATTCATAAACTTCTGCTATAAAAAAGTAAGAATGTGATGTTGGCTGTGTTTACTGAAAATTGAAGTTTAGTATTTTTCCCTGGATATAATATAGTGTGCACCTGATTTGATGTGAGAAGTGGTTTTTAACAGGGCAGCACATTTTATTCAGTTCATCAAAGCCATCTAGCCATTCTTGTGCTTAAAAGCAACTCAATCATTCCACCCTCCTAGTTTTCTTCTCTCTTGAATGCCCTATCCTCCTAAAAAAAAAAAAGTTTTTTTTACTATCTCAGTTTGCCATCAGACCTTTCATCTTAAGGCCTTGCCCTGTCTGTCCCCATGACAAATTCTGGATACTCTGCAATCACTAGTGAGGTGATGAAACTGTCACTTAAGCGTAGGTGCGTGCAGTGGGGCATGGAGCAATGAGCTGTTAAAATTTACATAGTTACACAGCTTGCTTATCCACCACTGTAGGAAACTCCATTTTATATCTTTATGCAAAACTCATCTAGAAAAAAGAAAAAGAAAATCTAAAAAGAATTTAATTTGGCACTGCCATTAGGGTTTTTTTTTTCCTTTCTGTGTTGAACTGTCAGTTCAGGTTTTTGCTCCCTTTTATAAAGGGTTGCTCTAACACTCACTGGAAGACACCAAAGTTTCATCTTTTGTGAAGCTGATACTGAGAACAGGTCATAAAGAATTATGGAATCTACACATGGCTGAATGGATCTGGGCTTTTACAAAGCAGGTTTGACACCCAGCCAGTTTTGGTCTCTGCAGACCTAATAAATGAAAGAGATTTTTCCACTGCCCTGTCACAGAAAACAAAAACGCAGCTTATTGAATTGGCTGTTCACTGCCAGTTTAGGAAAAAAATTGTCATTTTCTTGCCCTGTATAATAAAAGCAGTACTAATTAGTAGAAAGCACCTAACCAATCTCATATGCTTTTCATCTAGTATTTGAAGCTTAAAAAAATTCTCTTTTTTATACATATGATTGTGATAAGAACTGAGAATTTCAAATGTTGTTAAACTTCAGCAATCAAATTGCATATTTTCAGCCACCTCTTAAGCAGACAGGAGCTGTTACAAGAGTCTCTTTCAGAGCTGCACTGTTGGTTTGCAAACTCTTTCTGACATCTATAAAAGCAGAATAGTCCGTTTTTTCTTTTTAAATTCAAAATAAACCTATAATTGGTTTATAGGGACTTGCACTGAAGTTGATGGCATTTCTGTCCGTCTGGAATGCAGAAGGAAGATATGAGGGAAAGAGGGAGCCCCTTGCATCTGGTTAGCAGGCCCAGCTCTGTAATTGCCTGGAGATGAAAGAACCATTTGATGGTGGCCATTAACACCTTCCAGCATAATATCCCCGGCTCCCCCTCTGCCCATCCTCCTAGTGCAGCTCAGAAAGTTGGCACTCTGAAAGATCTATCTCATGAACAGGAGGAAGATAGATGGGAATGAGGATTTGGGGTGTATGGGAAGTGGGGTGAAAGAGGAAGTAGAAGAAATGTGAGGCAGGAAACCCTGGTGTTACCAAAGGATGGTTTAAAAAAGCCTTTGCAGTCTGTTAATAGGAATGGGAGGCTGACTGTCCTGCTGTCATGCAAGAGAAGAAATAAGAGTTAGGCATGCCAGCTGGCCACGTTTTAAAGAAAAAAAAAATAAATTGCATGTAAAGGTGGTTGGTTTGGATGCTCAGGTGCCCTGCGCATGTGCAGTGGTACCAGCCACCATTGTGACGCAAGAGCTGGGAGTCTGCAGGGCCATGGACAGGGGTGTGCACCAGTGTTTCCACATATCCCCTGCTGGAGTGGCTACTCAGAAAACTGGAAAATTCGGTTGTCTTGTTTGCAGTCATTAAGACAGCAGTAAAACTGGCCTGCCTGGTTAGAAACCAGTCAGGTAGCAATCATATTAATGGCCCTTAGCTTCCCAAAAAGGGGTTGAAGGGAGGAGTAGTGCTCATGTGACTTCAGGAGTGGATGAGGTGGGTCAATAGTCTGAACTAGAGGAGGACCAACCGAGAGGTGGCATGGGGGTGTTCAGGGTGCTCGGAAGAGGTGCAATGAGCGTGACTGATTGCTGTAGGAAAGTGTGAAACTCTCTTTACCTCCTTTAATTTATGTGTAGTCAGAATTTCTTTGCACCCTACCTTGCATGCGAATGTTACCTTAACTTGGGGAAAGCTGGGGAATGCAGTTGCACTGAGCTGTAGGTATAGCAGCTGTTCCACTTGATCCCACTTACACTTAATGAACACTTGAAGCAGTTAAAATAGTCTCTCTCTTTTGAGAGATGCAACTTACTCCATTTGTGTTCAGCAGGAACAAAAGCAGTTACCTTTTTTCTGGGGATATCTGCAGAAAAATCCCAGAACTAAAGAAGAAAATGAATCACCAGATTTAGTCATAACATTGAAACTGGCTTGATTATTAGAAGAATTAAGTAGCATTTTGGGGCAGATTTAAAAGAAAATATATGTTTTATATTTTTGTATATAATGCTTTTATATATATATTTTAATACATATGCATAGTATTTTTCTTAGTAAATTGAGTCAATTTCTCTCATTTGAAACTTGTATTTAAATGCTGCACATTCTTTTGTGACTCAGAAATTCATGGGATTAATATATAATAATTCTCTGTTTCTGTGTTGTAATTGTCACCGGAGGTAAGTATTAAGACCATTTCACATTTGGGGAGATTGTGATAGAGAAGCTGTTCCTTCCTATGGGTTTCATAGTGAGTTGATGGTGACTTGGCTTAAAGGGGGGAAAGAAACATGCATACCAAGAAATTAAAAATAATAATAAAAAAAAAAATCAGGCAGCTCAATTTGAACCAAAATACTGAAGTTGGTGTGGATTTTTCTTCCCTCTTTGCTGAAAAATCTAAAAAAACTTCTGTAACTGCTGCACCATCCGGTTTGAAGTGTTACGTGTGAGGTGTCCATGGTATCCAGCCACACTGGTTGAAGATGAGAGAAGTGCCACTGAAACCATAGATTAGGAGTGGGGCTGATAAATATACTGGGGGCTTTCTTCAGTTCTTCTACAAGGACCCAAGGAAACACTTAGCACTTTATTGCTAAGTGCTTCCCTAAGTTTTTGAGGATGTTTTCCCATTACTAAATTTTCTCACTGGCTACTGCTTTAACTTTGTGAAATTTAGATGTTTATAATGCTGGTGTATGATCTAGTTTTGCTAGATTAGCTATAGAGCACTTACTGAGGCTATCAGCCGTGCATTACAGCTTGGAAACTGCTGTTTGGAGTATTCTTCAACCTCGGTGGGAAAGAGACAGGAGATGGCAACCATAATCAGGGTCCAGAGGGCTGGTCTAGCTTAAACAAATGTACTCACCTGGCAGGAAACTTGCCTGATTCCTAGTTTTTGGGCTAGCAAGAGTTAATCTGTTTATGCAATGGGGAGAAGCATCAACAAGTGAGTGAGAAGTTTTGGCATGGCAGGATAAACTGAGAGGCATAGGATGAATGATGGAAAGGGACAGGAGCACAGGAACTTTTTAATAGTTAGCTGTTAGGTTGACTCAGTACTCCGGTGTAACAGTACATTTTGAGCATTTCTTTCCGGGATAATGTGATGCTGTTTGGGGTGTTTTCTGTGAGAAGAACAATTTGTGGGTTCAAATAAGAAATCTCAAAAAGGAGATTATTAAATTTTGCAAATATAGCCCAGGCAATAGAGGAGAAATCAGCATATTAAATCAGAGCTGTCAAGCACTGAGGCACCAAACTCACACAGTATCTGTTAGAAAATATTCTCTGCTCCTTCTCACTGTGGATTTGAGGCTCAAAACCTACAATTTCTGGAGCTAAGCACACTGTTGGAATAGCAAGGTATTGTAAAAAAGGACATTTTATTCAAAGAATTTCACAAATTAAGCACGAACAGTATAATAGAGTTTAATGTTCATTATTTTGTTAAAGAACCTGTGCATAACATGCATTTTTATATGCTTAGGAGCAATAATACTTCAGTTCTCCTATTTTTTATTCTCTGCTTTGTGGAGAATTTCCTTGTCTCTCTGGAAAATGTATTAATTATATCATGTGGTTTTGAATTCCTGAAAATTACCTTAGTGAAAACTAAAGCATAGTTTTAAAATAGTCATGAAGCCCTGTAGCAAAAATGGGGGCTTGCTCACAAAAATAAATGGTCACAGTGTATTTCTGCTCCAAGCCACAGTAATAAGAGGGAGATAACTTTAAAAAGTTTGCTTTGGTACAGTTCCAAAGCAAAATGTGTGCCAGGAGTCATCTTCACTTTGAGAGATGTCCTAAGAGCCACCTCAGTGGCCACAGAATACTACATATGTATTTACATTTGTTCTAAGGACTTTTTGTTAGCTTTCTATGCAAGATACTCTTGTATCTGCTCTGTTACTCAGTTTTGCTTTTATAACTGACTTACTTTAAAAATAAGTTACATCTCACATAAGTATAGAACTTCCGATATTCACAAATCTGAGACTCAGGTGTATTGTTTTGAAAACAACAGACTCTAAGTAGGTTTATTTTAGTAGATAGCATATGGATTACATACTACTGTATGCCTCTTTACTGTTTGGTCTGTAGCTATTTTGGCACTGTTGTGCATAGACTAAGGGAAACAAATTCTCTTGTAGAGCACATGAAGTGAGGTGAGCTTAAATGTTGGTCTAAAAGAAGTGCTCATGACATAAGCAAGCTTTAGTCAGCCAGAACAGTGCTTGAGATGCTGGAAATTAGTGTGGATCCCGAGAAGAAGTCTGTGGGGGACATGAGCTGATGTCCACAAAGCTATGACCTGTTGACTCTCTTTGCATTGGTATTTCCCTCAATACTTGCTAAAGAATGGAAAAGTCATTTGACCTTAAGAATATTTGACTGGAAGTGAATTATCTTGAGCTCTCAGTGGTGCTAGGGCTGAGGTTAACAGCAGAGGATTGGCGTCATGGGTGCTTATTGTGCTTGACTTGGTTTCCAGGTGTGCTACTTTAAAACCCAGTGGGAAAATTAAACCCACTCAAGCTGGCCACTTTCCCCCGCTCCCTTCTGCTAGTGGAGGAAACACTAGGAGAGAGTATAAGGTGGAATCAAAATTTACTGAAAAATCGCAATAGCCACAACAATGCTAATAAAGAGTGTACTAAAGAGTGTTTTACCCACAAAAGGGTGTTTACCACTGGACAAAGAAAAACACTTGCTGAAGGTGACACCTGGTGTGGTTTCCCAGACAAAGGCGGAATGGCGACTGGCCCCGCGCTGAGCCATGTGGTACATGGACAGCAAAGGCAGTGTGTGAGGGATGCTCCTCCCTAACTTCCCCCCCAGCTGGGAAACAGTGGAAAAAAAAGACAAAACCTGGTGGGTTGTGACAGGGCCCTGAAGCAGGTTAGGAGCCCCTTCCTCTCAGCCTGATCGCGGGGGTGGGACTGGAGTGCTCGGTGGTCCTGGCTGCATCTTGTGCTCCAGTGGGCTCCATTTGCTTTTTTCTCAAAGGGGCATCTCAGGCTCTCTGGTGCTGTCTTTCACCCCAAACCAGAAATGCTGTGATTGGGAGGAATGGGGAAGCGACTGCCAGTGGCAGAGAGGGACAAGGTCCGCCAGGCTGGCCCTGAAAGCTGCACACACCCTCCCTGGGGCTTGGCAAAAGATGGCTTCTGTTTCCGGCCTCAGCTTCCTCCTGCCGGAGCCATGTCCTCGCCATGCCATGGGTGGTGTGGAATTAAACAGTGTTGGGAACTCCAGCTCTTTTCTCTATAGCCATGGCACCAAGGCAAGGGCTTTGTTTCATAGGATAGAGACACAAAACTAAGGATGCAGTGCACAGCAGTTGGAAGCTGTAGGTGCTGTTGTCAATATTGGTAACTCACTATTTTTTTTTTTAAATAACATACCCCAACTCAATAAAATTAGTGGAATACAGGTAGAAGTTTATTATTCCATTTTAATCTGCTTTTCAGTGTGAAGGCAAGCTGTGAGCAGCTGTGTGCAGTGTATTGTGGAGCAGTAACCTTAATGTTTGGAGTGTGTTGACTTGCGTAAGAACCATAATGCTTTATACTGAACTCATTGTGTCGTGTTATCTGAACAGATTGAAATGAAAGAGGAAACTAAATTATAGATGTTGATCAATGCATGAAGTAGTTTTTGTGTTGGTCTAGTATACAGGATTTTATAGTTATATAGGATTATCGAATTCTTTGAGATATTTCTTGAAATCAAAAAGGAATCATGATTTGGGGAGTTTTGATGATTGAAAGTTCTAGTATTGTAGGAAATTATGTTCCTTATGATGATTTAAAGAACAGCTTCCCCGAACAGACTTAATAGCAGAATTTATTTTACTCATATAGAGAAGAATTCCTCACCGAATGATGCCAGTGTTGTTGATCATAGCAAGTATGCTGTTTGCATTGTAGTGTGGCTTTTGTGATAATTGTATTAGCAGTAAAAAGCTGTTGAAGGTTTGCAGGGAACAATTTGTATTTAAAAATGCTGGAAATTACTTAAAAAATAAAATAAAGAAAAAGGGAATCTTACCTTTCAATGGGTTTATGGTCTTGAATGAGTCTTTGCTGTTAGGCAAGGTATTTGATGCACTTTAGCCAGCTGTCTTAAGTCTTTGTAGGAATACACTGTTCTAAAGACGCTTAGTCTTTAGATGTTTAGTTCACTGCACTGAGCCTCACCTTTTTCTTGACATATATAACCAAGTGTTTATATATTCACAAATCTTATATAAATACATGCAATCCTAGAGCCTTTTCAAGCATATCCATTATCGGTGTTTTATGATTTGTTTTACATTAAAGCTTTCCTACTTGATGTTGTGTTTTAGCCCATAAATATTGATTTTGATGACAAAATAATTAGGTTAGCTTGTGTTAAACAAACACATAGCTTTTTTGGAGGTCTGCTGAATTTCAGATGAGTTTTTAGGAACACAATATAGTGGTCTGTAGGAAAAAAATCCATTGCAGTTGCTTACAGTTGAAAGACAGCTACCAGTGGCTGATCACTTCTAATCACTTGGGCAATGCTGTATGAATTGAGATACTTTCTTTTCCTTTTTCTTCATTGAAAAAAGTCCTCTGCTGACAGCAAATATGTTATACTCTGGCAAATGAAATAGTGCATGAAATTCTGCTCTCGTTTTTAAGCGAGAAGTTTTGTGTAGTTTCCATGATTGTACATTGAAGTGCTGAAGTTTCATTCAACCTAATTATATTTTTCATCTGAACTGTAACTAGTGATCAGATAATTATTCTGGCTTTAAAAAAAAAATACATATAGCTAATATAGATGCTTGATAGCCAGTTCCATTGCTGAATTGAATTAAAAATATAATAAAATTATTTATTAGTGATTTTGGAAAATGGAAATAAGCTTTTAATGCTCATTTTGTTTTACACACTGAAGTTGAACCTTCTCAGTGTATTTTCATAAAAATTAACATAATTGTTCTAGGAGTGTGCATGTGGGTCCCATACATCTTTTGCCGTAGTTGTTAAGAATTAGGTGCATCAAATGTCTCTAGATTAAATATGATCTCACAGGAATGTCTAGTCATTCCTTAAAAATAATTGTTTCTGATTGAAAAAATAGATGTCATGATGCATTTAATCCATGTCATAATTGACATCTGTCTGTGAGCACGTGAATGTTTTTATCTTTTCCTTGTCTCCTCTTCTGGACATTATTTGTATAGAATATTTACAAGAGCCATTGGGAAATTGTTGCCCTGTTTGCTATTAAGAGCTCAGTATAAAAATCTGTACATTGGACTTTGCTCTAAAAGAATGTTATCTGTTTTTAGAAGTTTTCCTCTTTCTGTATATTATTTGCCAGCATGCTGCATGTGCTTTTTATGTTGAGATAAATAACTGCTAAATAGAGAAAAGGAAAGAAGAAGTTTCCTGGAATTTCATTTAAGAAGGCTGTTTCCACTCCAGGTGGGAGCAGGTGATCACAAGCAATAGTACTGTGTGAAGTTATCCTTCCCCTTTGTAACTGATACAAGGCTGCTCCTAATTTACTGCAAATGTGAAGTAAAATGGATTTGCTTAAATTATCTCTATTAGCTGTGTGTGACCTTCATCAGGAATGAAGCTAACCCATTTTACTTCAGGTATTCATGGCCTAGAAGTATTTTTTGAGCAGCTGTAGCTTTTCAGGCAGTCATCGGTACCTCTAAGATGAAAACATCTAAAGAAATGCTGGCTGCAGTGTGTGCTGTCTGATGATGCTGTTTGTACATTGCTTATAGACATGCAGCAAAATTGGTGCTGAAGGCAAAGGCAGCTTTGGGGTTCACTCCAGCACTCTCCACCCACAGCCATTCCTCCTCAGTTTGACTACTCAGGAGTTAAGATTTGCACAGTTCTTGTTTCAGCGAGCTGAATGAGTTAAGCTGTTAAGGGCTGAAAGGGGAGTGCCAGGAGTTGTAGTAAGGAAGGCTGCCTGGTGCTTCCCAGTATAGCATGCTCCTTGGAGTTTTTTATAACTTTACGAAATGTTAGCCTTTGGGGCTAGTCAGTTGCCTCCAGCTTAATTTTTTTTTTTCTTTTTTTTTTTTTTTTCTGCCAAAATAATTTAGCTATCTGTGAGCATGTGTGGAAAAAGTTGTCTCTTGTTGTAGATTTAAAAAAAAACCCCACAAACAAACCAAACAAAAAAACCTGATCTTTTTTTGGAAATGCTCTGTGTCCCTCCCTTTGAAACAGAGACTAGGAGTTAGAGTGTGGGAAGTGCTAGTGATAGGCACTGGGGAAGAAGAGCAGATTAAAAGTCACAGCTTTGCCTTCGTCAGCACTGCAAAATTCTCGGATCTAAACAAACTATAACTTTTTAAACAAATGATCGATCTTGCATGGTGTCTTGGGTGTGTGAGAACTGTGTGGCCTGGAAGAGGAGGGGGAGGCTGGGTTTGTACCCCAGTGCCTGAGAGCCAGAAACAAACCCATGGGACAATGACAAGCATGGGGCATTAGTGTGGTCCTGGCCCCAAAATGCCCTAGGCTGTGAACAGGGGAGGCAGATCCGGCCAGAGGGTGAGGGTTAATATTGGGGAATGAAAGAAGGAGGGGGATTCAATGGGACAGTGTGGCACTGCTAGCCAAGCCTGGAAGTAAGGAGTGACTGAGCTGGGAGAGATGAAAATCCTTGGGGAGTGGGGTGAGGAGAGACTTGGCAAGGGTGCTGAAGGTAGGAATGAAGAAAGACTAGCACTTGAATCAACATGGGTCAGAGGATATGGCTTGAGGAAAACAGGCCGAGAATTTTGTTCTGGAAGGTCCAGAGATCTTGAATGTTAAGCAAACACTCTTTGATATCAGTAGAAGCTCCTTGAGAATGTTTTTAATCATCACCTATGGCTAATTTCCACACCACCGAGGATCGTTTCACATTTGCAACCAATTTACTACTACTTTCCCACAAAAGCTGCACGCTACATCTAAAGGTTTCAACCTAACTGCTGTTTTTTGTAGGTTTCGGTGTGACAATGTCTGATGTCTCAATTTCTTATTTCTGGAAGTGTTGAATGCAAACATTTTTCGAGTGTGGCAGTGTCCAAGTCAAGGATTGTCAAAACTGAACTTATCTTTGCAAATCTCTTTTGTTTGGTCCCTTGGGAGGAAGCCCCTCATTTTAATGGTATTGAATCACGTGCTGATGTGCTGGTTTTTTTCCCGCAGGATCCCTGCTCCATTCCATGCACAGGATGGACTTGCTCTGGGAATGAATCTGGTTGATGCATTGGAGAAGGCTGTTCTCTGGAGTACCCCTGCCTCACTTCCAGCAGAAGTTGGGACACGTGTGGCAGACGAGGCAGGGGATTGCAGAAGGCAGGAGCCATTCTGGTGCTCTGTGCAGCTGCATGCTGCCCTGGCAAGCGGGACTCCCTTCCTGGCTGTGCTGCAGACTTCCTAGGTGATGCTAGGTAAGTTGCTCAATCTGAACTTTTCTCATGTCTTTGCTGTGTCTTGCTTTCTTGTGGATGACTTGAGATCTTTGGATCTTACTTGGAAAAGTACTGACCACTGGTGACAGGGGGTGAGGCACTGGGGGCTGAGGTTTGAAAGTGCTATGTAAAGAACAACGTAATGCTAAGTGTTGTGAAAAAATTAAGTCTGAGTTATGCCAAACTGGAGACAAAGTTGTCTTCAGAACTGGAGAATCATTTTGACCTTAAAGATGTGATTGCGTTAGTTAGGAAGCTAGGAATAACACAGTTATTCTAAGTTAGGAGTAACAGAGTTAGGGTAGGACTAACCATTATGTTGATGGAGCACTCAGCTGCACCATTGAATTCACAAAGAAATCACTTGTTCCATCTTCCAAAAAAAAGTTTGCAAAGTGTGCAGGAAATCAAGTATAGGACCATACTCCAAATGCCAAGAGTTAAACAGATTATTGTTTTGATTAGTGGTAATTTTGTAATTTTTGAATGGTGCAGAGGTGCTGTGGAAATGGTATGACATAACTGCAATGTATACCATGCCACAAATGCAAACAAAGGCAAAGTTTAGGTTTTCTGAGTCTTAGCTTCTGATATTTCCTCCTGTGAGTGCTTGCATCTAGAGGTTCATTTTAGTGTAGACATTTGTATCGTGTAAGATGATTTGGGGTTCAAGAAGCACAGCATTTTTTGATGCTGTCAACTCAGATAATATATGTACATAAAGTCCCAATGACATGTAAATTCATCATTCATTGCAGGCACATGACTCTTGTGCCTGGTTATTGTATCAGATACTAAGTAGACAGTGTTTGTAATGCCCACTATCAGAATGGCTTGGGGTCAGAATTTCATCTGCGTTTCCTCAGGCATGGGGTTTGTATTTTCCCAGTGTGATGTCCATAGTTAGCTACAGCACTGTTGTAATCAGTAGATAACAGAATTTTTTGGCCAAGGCATGGTTAAGCTAAATATTGTTTTAGCTTAGCTAACCTGAATGCAAAATATCTGACATTAGATCAAATTTTATGAATTAACCAAGAGCGTGTCTTCAGTGCCTAGAAACATAATGAGTGTGTTTGCCAGATAAGCTGTTACTCTCTATTGCAGGGAAGAGAGAGAGAGAGTAAAAAACTATGAGGCTTTTATAATGGCTGAATATTATATTAAATACACAGAGTAAGAATGTACGTTCCCCTTCCAGCCTGCTCACAGGGGATCTACTACATACGGCTCTGTGAAAGGCTGCACTAATGCTTTAGGTGTTGAGCAATATTTTTAAGTGCCGCTTTCTAAGAAAACATGAGGTATTTTTGTTTGACTACTGCTGTGCAGCGTGCAAGTCTTTCTTCAAATCTTTGAAAATAAACAAAAAAGGCATTGGGGGTGGCGGGGAAACAATCTGTGTTTTACGAGCAGAAGTTAAAAATGAAATTATTTGCTTTACCTAGAGCATTGAGAATTATGTCGCAATTAGACTGATGCAATAGCACACATTACGAAAGAATCGCAGCACTCGCAGAGCCTGCTGGAGAAAAGCACGGGACTGGAACAGCAGGGGTGTTGTGGGCCTGCAGGGCAGCGCTCTGGCACAGCTACACGGGGGAGATTATCAGCTAATGTGAGACAGAAACGCCAAGGAAAATAAAAACTCTGCCGTTCCTGCGTATCCCGTAAAACGGGGAGCGGGAGGGGAGAGGAGGAGGGTGACTTGTTTTTATCAATGTGCCTACTTTATTTCAGTGTCACATCTAATCCGGTGTGGAAAATGTTTTCTGTTATGTCAAAGAAAGAAGGAATGGAAATGGCAGCTAATTATGAGCTAATATACTTTGAATGCTGCTAATAAGAGTGGAATTTTACTCAGCTCACTCTATTTCTACAACAGAAAAGTAAAATTTCTCTGAGTCAACTGAAACATCTGTTGAACAAATTGGTTCAATTTCACGAGTCTGTTGCTAATTCTGAGAAGTAGATGGTGTTTTATAAGATCAGTAGAGTCATGGGGTTAGAGCCCATATTCTTTACCTTTTTTACTATTATTAAAGTAGGTCATGTGGAAATGTTATGTTTTTATGAATACAGTAATACTGTGGTTAATGTTTTTAGTATTTCAGGCCTTGCTTTTGGTTTGATGAGTTTTCATCACTGTTTTTTATCAATATTACTAATAACCTTTAAAGTTGTGGGTTTTCAGCTTTGTATCGAGTTCTTGGCAGTGAAGTAGTTGAGCAGTTTTTTTTAAAAATCCTCTTCCAGTGCATTTCTATTTATATTTCTTTATTTCTGCTTTTTTTCTACTCTGTTTTACTTACAAAGTTTAAATATTGATAGAGTTGTAGTTGCTCCTATGGCTGTTTTCCCATTTGGACTATTTTGTTTTAGCTTCACAGTTGTGGGAAAAATATTGTAGGTGACAAAGCAGTTTGTGGCTTCACATGGTAGATGCCTAAGAATGTCATAAAGTCAACAAGCTGATGTCATATGAATAATAAGAGAAGAAGAAAGGGAGAAATTAAAAACAGTTTTTCCAAGATTTTGTTCCCATGTGTCAGAAATGTTTTGATTTAATCTCATATGCAGACATGCATCTTAAAGCGGTTTAAGTTCTCTTGGAGATCTCCTAACACTATCATCACTGAAAGGAAATCACAAGTGTAATGCAGATCAAGTTAAGTTCTGTGTGCTTAAATCAATGCATGTTCTTCCTATGTACTACCTATAATTGGCTGTAATACTTTGACACATTTGAAGGGGAAAGCTGAACTTCAAATTTAGACAGTGAATATACATTTTCTTTGTAAATATGTGCATTCAGTGTAAGCTATGACATTTTCAGCTTCATGGTCAGGTTGTCTGTTCAGACTATCTTAGTATATGAGGGACGTAAATGAAAGTTGATAATACTCCCTAATGTCACTTAAAAAGTAAAGTAAATGAACTGTTAATTACAGCTGGTTTTTAAGCTTTAATATTTGTTAATTATGTAGTAATTTGTTTGTCTTTAAAGCAGAAGATATAATGGAAGTATAAATAGGAGGGACAGCAGTGTGGGATATCATTCCTTTTGAGGGATTGCTGGGCTGAGGAGGAATGGAAATGTATAGTCAAGTTTTCTGAATGTGCACATGAGCATTGTCAGCGCAAAAAGCTGCCCCACTGCCGCTAAGATGTTGCAAAAACCCCGTGTGTCGGTTTTGTCCTTGGTGCAGCTCTCTGAAGCTACAGATGACGTTCATGAATTGAAGTGAGGGGAAAGTTTTGTGGTTGAAATCCTGTGCCAAGTCTTTTTGAAGTTGTGTGCAGCAGCTGTGCTATAGCTAAAGAAAGGCTTTCTTTGCCTCCATCATAACATCTGCATGGTCTTTAACAGCAGAATTGTTCCACTATGATGTGTCATTTAGCTAAACTGGGTTGCCTTCATTAAGCCCTTTTTTTTCTTTTTCTTATTAGAAATGCTCACTTTACTTTGGGAAAGAAGTTTGCAGAGATCTGGACTTGAGCGCTTCTATGTAGAAACAGTAAGCTTCAGTCAAAAAAAAAGTCAGAAGATGAGTGGAGACTTTGTAGCTTAGTGAGTCTCTTTAATCTGGGCAGCTCTAGATGGACATAATGAACTGGATTTTTATGTGCCCTCTCTTGTTTGGAGGTCAGGGACTGACCATGGGGCCAGTTTCTGTGGAGATGCCACAAATGTGGCATAATTGCAGCTAGCATTGGTCTGACAGCTTCCAGAAGTGTGGCTTGCACCCTCTGCTGAGGTGTTACCCCTCTCCCTGGTGCCCGTGCTGCCGCAGCCACAACTCTTGGCCAGAGGTCAGCTCACTGTGTTTTTGGTTGGGTCACTTGGCTGGCTCTTGAACTCTTTGAATTTTCTAACTGCAGATTTGGACAAATGTCTCTGCTGAAGATAGCCTGGAAGAGAGGGATGGAAGGACCAGCCTCTTATAGCTGTAAATTGTCTTCAAAACCATTCCTTGTCTTTAGGCAGGAGAAGGCAACCAAGAGAAGTGTTTTTAAGAAGTGCCTGATCTTGACTGTATACTGTGTTTACTGTTAAATAGACAGAAATCAATCAGTCAATCAGTCAGGTGTAATTGAATTGGAAATTTAACTTTAGTGTTTCTTTTAGTTGAAGGTTTTTGCACAAGGACTTTTAAACTCAATTTTTATTTCCTCTTCTTGCAGCGTGAGTCTAAGAGGTCTGTAATTATTCACTCTCCTAGCACTGTGAGTTCTTAAAGCTAAAGGGTGGGATCTAATGATGTGAAATAAGAGACTGTGGTCTTGGAGAGCAAAGCAAAGGCACTAGAAATTGTGTCCCTTCTTCTCTGTTAAGAATTTTGGTGATCTTGACTGTAGATATCTTGGATTTATAGGGATACCTGACTCTTAAATAGTATGTCCCAAACTAAATCTAGGAATACGCTGTAAATGCACTGTAGGAGGAATACACGGTAAATAAAATGGGGTGTGTGTAGGTCTTTTGGTAAAAATTATCACATTTTATCATCAGGAATTACTGGATATCCACTTGCTTTCCGGTTAAACAGTATGATCAGTCTTCCTTCTGTAATCTCGTAGGAAAATGACTGTACTGGAAAAGCAAGAGTGCTGATTTACATAATTGTACTCATTGCAGAAGTTTGGTTTGTGAGTTCCAATTAACATAAATAAGCAAAATGAGAGAAAAGGACAGGAAACATGCTCCTGCCTATTAGGGTTGTTAAATAATATTTTCAAAATTATCTTCTAGTAAAATTGTGATTTTCTTCAATTTATGCCAGTAAGGCCATGGTTACTCTCCACACTCAATGTCTATAAAATTAAACATATACTTGCCACAATGAAGAATGAATTCAACACTGTGCAAAATAATAAAGCTGCTATTGCAAATCACTTGAGATACTGCTTATTGAATGGAAAAGATAGATCTGCCTGCATTTGTAGTTCAGAGTGCAGCCTGGCTGCCGGGGCAGTGCGGCACACCTGCCTCCTCATCTGGGAAGTGACCATGAGCACCAGGGACTGAGCACACCCTGGTGATAGCTGGGCATTTCAGTCTCACTCGTGAAAAACGTGTTTCCTAATGTCTATGGAGTACAGCTAGGTCCCAGATAGAGATGGTTGGCACTCTATCTACATGTTTAAAACTAGTTAGCAAAATAAGATCTTAAAGTCAGTAAAACTAAACACATTTAATAGATTCTGGGTCTAGTGACGTTTCTGTGAGGTAAGGGCAAGCAGACCACGATTTGTTTCAAAAACAGGAAGCGCCTACATTTATATAAAATTGCATAGTTTCAGCTGTCATAAATGTGGTTTCAATGCAGTTGCAGGAGTAAAGCCCAAAGTAGTTACAACCGGCTTACTTCCTCTTCCAGTCAAAGTGCAAATAGCCATATAATTAACAATCTGTGGCTCATTTCTCTAGCTGGGTTAAATATTCTGTTTCGCCTGTTCAGTCACTGTATAAACACAGAGGGAACTTGACTTGGTTAAGGACATTTTAAAACACAAATATCCCCAGTCATAACCAAATCTGCAGAGTCACAAAAGAGGGTCTTCAGTTGCCCCTCGAGCTTAGCAGCAGCTCTGAGACCTGTGAGTGTGGCTGGCGCCCTGCCAGGCTCCTTGGAGAAGAGTGACTCTTGCCAAGTTGGCTTCTTGCCATGGTAAACTGCATGGGGCAGCAAAACCTGCTGCAGAGCTGGTAGACAGTTTTTCTCTTTAGGGACTTCCCTTCTTACATTCCATTACAAATTGGCTTTATTCAAAGTCTTTTATCATTAATTTTTTGAGGACTGATTGCTCAGCTTTTTTGGACAGCTTTTTTCTGAGTTAATTCACCCATCCTGCCTTTGACTCTACTCATGCACTTAGTGTGACAGAAAAGCATGAGAACAAAAGGATAAGAAAGAGTTCCTCTTCTGTTCCCTTACACTCTTGAGTCGGTTTAAATATGCTTGAGGCTGCTTGGGGAGCCTTTGAGGAGAGCCGGAAAAGGCCTGTGACACTCTCTGTCTCTGCCGATATCATGCACTTGAGTAGCAAGTACCTACTGAATATTCCCCGTGTACTCTGCTTGCTGGAAAGAGCCATTGAGGAGTCTTTCCAGGGAAAGTTTGCTCACCCAGGAGATTTTCTGCAGGGAAGCACTGCAGAAAATGAAGCTGCAACGCTGGCTGCATATGGTGATTGAGAGTGTGCCTTTTCTTCATGTGATAGCTAGCACCTCATTTTGCAAAGCCCTGGGAGAAACCTTAGGCAGAGCTCAATGAAGATTACTCTGTCCTAAACATAGAACATTTCTCTTCCCTTTCCTAACTTTCCTCTTCATTATCAGACAAATAGTGGAATATAATAAATTCATAGTGACCACCTTTTGTGTTTATACCTTAAAAGGATTATTTCATCCTGTCTAAAGGTTTTCATTTCTTCAGGAAAAGCTGGCAAACCTGTTTTGTTGTCTCTGGAGCAACCAGAAAAGCTACATCAATGACCAGAAGCTTGATTCATGTTTGAATGGAGTTTGAAAAGCAGTCTTAACTGCCTCTGTGTAACAAACAAGATACGTACACCAGTGACTGCAAAGGGGACAGAAATCAGGACAGAATTCTGCTTTGAGCTCCCTAGTTTTTCTAGTGATGTAGCAGGACAGACAAGGGAAGACCAAAGAAAGTGAGAACTCCTTTGAATCTTGTCAAAAATCCATGGTTGCTACATATATTTGAAGTGTTTCTTTTGTTCTAAAATAAAACTTGGAAATTTTCAGGACACAACGGGTTTATAACATTTTTAATTGTAGAAAGGATTTCTTCCTATTCTTATCTTCCAATGTTGTTAAGAGAAGAGCACACAGCTGCCACTCTGAAGAGGATGGTTACACAGCTTCTGCTGCTGTGTCTGCTTACTCTGTGTCTGTAGGTAATAATTTATCATAACATCAATATAACATTACCTTCAGTCATTCAGAAAAGCCTTATCTTAGGTGCTTGCCAGAATTACTCATGTGTTTCTTTGCTCTGCGTGACATGGCCATATTTTCCTTCATGGCTTAGTTCCTACCCAGACACAGGCGATGAAATGTGCTCACATTGCGCTGTGTTTTTATCACTGACTGAAGGGATTGGACCGAGTTGTGTTGTAAAAGAGGACAGTAGGGCCAGTCAGTTTGTTGCAATGAATGGATTGCTCTTATTCGTGGAGGAGTATCGTCCAAACAGTGGTCTCTGGGCCAAGACCAGCCTACAGGAAATTTCCATCTGCTCTCCTTTTTACCGAAGGAGATGGAGAGCAGCTTTGCTGTAGCAAATGCTGCCCAGCAACTGGACTGCATTGGAGGCTTGCCACAATCCAGTTTAGAGGGCTGGCTCTGAGGGAATGGAGGAGCCTCCCTTCTCCTGTGGTCTGGCTTTATTTCCATGATGACACCTTGATAATATATCTAGGATGGCTACTTGTGGCATGTGCAGGCTGGCCAGGATGGTGACTACCCCAAGGACTAGGAAGTGAAGTCTGTGAGAATTAGCTGGTAGGAGGTTCTGCATCCAACCACTGAAACATAATTGCCAACTCCTTTACAAGGAGTGACCTCTTTTAATAGAAAACCACATCCTTTAAAACACTTCATTAAAAATGCCCTTATCAATTACAACTCCCATGCCATATTAAAAGCACCTTATTTGCATACAAAGTAATTCAGATTCAAACTTCTAACTGCCATTTGAGAAGTCAAATACTAATTTTTGAGTAGATTTTAATATTGTAGTTTTATATTGTCTTTTAGGAGAACTGCAAGATTAATTTGAGACTAACTATTAAACCCAAAAAAGAATACAGAGATGGAAAGCTGTGTGTGTATATATCTATAACAATAATAATATTAATAAAATGTATAAAATTGTATGTGTACTGTTCATTGTCACGCAGCGGCAGTTTATAAAATTTTTATTATCCTGAGATAATGTACATATCCATTACATGAGAGCGCTGAATACCTTTTTAATCTGTGCAGATCATCCAAAACAAATGGTTCCAACAATTGTCTCCACACTTGGTTTTGCGTTCTTATCATCATAAGGTTAAATACTAAATTAAGATCTAGATTATTATAAGATTTATATTTTTTTAACTTTTGTATTTTTTTCAGATTCATTATTTTAAGAATTTTCACACCTAGGAAATCATTAAGCTCTTGTACTAATGAAGGTGGTTCAGGTGAAAATGAAAAAGTAGAAAAACCATGCACAAATTGAGTGACAGCTTTAAGATCTCAACTTACTGCAATTCACTCAGTTGATGGTAGAAGAAATTTGTTACTTTTCTTTATGTGTATTTATACAAATAATCTGGATCGTTTAATTCCATACAGTCAAATGGAAATATATGCATTGTTGTAAGGGGTTACTGCAATTGGCTTGGTCTCTAATTGTATAGCAGAATTGTTCTTAAATAAAACTGAAAGAAAAGCATTCTGCATCACAGATCACTCATGTCATTGCCCTGTGGACCTACATAAAATCCTGGTACTTGTAAATTCTCCTGAGCCTCATCAGGCTCCTGTAACGTTTCTGGCTCTGGCATGAAAAATCTCTTTGCTGGGGACAGAATGTTTCTCCTTATCAGGAATGGGGCCCACATGAGTCAGCTAATCACATTACCAAGATCGGTGTTGAGCTCTCTGAATTGCCCCAGTAATATAAAGAATAATATAAATGCATGCTCAGTTGCAAACTTTCTAAAATCGCTGTTTGCATTGTAGGAAAATTAGAAGAGTTGCACAAACTTACATAAAACACTGAGTGGCTTTATAGCGTTTCCATGCTACTGGATCACCTTGGGGTTTGAGTCACATTTCCTGAATTCTCAACTTCAGTCTTTTCATCTCCTGATGAGTTGTTGCTCCCGTTGTTTGAGCTCTGCTCTAGGTTAGACTTTTCTGCCAAGGTGAAAAACTTCCCTGTGTTGAGACATGTTGTAGATACCTTTGGGTACCTTCAGCCTTCCCTTTTGTATTCTTAAGAGTCAGTTCTGTTGCCTTTTCTTTGTTTCTTCTTTTATAGCGAGCTTTTTCCACTGTTCATTTTGCTGCTGATAAGCTGAGCGGAGTAGGTTTCCTGTAACAACATCCATCTTGCTTTCCCCTGGGCAAAAGACTATTCGCTTGTTCCTGGCCTGGATCATAGGTGATACCGGTCCTGTTAACAGATGTCTGAATGCTGTGTGTAAATGTGCACAAGTTTATTTATTTTTTAAACTTGTATGTATAATATGTGCAATAAACATCTGTGTTGTATAGAATTTTGTGTAATATCTAATAGCTAATGTCTGACATATGCCAACATTTTTCCCAGTTAGATAAATCTCTTTCATTGCTTTAAAATATTGACTTCTGTTTTACTTTGGTTTTTATGTATTTCTCTAAAAGAAGTGAAACATTATCAGTAGCTTTCTCTGTTTTCCAAACATCTCATTGGCTTAGATTTAGCAGTTTATGGAAGTAATATATGACTTCATCTGTAGCATTCTGAAGAGATGTGCTTGCAGATCTAAGGTCTTGGTCTTTGCTGTAAGAGCTGCTAAGTAAAGTCCTATGGTCTTTCCTGTACCTAAGAGGTAAGGCTGTTTTTGCCTGAAAGTCGACATCTTGATTTATTTATTTGGGTAATTTTTATTCTGTCTCAGTAAATTATTTGACTTCGTAACTGTTAGAATTTTGTCTGTGAACATATTTTATTACCTGCTTGGAAATGGCTTAATGCTGTTATTTGATTGATTATTCTTTAGTTTATATTACTTAACTGATTGCAGTGGCAAGGGCTGGCTTATGTTCTCTTGTTACATTTATGAAGGATTTAGCAACTAAGAGTCAAATGTGAAATGGAGCAATGTAACTATTCATGCAAGTGCTGACTTGTGTTTATATTCTTGAAGACTGAACACACTTGCATAAATGCTAGATTTAAAATAATTTAAAATATCACAAATCTATCACCATTCATAGATTACGGTAAAATACATATCTGTGGAAAAGTATCTCTTTAGATCTCCTATTAAAAGTTAAATCGGGCCTGTGTGCCTGTTTTTCTTTAAAAACTGTCTAGCAAAATGTATGAGATGGATTTAAATATTGTGGTATTACTTTCAGGTGATCTGTTAGTATAGCCAGCTGTTATGTTGGGTCCTTCTAAGTTAGCTTTCTGTGAAATAGTAAGAAGGTCATATTTTTAGCCTCTTTTCCTGTAGAAACAAAGCTCATGAGGTCACCCTGTGCACTTGTGTAGATGCACACACATCCCTTCAACTCCCCTTATTATCTTTTGAACCTGTTGCTGATTCTGATCACTTTTTTTGGCACAGTGGAGATCTTGAAATTCAGATCCCACAAGTTTCATGAAAATAAGTAGCTGAGTATAGGTGGAACCACCTCAAGGTGCCCTGACAGAGGGAAAGGTTGCAGCATGAAATAATCTTATTAGTTGTCTGGGAATCCTAGTGATGGGAAAAGTGAGGCTTTAAACAAATGTCCCAGCTGTGGGAAAAGCTTCCTTCAAAGCTTTCACCTTTCTAGACAACCAAAGTCAACCAACCAGGAGGTATAAATCTGTGGGAAATGAGGCTTAATTAATTCTGTTGTTCATGGAACTACTTGTTCCTTTGATATTTAATAATAATAATAATATCAGTAGCGTAAATGTTTCCATGCAGTATATTTTGCATATCTAAGGTAAATATTATCTTAAGGTAAATATGTAGGGATATTCTTATGACAATCCTAATTTTCAGAAATATTTTTTGTTTTCACTGTGAACATTAATTTAAATGCTTACAGAGCGTCTTCTCTCCCTTTTAGTACAAATCGAGCAGTTCTTTCCCCTTACTTTTAAAATGACAGATACTGTGAATGCTTTCCAGCTCTGATTTGCATGTGGTTCTGGATTGCAACTAGCCAGAAAAGCTGGAGAATTCATGGCTCTATGATTGTGCTCCAAGGGAGTTAACTGGGAAGAACAAGGTCGGTACAGTACGCTTGCTGAATATGGAAATAATAATAATTGTAAAGCTAACCAACAAGAAGTGTATTCTTAATAAAATGTGTGGGTTTTTTCAGTGTAATCATATGACTATATAATACAAAAATTGCTTTGAGAGTAGGTCAAAGATTACGCATAGCAGAGACTTGTGTGATTGGTTATGAACAAGCGAAAATAGGGTAAACTTTTGACCCGGCAGCAGCAAATGGAACTGTGTAAAGCACCTACAGATGGCAGGATTTAACGTATAGTCGGTCTCTCACCCTTTCACAGCAATTACGATCATATTACAGCAGGCACTGAGGGGAAGGCGCTCTGCAACTCTAACACAGTGCGTCTTTGAAAGTTTTGAATATGCAGTTGCGTTTTGTTTTTGTAGGGCCATCAATTAGCTTAGCAAGAAGAATTCCACTTTTGTTGCTCGTGTTTGACTCGACGAGTTCCTGATCAGCGTGCCAAGTCCATTTGGAACAAGAAAATCATTTGAACAGGCTGAATAATTTCGATAATTCAGGCTGCAGTAGATTTATTACTAAGCTTGAAAGACTCAGTGAAGGTTTTTTTGCTGTTGTGTTGCTGATGTGGGTTTGAAGGGATGAGGAGAATGTGGTTCCAGAGAGAGGTCTGGGAAAAAACACTCCCGACCAGCTCCTTGGATCCTTGTGTAGATTCATGCATCTTCCTGGTTGAGTTTTAAGTTTGCAAAATTTAAACTTCAAAAAGACCAATCAATAAACTGCTTATTTGACAGTATTTTGGCATCTAGACAATTCAGTGGCTTTTGGTTTTGTTTGTGCCTGTGAAATACGTGGCAAATTAGAAGAAGTGAAAGTGTTGTGAATTAGAAACCAATGATTGCCGTTTTCCTGTAAATTTTGTCAGTTGCAAAATCAGAAGCCCAGTTGCACTTTTGGCACAGACTGATAGTTCTGAAGTCATCCGAGCATATTTTGTGCAATTCACTGCCTTTCGGGTGTTTGTGTGTCTTGTGTACGTACATGTGCAGACTTCTCCCGCAGTTGTTTTTTTCGTCGTGCTTTGACGTATCGGCATTTGGGAAAAGAGTCTGAGTTAAAGAAGGTATGCTTCCTTCTAGTTGTGATCCAGCCACTATCTCCCTTTCCGTCTCTTTGCGTTGCCTTCTGGCCTGTAATCTGATGCGAGTGCCAGATGTGGGGAGGTGGAGCAGAAGCAATCCAAGCTTTTTAGACCATTTCATGGAGGGGGTTATTTTATTATATTTGTGGTTCACAAAAATTTTCCTTTGGTTTTTTCAGAGTGACTTCTATGGAGAGTAGAAATTGCAAGCATATGGTAGTAAGCTGAATAAGATACTGGAAAATGCTCTTTGGAGGAAGGGAGAATTTTCAAATACTGATAAAGAGTGGTTGGTTTGGTTTGCTTTTTTTTTTTCCTTTTAAATCATGCTGAAACTTGCACTGTACATAGACTGCTGGGTGTAATTCCATTTCTTTTTGGAGATGAATTGTGTTCATTTTAGCCATGCCTGTACCTGCAGCAAAGAGCTGCTGCTGCAAGCTTTAAGGCATTTAAACGGCTCAGTGACTGCTACTACATGAGTTTGATCTGGTCACACAAGATTTTGAAACTTTTCTGGTTGTCTAAATACAGTGAAATGAAAACTACTCTCCTCAAATTCCAAACTGCACACACTGCCATAGATTCATTCCTTCTACAGTTTTATGACTCCCCTCACACAAAAAAAATCCACCACCAAAACAAACTTTTAGTCAGTTAAAAATCCCACCAGTGCATTCCCCTCTTTTACAGATGAGCAGCCTGCAGATTGCCAGGTTTGAGTTGCACTCAGAATTTGCCTGGACCTGTTATGTCCCAGCTCTTCAGAGGGGACTCACGGCCGCAGTGCTGCCCTGTGCTCCCTGCGGAGGCTGGGCTGGGGGCATTGCAGTGGCTTCTGCCAGAGATAGTGCAGGGTTACCCCACAGACCTCATTAACACAGAATTGAATAACCTTAATCTAATGGTAGTAGCATAATTTTTTAGTTTGAGGTGGTTGTCTGTTGTGTTCCTGACTTTAATGTTGTTTCCCTGACAGCTATTCTGCCTGAAAATAGGGGCAGTTATTATCAGCTTTCTGCCTCATAAGTACCAATTTCATAGAGGCGTTCTGAATCTGTTGTACTTGTGAAATGCAGAAACCAAAACCAACTGTATAGAAAAAGATTATTCTTAATATGTGCAGTAGAAAGGGAAATGAACTAAAGAGGTGGGTTTCATACTTGAGAAAAAAAGTGATTTTCAGAACCAGAATGTTCTGAGTTTTGTCTAGTTATATTCTTGTTCTTTTTGAAGTATAAAAAGGTATTGAAATGTTATTACTGAAATGTTATTATTGAAACATTATTGAAATATTATAGGATTATTCCCACAATTTCACTGATTAAAATAGAAATCTAATTGAAGGATGTGCACTTTTCACAGCTATTATGTAAATAACTAGTTTTGTATTCCAGTACCCGAAATATCCTCAACAATTATAGTTACCTGATGAATACCCTGTATGCTGCTTTAAAATGTAAAACATATTAACACATCAGACAAACTGGGGCTGTAATAGTGTAAATTAAATCTGTATCAGTTACCTGTGTTTTATAATGCCTGCATATTCTTCTTTTAAGTCTGTTCATTATTTCTTGCCACAATATAGGAGAGATGCTTGTATTTCCTAATTATTGCTGGAAATAAAAGAGTTAAAATGACTCTTCTAGTATTGCTCAAAGCTGAGTACGAAGGTTTCCATTATGAGTGGCACAAAAAGTTCTTATCTACCCTTTGGTAAGTAGGAGAAATGCCTGTGTGCAATAAGGGTAAGCTTAGTTTCCTTTTAGTGTTATCTACATACCTAATTTAGTTTTCCTTTGTAGGTGCTCTGAAAGAGTAACTGACAGAAGTGGTCATTTCTTAGACTGTACCTTACACACAGATTCAAGTAACGTGGGGGCTTTTTCTGCCTTCAGAAGACAATTTTCCAGTTGTCCAGCAAGGAATCTTTCTTTGTCCTCTATCAAAGCATTGCTCACCTTGTCTCAGTACTTACCTGGTTTAACTTGGGCTTGAAATTAGTGTGGCAAGGAGGGCATCATCACTGCCATACCAGTAATATTTAGGTTTCTGCAAGTGAACTATTGTCACAAGAGTATTTTGAATATTGAGAAGTTTTTAAGGTGTCAATAAACCATTGTGTAATCATTACAAATAAAGTCATATGTATAATGTAGTTATAGTATGCAGTATAATACAGCTATTTTCATGCTGCTCACCAAGCTAAGCGCTGGTTGTGTAATTGGAGGATAAAAGTAGTAATTTGCCCATACAGATCTAGCTAAAAGAACATTTTATCTTGATACATTTAAGTTTCTAGTGGAAGTGTAGACAAGGTTCAGATTTAGATTTTTTTCCCCCACAAAAAGTATCAAAATCAAGCTGAAATATTTGTTAGAAGAAAGTGTTAGATTTGATTCTTTTCATTTGTAAATGAATGAGGAACTCTGCAGATCTCCATTCCTGAGGTGTGTGATCTTCTGAGACAGATTTTCTCTTCTCCCCACCTAAGCTGTGAAGATCACTGGCTTTGCACAATGTCTGTGGCATAACAAATACCTTCAAAATCAAAAAAGTAACTAGACACATTCATTTTCTGTAAGACGTGGGAGTTAGGTTGATACATGCCTTCAGCAGAAGAGAGTGAGACAGGAACATGACATTTGCACCCCTGTTGGCTCAGGGAACAGGTTTGACCTCCTGACAGTCAATCCTGAGGAGCAGTGGGATCACTGGTAGGGTGCAGATTAGTGAAAGCTGATTGGCACCAAGCACCAACCCTTCCCATGTTTGTAGACGTGACCACTTACAGCTAATAAGCTTATAATCATTTCTGCTTAAGCACAGGTGGTGAAAGTAGCAGTGAAAAAAAGGTAAGGAGCTTAAATACAGAGAAGGTATGGGGTGAATTGTGATGAAACACGTGCAGTGTGTGGTAATTGTCCCTCATCTTTTGCACGGAGGCTTGTGTTTATCCCAGTCCTCAATGCTCATGCTCCTGTTTACACACCAGCTGTAGGGTAGGGGAGTCAGAGACTCAGCTCCAGCAAGAAGCTTTACTTACCTCTCTGTTACACCAAATATTTTTGCAGTTGGGTATGAACATCAAGACTTTTGAGGGTTTCTTGTAAATCTTGTTCAGGAAATTATTCATGAGGGGCACATTTTGTTTTGCTGTCTGAAGGACTCCACTTGCACAGAGGAATTGAGGAATGTATTTTGTTTGGTCTTCTGAATGGTTTTGTGTTTTGAAAGCTTAAAAAATTCTCTTCTCTAAACCAGATTGCTTTTCTGATAGGAAAATAGCACATGCCTTCCTGCCTACTTTGTATTTGTTACCTAAATGGACTAAATTCAGCTTGGAGAGGCTTGGAAAGAAGAGAAGGATTTAAAATGATTCCACTTTAATTAATCCCAGAAAAATTCTGGCAAATCTGTTTTTTCTTAGTGCATGCTGTATGTCTTTAAACTCCATTTCATTCTGATCTCATAGACAAGTCAGGATGGGTTTTTTTCTCCCCATGATGATATTTTGATTTGGCAGTAACTAGGTTTTGAATTTACCTTACTTTACTACATACAGAATAAGGAGTGTATGTTTTTTGTGATTTCTTTATTCTTTTTAAAACCTAATTTTCTGTAAAGGAAACATTTCAATGGTGGTGTTAGTTAGATTTAACTTTGAAGTGCTGACCTTTCATAAAATCGCGTTTTGCTACCAATTGTTATAAGCCAGTGGTGATAACAGTGGTGATAATTTTTTCCCCCTGTAAAATATAAATCTTTGGTTTGTTTAAACATCATGTTATTAGGACAGAGTAAGCTCCCTCTCTGGCAGATTATAGTACCTTCTTTCTTTGGGGAAAAAGAAACAAACACAAGCCAAACAAAGAAACAACCCAAGGCTTATTTTTTTTTAATCTTTCTTGGCTAACACATAAGGACCTTGGGTCCTACTACTGCTGCACTTCAGAGGGCAGCTGAACAGATAATTTATACATGTTGTATGCTTCTAAGTTCTCAGCAGTCTGAGACAACATAAGGACTTCATCCTGAAAACTAAGGAACATTCCGAGCTTACTTCAAGAAAGCATTTGCACATAATCTTTACAGTTAAGGCCATGAATGGAGCCCTGTACTTAATGTTAGGTAAGGCAGTTCAGAGAATTGCAAGACTTAAGTATTTAATCCAAAGCATTATTGCTGTGGTGTTAACTAACAAACTGTCTTCCCAGTGCTACATTCTCACAAATGTTCTCATATTAATGTATTGGTTTGAAGTTGTGATTAAACACTTTTCTGCACAAAGCTTTTTGCATATTTATTTTTTACTTAAAATATTTTTCAGAAGTTAAAGTTAATAATTAACACCGGGGGAAATACCATTTTTAAGCGTATGAAAATAAAAAAAGAGTATTTCCTAGAACAGTTAATGTGGTTAGTTCTGGTTTACATACCTTAAGTCCTGGTAGTGTATCTTCTGGGAAAGTTGCTGGAAATAGAATCAGCCTTTCTAAAAAGTATTATTTTCTACTGTTCACCTCTCTGTACAATTTTCATAGTAGTATGCTAGAACTGCTACTACTTTTTTCAGGTTCATTCTGGTATCTGATATGGTCTCCAAGAGCATGTCATTGTGGAAGAAGACACCTTTGTTTTCATCCATCTTTAGCAGATCCTGACAGCTCTGCCTGTGAATCCAATGCCCTTTCCAGAATGCTTGCGCAAGATTGTTCTGCAGAATTCCTGTAGTGTACTGCTACCACAGACCTAGAGTTAGTCATTTTTTCTCCTTTCTCATGCAGGAATATGTTTAGATTGTCTTTTTTACAGAGCTAACATCCATCATGCTTCCTCACGGGTTTAATTGAGGTTTAATGCAGTACCTGACTGTTACAGTGTCACTCTAAGTTGCAACCTGAATCCAAAAGGCAGAATGCCTGATGGTACCCACATAAATACACCTGGCTTACTAAATGACCTTGAATAGGTAATTTTATGTCTCCGTTCATCCTGAGATCTATAAACTTCTGATAATAAAACATATATCCACCTTTGCAAAAGTTCTTTGAAATCCATGAGTAAAAGGTATCCCATAAGGTCAAAATATGAATTATTTATTGCTACATGACATGCACAGCATGCAGACTGTAAGGTTATAGATATCTTGTCTGTTCCTTTTTCCCTTGAGAATAAAAGTCATACCTTCAGAGCTCTAACTTAAAAAGAAGTATTCATTGTATGAAATCTAATATAATTTTATGTGTATGGGCGTGTGATAATATTGAAACTTTGGTTTCTCCAAGGAATTGGTTTCAGGTGTGAATACCCAGATACCTCTGAGAGGTGCAAATGTAGCTTTCAAAATAATAAACACTTTTAAAATAAAGAGTGAATATGAGAAGACTAGAAAGAATAGTCAGAGGTGAGAAGATGCTTTGAAGTAAGCAAATTGGGTTTTGAAGTAAGCAAGTTAGAGTTTCATGGTGTCGAAATTGTGGTAAAGTTGCTACAGGGTAAGAGATTACTTGACTTCCAAGTGATTGCTAGTGCTTTTAGCCATCTGTTTTCCAACTGGCATACCAGCAGTGTGCTTTAAAAGAAACTGATTTTTCTTTTAGTATGTTTCCTAGGATTTGTTGTATGTCCTACTTGTCATCAAAAAAGTTGTGTTCTCTGCTTACAGTTTACATTAATTATTTTATTAATTGAGGTATGTATTATATGTGTGTCTATACATAGCTTATCTTGAATAAATATATATATAGGTAGATAGAGATATAAAGCATCCAGAGAGCAAGAATAGGCATGTTGCAAGAATGCAACACTTTACAATTCAACATGAACATTCTCAAAGTTACTTGGAAATCACTAGGCAGCTAGCACAGGTTTTGTAGAACTGCTATGCATGTTCTTGCTGGCATATGCTACTTTAATAATTGGCTTTCTCTATAACAGTTTTGGCCTCTTTCAGAATGTAAGGAACGGTCTTCAGTGGAGCACACTTAAATTACCTAGAAATGAGATCTGTGACGTTAGCTTAAATCTCACGTGCTTGGCCTTTAATTCAAGTCCAGATACTAGGTCAAATTTGTATCCTGCTAAATCTAAAAGAACTTTTAACTATTTGGGATAGACAGGCTTCCAAGTGCTGACAATAGAGCCAAGAGGGTTCTTACACAGGCTTTCAAACTCCTCTTGGGGATAATAGACTCCTGGATAGGTTTGGTTCTCTACTGTACTTTTGGATAGAGGGCAGTTTTACAGCTGAAGTCATGTCCAGTTGAAAAGACTGGGGAAATATCACTAGAAGTCAGATTGTGATGGAGAAGGGAAGCAGTGCTATTCCCAAGTACGAGTTTTTCAGAAAATTGTACAGGGAAAAATGGCTGCTATGTGTCAATACATTTGGTTTAGAAGACTGTACTTCTAGACCATAGTAAAGTGTCTGGTTAAAAGGCACCATCTGCTTGGAAGTATTTCCCTTTATGTTGCCTTCCATATTGGTTCTCTTCCATTACACTTTAGGCATTGTTCTGCATGTTCTTTGTATTTATTGGATGCTTTCAGCTAGCCCTCCTCACAGCTGTGCAATCTGAGGTCTTGGCTCATCTGATTTTTCTTATCTACCCACCACTCTTACTCTTAAGAATGCTGAGGTATTGCAGGCTATATAAAGGTAATTCATATATATAAATTTACATATAGCACAGATATTAAGTGTGCGTGATGTATTAGAGGTTGTAGGGTTACTATGTTTTGGAAGCTTCCTAAGAACCTAAACCCTAAATGAATACTTTGCCACTTCTTTCTCTTTACCCTTCTTAGTAATCTTCATTGCAAATACAAATGTTAGTGTCAATGTTACGTAGGAGATACCCAGCTCGATATTTCCTTTGCTGTTCTTTCCCCTTGTATTATGAAATATTTAAAGTCATAAAATAATATTGAGACCACAGGATTTTTTTTTAAACTGCACTTTAGTAGAGAAGAACAGCCTTGCAGACAGGAACTGTAGTCTTGTATTACCTGGTTTTCTAAAGTTGAGGTATTTTAATTGACCCTGTTACTGAATTCCCAGCACATCATTCCCTGCTTCCACTGGGGGCTCTCCTCTGTTGCTCCTCTCGAAAAGTGTTCTCACACATGGCCCAGAGTGCCAACTGTATATGCAAATATGTAGTGTTGTACAGTGAGTATATTCAGAATTGCATTAAATCCAAAGTCTCCAGGCAGCAGGTAATTTAGGAAACTGCATCTCTGTTGGCTTATAGGGACATAGGTTTGCCTTTCTTTATTGGTTTCTTGACATTGTTTGTAAAATTTATTTTACTGTAGATATCTTTTCCTTTTGATCTGGAAGGGCTTACGTTTCTGGATGGTCATCACTATGTGTTGCACCCCCTCCCATGTAAGATTTTAAAAATGGAAAATTTGGGTTTGTTTTTTCCAAAAACCTTTCAAAGAAAAGAAATCCTTCAAGCAGGCCCCTAATACTTTAACTTTCTTTGAACATTAACAACAGCAAGCAAATGCAATGTCAAACACGCTTATCAAGAGAATCACACCAGTTTGAGAACAAAGCTCCCTTTAGTGTTAATTCAGTGCCTCAGTTCACTGGAATTACATTGTATCCACTCCTATCAGGCTTTTTTTCTGGGAGTAAATGATTGTCCCTGAACCTTGGCTCTGCTAAGTCAAAAGTATTTGCAAAAATTTGAGTGGTTATCAGAGTGTCTGTGTAGCTACTCCAAAACAGCAATATCCAAACCCCACAACTCCCAGAGTCATGGAATCACGGAATAGATTTGGTTGGAAGCAACCTCACAGATCATCCTGTTGCAGCTCCCCTGCATGGACAGGGACACCTTCCACTAGGCCAGGTTGCTCAAAGCCTTGTCCAGCCTGTCCTTGGACACTTCCAGGGATGGGGCACCCACAGCCTCTCTGAATAGCCTGTTCCAGCATCCTGCCACTCTCATAGTAAAGAATTTCTTCCCGATATCTCATCTGAACTTACCCTCCTCCAGGTTAAACCCATTCTTTCTTGTCCTGTCACTGCAGGCCCTTGTAAAGAGTCCCTCCTCAGGTTTCCAATAAGTCCTCTTTAGGTACTGGAGCATTCTGTAAGGCTTCCTGGAGACTTCTCCAGACTGAACAACCCCAACTCCCTTAGCCTGTCTTCACAGGAGAGGTGCTCCAGCCCTCTGATCCTCTTTGTGGCCCTCTCTGGACTCACTCCATCAAGTCCACATCCTTCCTGTGCTGGAGGCCATCGAGCTGGATGCAGCACTCCTGGTGGGCTCTCACCAGAGCATAGTAGAAGGGGAAAATCACCTTCCTTGACCTCCTGGTCACATACGCAATAGAGAGAAAATCAGCCTTCCTGTGTCCAGGACCGTACATGGCTTCATCATTCAAAATTGGCACTGCAGTGTCATCTGTAAATCAGTTGATAAAAACACATATTACCGAACAAAGTCACAAGATGGTCTTGAAATCCTGTTCCGCAAGTAAGGCTGGATTGCCTTTGGACAACAGTTGTGGCCGTATCCTTGGAGTTTAAGGTGGCCTTGGGGTCTCCTGCTTCTCAAGTGGAGATGTAGTTTGGAAACACAGAGCGCATCAGTTCTCTCAAAGTTGCTTTGACTGTCTGTTGGGCTGTGGTTGAATTTTTGACTTTTGAAAGCAAAATATGACTTTATGTCCAGATTATTTAAAATCATCTCTGTCTTTGCCATACTGTCATTAAAACTGCCAGGAAAAGGTTCTCTTTGAGCCCTTTTTGTCTTGATATGTTACATGTCCTGCCTATTTTCTCTTTAGTATTGGGGAAGAAATTGCACAGCAGAAAGGACAGTTAATTTCAACTTGGCTGATTTCTTCTCAAAAGGATATTTGCTTCACTCAAGACAAATGACTTAAACAATATTATTTATTATTACGTTATTAACTCGAGGCTTAGAAAATGTAGATTCTTAAGATCCTGGGACAGGCAATTTGTAAAAATCTAAATTACTCGTAAGTCTCATATTAAAGGTTATTTGCTAATGGTTTTAAGAAGTAGTCCTGCAAACTGTCAAGTACTGCTTTTTCAAGGTGAGTCATGACAGCCATGTGTTTGAAAGATAAAGATGGGAATCTCTTTGCCAAAAGGAAAGCAATGAAATAACCATGTATTCTTCCAAACTTGACTTTTCTCCTCATTTAACTGACCTTGTATCCTCTTGTGGTTCAGCACAACATGCTCAAGTGCAGTCTTTAAGAAAATGAAATGCACTGCCCATATTGTTGATATTTTTGTTAAAGTAATACTTTAGAGATTGCTTTTGTGGAAAATGTAAAGTGTGTAAACATGGTATGGGTCACTAATTTTACATGGAGGGAAGACCTGTCAGCCCTGCTATTTGCAGTTGATACTGTTGTAATCTGTCTGCCATTTATTTTCAAAGACCGTGTTTGACTTTTTCATATTGATGTACAGTATGACATAAATGTATGTAGGAGTCCTCAGGATGGGACAGGATTTGCTGTATGTTCTAAATATTTCAGATTAAAATGATTGAGTGTTGTTCTGCTTCTGAGCTTTTCCCTTCAGACTTGCCTACGAACCTACTTTGCAGCTGATTTTAGGGAAAACCTAGTACAAAGTAAAGTTGTAAATAGGTTTCTGTTTTGGAATTCATTGTGGTGAGCTTTTTAAGAGTTAGCAGTAGGCCCAAGTTCTGACATGTTTCCTCTCATCATAGGCTTAAATATTCAGTTCTAACCACGCTGGGGGTTATTTGAGAATGTGTAGCATTTCTGCTCAGAAGTAGGTCTGTGTAAGAATTGTCTTGTTTCTACTGCAAATATTTACCTGCATACCTAAATTTTATTGTTTCTTTACTTAAATTGAATTAGTATTGTCTTACATGCTTTAGTGGTGTCATTTGTTATTACTGCTACTTGTAGAAAATCTGCACTTTTGTCTGATAAGTGAGCAAGTCTGGTTTCTGTTGAACAGATAACTGTTAAATATTTCTTAGTACCCTACCTTCAAGTGATTGCTGTTGAATTATCGGAAAGGTTGGGTTTTTTTCCTCTTTTATTCTCAGAATTTGAAGTTTCTGAATTTACACAATACTAAAGTTAAATGTCAATTTTGTTGTATCTACCTCATTATAAAAAATAGTACAGACTAATTGTCCTAAAGTTGATATTTATTTCATAGCAGAGTATTTAATTATTTTATTGTAAGTCAAATTAATTCCAGTTGCTTCTGCTTTTCCTTTCTCTTTTTGTTTCATTTGGTAGGCGGCAGTCTCTGGCTTTTGGTTTCCTCATCAAGTAGTGAGCTCTTGTAGCTCTCAGGAGTATTTGTGCTTGCACTCAGTTAAGTTTCCTGCTTCTAATACTGATAGGAATTACTATCATTTAAAAATCAATTATTCACTTGAAAACTCTTAATAGAAAAGTTAACTTTCTTCAGTTTCTCTTCTGTACCTCATCTCATCCACTGGTATTTTGGATGTTTAATAATATGAAAATTTGGAGCATGACCCTGCTTTACTGTGTACCAGATTCTGAGTGGTTAAGGCAAGAGGTCAGTCCTCAATGTTTGCTGTTCATCATCACCGTTCTCCACTCAGTGTCACTAGGTGCTGCTTCAGGTGCTTGTAAGATTTGATGAGAATGGGTGATGCAACGTTAAATTAGCTTATTATTTATTCTCATATTTGTAAAGAGCAGCTGTCCCTGTGTTCCAGTTTCTCCCATGTGACACTAGTTGTAATCAGTAGCATCTCCCTTCTTCAGTGAGGTCTCTTGGAAGGATGTGAAAGTCCAGAATTTCAGGATCTGCAAGATACCGTCCCTGTGTATGTCCACCTTGCTTCTTATGGGAACTGGCTTTTCAAATGCAAGGCAATGTCTGCAAGTTAGCAGCTAGAAGCATGGCTGAGCATTGATGAGACATGAGATTTTTATGGCTTCCTGGGAAATGTTAGTTTTCTCTCAGAAAAGAGATCTAGGCGCAGAGACCTGAGTATTCATCACCAGGTATGGCAGAATAATTTGCCATATCCTGAACTAAAAGATAGAGGTCCCACTTGCATTAAACACAACAGCAACTTTCTCTTTCAAGGGAAACACAGACAATGTATCAAATCTTGCTGAGTTCACACACTGTCATTGTTATGACCAGCTGGAATGTTACACTGTTCTGTCCTGCCTGGTTATCAGAAACCTTGAAATTTCACCAAATTATTTCATCTTTAATCCTCTACTTTGAGTCATATGATGTAGTTTAGAAATATTTTGGTTATAGATAAGACTACATGAAAGAAAATCTACCTTATCCTTGAATTAATTAGTATTTTTTTTTCTGCTATTAAAAATAAATATTTTCTTGTCTGACTTTTATCTAGTTTAAACTTTTGTCTAATTCAAATCTCAGCCATTGAATCTTGACAGCAATCAGTCTGCAGATTTTGGGAACCTTTTACTGTTAGAAGTCCTTAGAAGTTCTTCTGTTTTGAGATGAGGTGAAATAAAGAATTTGAGCTGATTTTAAAAATATATTCACTGGAAGGCACATTCTGTAGAGCGTAATGTAATTTCTTTTTAAAAAATCCCAGCCTTTTCATAACATAGCTACATATTATTAAAAGCGCATGGTAGCACTAGATGTTATTACATTTATGTAACCTATTGTGTTAATACAACTTTTTTTCTATGCTGTAGTATTTCCATTCTGGTTCTGCTTTTCTCTGCTTGCTCAACTTCCTGTGCTGAGTTCCTCTCGTGTACTGTCAGCACAGATGGAAGCAACTCACAGTCTTGAACTTTTCTCTCTGTGGGTTGATGCCCACTTCCACCAGAGAGCACCTCTTTGTGTATAACTCACAGAGAGCACTGGCAAGCACCCTGCTTCAGAGGTCTGAGCAGGGGATAACAACCTTTCTTAGTTTGCAGGAGGAGAAAGAGCTGAGCCAGGAGCTGACCACCTCCAGATTGCACTGAAAGAACCCCTTTTTATTCTCTTGTATCCATTCTTAAAGGCAAGGAGTGAAGCGGTAGAGATTTAAAAAAAAAAAAAATCCTCATCAACCATTAGTCAAAAATTTCAATTAACCGTAGTCATCAAACTTGTCTTAAAAAAAAAAACCCCACAATTTTCAGTGGACATGCCCATACAGAACTTAATTGCTATATATGGCGCACACCTCAGTCTTGAATTCTTCAGTTAGATATTGCCGAAACTTGCACATGGAATGCTCTGAGTGGATGGCTGAGTGCATGTTTGTGAGGTTACGAGAGCCTCGATGAGCTGTCTTCAAGAAACATGGACATTTCGTACTACAAAGAGAAGTCAACAATATGTAAGAGGTTGAGAGAGGAGGGAGCATTTTTTCATTGTGCTCATATGCACAGAAATCAAAAGGTTGTTAGCACTGTAGGTGTATGTACTGCTAATACAGAGACTGACTGTGAGCAATGCCAGATGCTACAAATTCTGGTGGAAGTACGTTCAATATGATCCCTGTGCCCTTCAAGTGGAGATGCAAAGGTCAGAAAAACTAGATTTGTCTACAGTATCCAATTTATTTTTCCTCAGCTGGCAAAAGACAAAATCTTAGTTTTCAAGTAGTGGTGAATTAGGAATTCCTAAGCTGATAAAATGTCAGTGTCGTTGACATGTAGGTCAACAGGTTTTCAGTTTTGACTTGAAAACCCGATGTTTTTGTTGGTGTTCAGATAGAGGAGTTTAAAAAAATACCTAATATTTGAAAACCTTATGTTTGCTTCCACATTTATTGAAATGTAACACCTGTAAATCACTGTACTGTCTTTGTTCCTTATTGTGCATCTTAGCAGTCAGTCCTAATAGTTTCTGGTGGGTGTTCTCTATGCTGGTGTGGTGCCCTTCCAGTCTTTCTCACAAGGAATACTTACTGCTGCCTAGTCAGCTTTCCTAAAAGTCAGTGGCCTCTTGCCTTGGATAAAACCTAGTAAGTCAGGTTTGCAGTCTTTCAAACGCAGTTTGAAGTGTCTTGCTATTTTGCCGTGCAGATGAGGGCTGTTACTATAGCTGTCAATTTGGGTACTCCAGACTGAGAGGATTGAAGGGATTATGAGGGTGGAATTGGATCTTCCTGGCTATGGTATAGAGAGTGAGAGAAAGGACTGAAAAATTATGTTTTGGGATTAAAAAGACTGAAAAGATGTTTTGAGATGGCTTTACCAGTCCTTGCCTCAGGCATGGGTGTGTTAGAAGGGCAAACAACACCAAATTGTTGTGGTATGTCCTGTCTGTGCCCATTTCACTCTTTCTTAAGAAAAAATAAAGGAAGAAAAAGAAAACATAAACTTAAGAACACTGCGAAATGCGTGCAATGAAAGCAGTGTTCTGTTTATCAGTTTCAATTATTTGGTCATGTTAGAACATAAATTCTAAATGTTTTAGTGAAGGTGCAGCTTTCCCGTGTCTACTGCTGGGCAAATAAAATAAAATATTAATGAAATATATTTCTTAGAGAAAACTTAGGTGAACTTCTTCTGCTGTGTAAGGTCTGTGTCTTATAATAGCATGAAAAAGTCTCTAATGCCAGAATTAGTTTTGAAGGTCACCTGCTCATCCATAAATTAAGTGTGTGATTCCTGTGAAACTATTTAAAAGGTAGCAACAACTCTGTCATTCATTGGAAGCATGGATTCACTGCCTGATAAAGCCAAAGAGCCTTTCCTTCTTTTCTGTTGCATGTTCCTTTATTCCCATTCAGAGCAGTGTTTTCTGTCAGGAATATTTTTTTTGCATTTCTTCTTTCCCTTTTTGTCTAGAATTAGTCTGTACACTGCAGTGAGATGTTCCCTCTTCTCCATTAGCTTTTATCTGCATACTGTTCTTCACTAAGCAATCTTTTTAACAGCATCTGTGTACTTTCATTCATTTTTCAGCCTTCAACTCCTATTTTACTGCTACAGTGACTCTTTTCTGTTACCTCCTTTTTATTTACACATAACTCTTTCCTTAACACTGTGATTATTGTGTTTGTGCTCACCATATTATTTTGACTTTAAATTTCTCATTTTATGATTCCTGTAAACATTAGCAATACAGTTCTAGCTGTGGTATCTGACTGGGCTGCTCCCATTTTTTATGTTTTCTTTAAATTAGTACTTGACAAGTGAAATGTTTTGTGTGTGTGCATCCTTGTGAAAGCTCATTTTCCTTCTGGTGATTGTGTGTTAATATATTTTCTTGAATATCAGAGATGCTCCCCATAATCTTCAGATTTTGTCCCATTTGTATAATTTCCCAATTTAACCAGTATGCTTGATCCATCTTCTTTAGCTAAAATTCATATGGAAAATGCGGGTGAGATGAAAGAAAGTTAAGATTGCAAAGTAGTTCCTGTTCTATTGAGCTAAAAGTTGTGTGTAGCTCCAAATAACGCTCATTTTGCTTACCCTGTGCAGTGTAGTGCTTTGAGATGGAAGGACATACTGAGAAAGGACTGAGAAGAACCCCCTCAGTTTACTGTAAATATGTTTTTCTGCTGAATATAGTCTCCTTATGGAACCAGATTATTTCTTCCTGGACTGAGGATCTTTCTCACAGATTCCCTCTATAGCCTGGAAAAGGGAAGAGTAGAAAATGGGATTCATGCTGCTGCAGAAGGGGCCTTGTTCCCATTTTGTTTTCAGCTCCCCTGCTGCAGAAAGGCTGGGCCTCAGCTTTGATCATAGTGTTGGAGCAGTTTTCCCCAGAGCCTTGGGCAGGGCTGCTTTCCTGAGCAGAGCTGTCCTTAGGGAGAGGCAGAAACAGAAAGGGTGATGGGACAGCATTGGCGAAGGTGGTATGTACAGGATAGCCACTATTTCTTCACAATTTCCATTTTATTTTCCTGTAAGTACAACCACAGTCTCTAACACTGTTTTCCAGTTTCTGGAGAAACCGTAAGTTTATGATCAATGTTGTCTTTAAGGAGAATAGAGTGATGTAATGGGAAAAGATGGAAATAGAAATAATCACAGAATATGCTGAGTTGGAAGGACCCACAGGGATCATCAAGTCCGAGTCCTGGCTCTGAACAGCACCATCCCCAGGAGTCACCCCATGTGCCTGAGAGTATTGCCCAAAAACTTCTTGAACTCTCTAAGGCTTGGTGCTGTGACCACTTCCCTAGGGAGCCCATGTCCAACCACCCTCAGGGTGAAGAACTTTTTTCTAATATCTACCCTAAAGCAAAAGGAGATAATTCTGTTGCTTGATCATATTGGAAAAGAGCAGGTACAAATCTGCAGAAATTATTCTGTGGGCTTGACAATTATTTTACAGTGCTTCATCCACAGCTTTCTTAAATAGTTTGCAAATCCCAACAATGAAATGTCTGGGTAAGGCTACACTGCTCTGTGCCCATCTGCGCTGCCCAGTGCTGTCAGAGGTGGACAGAGCAGGGGGGAATAAATTGGGTATCTTTATGCTGTGTGCCGAGGTAATCGGGAAATGGTGTGCTAGTGCAGAAGAGGAAAGGCTTGTCCTTTCCAACTGTGAACTACTTTAGTGAAGGCAGGACAGAGCACTATGCTTGTATGTGTACTTTGCCTTTTACAAGCAGGAAAACTTCTGAATGGCTTGCCTGGGGCTTGGCATTCAGGAGGGAACTCTGAAGCTAAAGCCTAGGTAGGTTCCCGCACTGGACAGTGTATTTAAAAAATACTTAAGATAGTTGTCATGGTACTGCGTTAAAGTGAGATAAATTATAGCACCTAAAAAAGCAAAAAAAAAGCAAAAAAAAAAATCTCTGACACTGATGTTTGTAGTGTGTATCATTCATTGTTTGTGCTTTTTTTGCATTTGCAGGAGAGTTGGGTGCTGGGATGAGTTGAACCATGGGTTGTTGCTGAGAGAAGAGTATTTATTGCAGCAGAACTAAAATTACAGGCAAAAAATTAAAGTACTCTAGGGGGAAAAGAATAATTCTAGCATGCCAGATACTCAGTATTAAGCATGCTTAATATTCATTTTATTCTCATATGACGTGTTTATGATCAGTGTGTGTGCCCCAACAAAGGCACTGCCTAAAAATGTATGTGCTAATTAGTTTTGGTGCAAGAAGTAGAGAGAGCCCATATATTCCTCTTCCCCATCGGCAGCACAATTTGCTTTTTGATAGAGGAAGATGCAAAATGATTTCAAGTGTGCCAGGTTTGGGTTTCTCCAGGAGTCCTACACTTAAAATCAGCAGAAGGGAGGGAGGGGAGTTACTCTGTTATCATCAAGCTCTGTTAATGTAGCCCGGGTGCCACGTGACTGCAGAAAAGGCTATTATCTCAATGAAAAGGAAACTGCTTTTTAGAGCAGCAACAGAACAGAAGCAGGAGGAATTTTCGAGTACTCCACCATGCTGGATTGTCAAAGGGGGATCTCTCTGATCAGCAGTTAGGGAAGGATTAGCGTGGCCAGTTTGTCAGCTGTCATTAGAAGCAGATGACAGAGATGATAAGCTGCTGTGTGCGCACGTCCTCACTCAGCATGTGCTTTGGTTTACATCAAGACATAACACTGGTTTGGGATAATGGAGAGCTGATATTTTTAAGGCTGTAAATTTACTGGTAATTGTCTCCCTTTTTTTTTTTTTTTCTTCTCCTTTTTCCCNAAGACATAACACTGGTTTGGGATAATGGAGAGCTGATATTTTTAAGGCTGTAAATTTACTGGTAATTGTCTCCCTTTTTTTTTTTTTTTCTTCTCCTTTTTCCCCTCCCGCTTTTAATAAAAAGCCAGTGTGATGGATGGGGGATTTATCTACATCTTGATCTGAAGACGCAGAAAAACTAGTAAGATCTGCCTTCATCTGCAAAGGCTGCAAGACAACAAGGTGTGTTTCTGAAGTGCTGTGACTTCATTGTTAGTGATTTCTCTTTGCACGTATGTGTGCTCCTGTGTGTGCATCATAGGTGTCTGGATGTTGGGGGTGCAGGGGGGCAAGGGGGTGTTAGTTTGGGGGAGTGAGAGGAACAGCTAATTTCTGTTTGAGTGAGAGAATTTAAAGATAATGTTTCTAAATAGCAATTGCAAAGAAATAATGTAAATTTGAGTCTGCAGTTTCTGTTGTTTCCCTCCCCCCCTGTTTTAATGGCTACAGGTGTACTTGTGGTTGCCTGTGACAGTTTTATGGGTTTATGAGGCTAAATATATCTTTGTGCACAGGAAATATTTTTGTAAGCAAGTTTTCTGGCATCCAGAATAATACACAAACCCATCTATATTTTCCCACTGTCAAGAGGAGGTGGAGCCTGAGAGTGTCTTTTTCATTGCAGTAATTCCTATTCAATATTCATTAATTTATATGCACATGAAAAAGTAGAGTATGTCAGAGTGAGACATTTTTGCAATAAAGCTTTTTCTTTCTGACCAAGAGCTTGAGTAGACAAAACACAGTGAAACATTGCTAGTTGTTATATAACTTTCTCTATTCTCTAATCTTAATAGTTTTCTTTACAAGTACATGATCCTGTAAACAGAATGACATTCAGTTAATCTTCAGACCTCGTATTTATCTCATGGTTATGCATGATGATGTCATTAAATATCTTGGCAGTATTTACCTTTCTTTTAACCTTGGGAGGACAACATTTAATATTGCAGATTAATTAACTAATAATATCGCCCTCAAAAAGGTTACTGGGAGTTACTTGTAGTAAAGTGAAGACAGTGTGCTGTCTCCTGTGCTTGGGAAGTTATTGCAGGCTTGTTGGCTTTATTTTCCTGTCGTACACAGCATTAAGCCCAGCATTTCTCTTTAAATCACAACAGTAATACTAATCCTGGACAACAAAAAAAGAAGATAAAATTAAGTGTTTGGATTTGTATAGGAGTGCGGGTTGTCATTTCTTTAGAATTTTGCCTCCTAAGTTAAGGGCAGGGTTGAGAAGATGCATATATCAGTCATTACTGCAGTGCACTGGCAGTTTGCTAAAAGTGTGTTTTCCCGGATTCATATTGAAATAGTGGTGGTGACTATCATGCTTAGAATCAGTTTAATAATTAACTAAATACATACAGGAAATGCCTTAGTTTATTTTATTTAGGACTTTGAAAAACTCATGCTACTTTGAGATAGGAGGGAGAAAGGAAAATATTATTGTTTTTTAAATTAATGTAGTTTGTGTTTGAAGAGACTTTATTTCATACTGTGAGGGCAGAGCCAGAAACGTAAACAAGTTTGCGCTATTTATTTGCTTGTTCTCTTTTGTCTCGGTTTGATTATTTTAATTGCAGCATAGTAACATTTTGGTACAGAGGCCTGGGGCAGGCGGTGCCGTTAAGTAGAGGCTTGAGAGCCTGTCACGTTCACGGCACCAAATGTCGAAGCCACAAGAACAATGAAACTTCCTCTCTGCTTCTTGTGTTTTCTTCCTTTATTTCATTACAGAAGATCTAACAAGATAGTGGGGGCCGAGTAGTGCTTACTGATATGTTGCCACCTATGTTTTGTAGAAAAATTAATTTTTGCTGCTTGTACAGTCATTTTGATTTCCCTGATGCCTTTTAGGATTTATTAAGGGGGGGAAATTTGAACAAAATCAACCTTTTGTGTAGACTGTGTTCATCAGGTGGCTCTGTGTTCTCACAACACTCAAGTTGTGGTGTTTTCTTTCATAAGCAATATCTTACAGAACTGTTGTAACTAGCATATATAAAGCTATCTTTGACTGGAGTAACTTTGTTTGCCCACTTTTCAAAATGATATATGCTTCTGAGGTCAACAGGGTTACACTGGTAAAGTTCAGAAGCTGTTGCTCTTTTTTTTTCTTCCCCCTGTTTTCTTGTTACCTCTATAAGGGAAATTTCTAGTACAAGGAAGGAGGGAACATATGACTGGACTGCAAAATATACCATATTATAAGGAAAAAAACCCTTCTTGGAAAGTGTGAACTAGGGGTGCACTTTGGAATATTTCTTTTCACTCCAGTGTTCTTGGAATGATTTTTAATAATAAATGTCATTAGGAAGTCAACTGACTGGTTAGATTTTATAGTGACATTCTATTTACTTATTTATTTAGACTAGTCATAGAAAAGAATGAGGAAAGGTGTGAAAACAACCTCGATTCTCAGAATCTACTTTATTAAGTGGAATAAATTTGTTAGCACATTACTATAGAATAGCCCCATAATTATAACAAGAAAGCGGAGTTAAGGACTGAGGGCTGGATCTACAAGCCAAGATGTTAGAGCTGAGTAAATGAGAAGGGTGTTTGTAAGTTGATAATCACTGTACTTGCGAGGAAATCCCGATGGAGTCATCTTACTGCCTGCGTTCCTCCCTAGCTTCTCTTACCGCTTACGTTCATCCGTGGCAGGCCTAGAAGGATGCCTGAATTGGACTAAAAATTATTATTGGCAGGTAAAGCTTTGGTCTGTGGAGGTGAGGTGTAAGATGTGAAAGGCTGTGTCTTTCAGAAGTGGGCTGCTCTCAGTACCCAAGAGCCTAGGGCTGATCCCTGTGCAGTTTCCCTGATAGCCAAAGGTGTACAGTGAGGCCTTGGGAAGAGCTGTCAGGGTTGTGAGGGTACAGAGCATAAGGAACAGTGCAGGAATTGGATGAAAATTGTAAATGAAAACTCAACCCAAAAGTTTATGATAAATGCATTTAATTTGCAGTATGTGTTGTACCTGAATCTTCCATTTCATTTTTTCCTATGCACCCTGTTCCTAAACAAACTTCATCAGGACGCTCTTATGGCTGTGATTTTCCATTCCTGATAGCATAGGCTGTTGTGATTGAGCAACACAAGATTCTCATGAAGAAACTTCTGTCCGAACTGCATGGAATAAAATTATTTTTGGTCCTTTTCCTGAAGTTTTTCCAGGTGTTCAGTCCAAGTAGTTGTAAATGTGTGTTATTTTTTTACTTTGAGGCAGTGTATTGCAGACTTCTGGTCAACTCCTTCTATGAATGTAGTGGGTGTTCCTCTCTTCAGTAATTATATTCCATTACAATCCAAAATTAAAAATACTTAGAATAGACGTTGATTCTTTCTTAGCACTGGTGATTCTTCTTTGCCATAAACTGTTTCATTATTAAAAAAAATTCCAGTTTATTTTTACAAAGATAATAAAATGGCTCATAATTAGCATTCAGCTTTAATAACAGAGTAACCTTGTTTCTTTGGGCTATAGGATACAAGCATAGGTTTTTCAGGCCCATGGAGTAATTTATGACCTACAAAAGAGAGAAATAACAGTTTGACATCTTCTTTTAGTAGACTAGGAAGAAAATCGAAGCTTCAGTGAAGTCAGTGATAAAATTCTGATTTATTTCAGTTGAGTCATACATAACATCCCCATAGAACTGTTCAATTTTTTTACAGTGTCATTTCTGCTTTGGGGAGCTTATAGAGAACTGTTGTAAAGCTTATAGGGTGTTACCTGTAAGCATTGTGGAGGCCAAAGGTATATATGGATTTAAGATGGAATTAGGCACCACTGAAGATAGGTTCAGAGGAGGAGAAGGCACAGCAACACTGCTGCTAAGCTTGTACCACTGATTGTCAGAGACAGAGAGGAGATATGGGGGGAAGGATCATTCTACAGCTGCCCTGTACCTTTTTTCCAAGATATTTGCTATTAGCCTCCATGACAGTCTAGTCACTAACCAAATGCTTCTTTTGTTTGACTCATATAGCCATTTCTGTGAATGTTTTATTTGGTCACAGCCTGTATTCATACATGTGCGTGTGTACATACACAGATACACACACGTGACTACAAAGCTGTTGTTCGTCAGATTTTATTTCTTGGCCGTTGACTAAGTAAAGCAACAACATTTTTATGAATTTAATGCTTTCAAATGCTTTAAAATGACAATTAAACTTTCATCTTCTTCAGTTATTGCTGCTTGCCTTATTTTACTAAAGCAAATAAAATGAAGACCAACATGAAATTTGAAGTTATTAGTAACTGTTATTCATGTTCACAGATCAGTTTTTAAACTCATGGATGTAAGAGCATGAAGGTAATCATACTTTGTAAGTGTTGGCAAGACACTCATCTGTGGCTCTGACATAATTTGGTAGCTTTAATTTTTGTGCTTAGGAACAATGTGCGTAGTTAGCACTTGCACTGGCTTTGCCAAGAGTTTAACATCCATCTAACCTATATCTGTTTTAAGTACAAAACTGTAATTCTGCATGTTGGGAGGTGATAGAAGTATAGTATTTCATGCATGTAGCTGTATTCTCTCAAAAAGCATGTATTAAATTAGTTGCTCTTCCAACTTTAATAAGAAAAAAGCTTTTTTTACTTCCCAGCTCTTACACCACTGCTCCAGTATAAATGGATGATACTGGCGTGTGTACCAATATCAGCAGGAAGCACCTGCTGAGGGAATCTACCTGTTCATACAAATACGGGATGGGAAAAGAGGCCAAACTCCGTCTGGTCTCTCCCATAACATCCGGAACCACATCCTTGCCACTAGGCATCCTCAGGGACCAGGGTCCAGGCAAGCCACCATAGGCTGAGGAGGACACTGAGTTTTCCAGGACAGATGCTCTAAATGTACTTCAGAGGCAGAGAGGGATGGGTGGGCCATACTGGGCACTGTGCTGAAAAGGATGATTTGGGTGTGCAATTTAAAGAAGTGGTGCAGCATTCTGAACTTCTTGGGGGCACAAAGGACATCAAAGTGAAGTCAATTCACCTGATAATCAGCTGTTAAAAGTTACTGTGACCATGGCCATTTGTGGAGCTGAGTACTACCATTTGTTTAACTTGAATATAGGTATGTTTGACCTCAGACTAATGCTAACTTGCAGCCTTCAGGAAAAAAGGAGCTTGAATTCTTGATTCTTAATTTGAAAGTTTATTATTATACACTGTTAAATGAAATGCATGCTTATGAAAGCATCTCAATATTACAGAAGGGAGTGTGGAGTATGTATCTCGTGTGTACATATGTGTGCAGTGTACCCATTCACCATGATAACAATGTCAAAATGTGTACAAATATTATAGATAACGTGTAGGTACACTTTCTGCAACTGAGAGTTTTAATTAAGTGCTGGGCATTCAAAATAATGGCCTGAAATTTCAAAATGCTTCCTAGTAATAAGTGGTTGGGTAGAAAAGAAATATAAACCTACTTGGTGCCACAGGTATGTGAAAATAGAAAACATGAGTTTAATTTTTGATGAGGCACCAGAGAAGACACATAGAGTTGGACTTTCTGAAGTGCAGCAGAAGTTTCAGTGAGATTATATGTTCTCAGTAACAGTATCTACTCTGGGACTGAAGGAACACTATTTTGGTGGCCAGGTTAGAGATATGAAAGGTGGCATGCAATATAAGCATCTCTTGCTGAAGCTGCAGTCAAGCCTGGGTTGCACAGCAATTGCACCTGGGCAGATTCAAACATGATAGGTTTAATATCTCTACTTGTTACTGTATACGCTTGATGTGGAAACAAACTCTGTTTCTCTCTGGCTTGCCCTCTACTTTTTGCTTTTTTACCAATACAGAACCATGTTTCCTGAGCTTTTTATCAATTGAATATGTTTTATATAATGTAAACAGACTGGTGTTCGACAGACAGTTAACTGGAGCGAAATCCTAGTGTAGGCAAGCCCCCATTACAGAGGTGTGTAAATGCCTTTGTTTATGTGATTGGTCATATTTTTCTCATTGCTAAGGTAGGCATCTTGAAAATTGCACCAAACTGTGTAAGCTTTCTGGTGTTGTAAGTAATGTATGCATTTGTGTCAGTTAATATTTATGAGATTAGAAAATGTGCCTGAATTTGAGTTTTTCCACAGTGCCTTACATTTGTGAGAGTTGTTCCATTCTTCCCCTCTCTCAAGTCTGATTCTCCCCTTGCTCATTGGTGGTTTCTGGGCAGGAAAGTTGGTGTGGGAACTTAAGTGGACAAGTAACAGTTTTGAAACTGAGATTGGCAGAGAAGATTCAGTACGAGTTAAAATATGCTTTACTCACTGTTCCAGAAGTATCATCAATTGGAAATAAAAGCCATTTAAATACAAAGTTTCCTATAATATTATCTGTTTCTGTGTTGTTAGATTTGCTTCATTTGTCAGCTAAGCTATTCACAAAGTTTTATTTTAAATCAAAGTAGATAGCCTAGTACTAGGCTTCAAAATCAGCTTCATAAATTGTTAATAATTGTGAACTGTAAGAGAAAAATCTAGATTAAATGAACAACTTTTGTGGGAATTTGGACTCCTTATCCAGTGAAAATGCTTACAGGCTTAGTATTTTTTGCAGCCATAATTTAATATTTACTAAATGCATCATAGAAAGCTAAATGGATTTAGAATAACTTTTGTTTTGTTTTGTTTTTTTAACTTAGCTACCTACCTAATGAAAACAAAAGGATGTTTAAAAAAAAAAAGTGCTTTCTTCTTCTGACATTTTTTGCTGTTGTTTTATTAGAGCTTGGTTTTGCTATTCCTGGGCATATTAGAGGTGCTGACGTAGCCTAATCCATAAGCAGCTGAGTGAGTGGCTCTGTTAAGAGCCTTAGCCTATGGGAATACAGAAGGTAGGAGCCATCCTACAGTGCTGGGGTCAGTCTGGAGGGGTTTTGGCAAAGTCTCAAGCAGAACTGGGGGTTTCTTAAACCTGTGGGCTTGAGTAGCTGAGAAAAACCTCTTTCTCCTTCAAGATGTAGGTGGATGTTACAGAAAGTCATATTAAATAGCCCAGTCTATAACACTGAACATTAATGTTAGCCATTTATTTGATTGTTACAGCATGTGTTAAAGAGCTGCTGCTGCCCATTTGCAGCCTAATGTGTTTATTAGACGATCTTCCCAGTGGCATCTTGAAGTGTCTGTCAGGTAAAAAATTCATGAGCATTATTGGCTTTCAGGCTGCAAATGGAATATGTTGTCTTCTTTCTGTCTAATACACCACTCTAAAGCCATTACACAGGAGTAAGGGAAAGGATTGAGGAAGGAGCCTTCAGCTTAAAAATGTGAGTAGTAGGTGTTGGAGCCAGTTTTCAGTTCTTTTATACATAGTCTCAATGGCATTTGCAAGTAAATTATGTTTCTTTTCTTAGTTTTAGTTTGTGGAGTTGAAGAATAAAGTAGAGTTTAGTAAATACTGCCATAAAACTTTTTTTAATGTTGCCTGTAATAGGCTGTCTTTAAAAAAGAATAGAAAAGATAGAAAAGGCTACAGGTACATGTCAGATTTTAGTACAAATCCTTTAAAGGTGACTGGAATCTTTCAGCTTGCTGCTATCACCTTCCTTGTAGAAACTCTGTTTTCTCTTTTCGCTTAATACTGTGTGACTGTTGCAGGGTGGCAAAGTTTTTAGAGAGTTTCATCTGTGGTAAAAGTGGTAGTGCTGTTTTGAGAAAAAAGCATACCCTTAAATAAATTAGTTTATGTTTTTAATGTGAGGTTACCATCACCAGCCAAGGTATTGGACGTCTTGTTTATTTTGGCAGATTGGCATTGTTTTGTTTGGGGTTCCAGGTGTTTAGTGGTGAAGGACAAGTACACGTAAGTTGGTTGTAGAACACGTGCCTTACTTATACCAGGGATTCAGGAGAATGGTTTAATTCATCTGTAACTTTCTTTTCTGTCACATTTCTTAGTAGTGGATCTCTTACTTACATCTAATTTTACCAGACAATGCAGTCTTTTTTACGTGTTCCTTTTATTTCCCTTGATTTTCCCCTCTTGGTTTTTTATCCATTTTCAAGCGCTTATTCTTGTCTCTCTGGATTTGTGGAAATACCTGTGCCAGGCAAGTTTGCGTGCGAAAAGGCTGAGCTTCTCCCAGTGCAGGGCAGGCTCAGCTCCCTGCCCGGGACTCTGGCAGGTGCTGCAGTGCAATGTGCTGGGAGTTACAGCAGCCCTTCCTCCTGAGCTGCTGGGGCTGACCGGCGAAAGCCTGGCCTTAGGCTCCAGTGCCCCTCGCTCTGATCTGGTATCTTATCCTGCCTCTGACAGCGATTTCCTTTGGAGGCCTGGGAAAGTGGCTAGCAAGCGTTGCCTTCTTCCAAAGGGCTGGAGATTGCAAAGTGTGCATCAATACTAAATATTTTCCAATTCTGAAATGAAGCCAGTGAAAAAAGAGTTCATAAGCAGGAAAAAATGTGAAGAATCAGAATTTGCGTGTGACTTCCAGCTTTCCTCTGGCTTCTACCAGAATTAATGTTACACAGAATACATTTGTAATTTTGAAACTGAGATAGAAAGCTTTCTAGTCATGGCAACTTCACAGGAAAAAAGGATGAACTATAATGGCTGTATGTTTGAGTAAACAATTAACCACAGAACTATAAGCTGTTCGTTTTCAAATTAGCTGTTAGAGAAATTTTTTTTGCCAAACTTTTCACTGACTTGGAGTATTTTTGGTGAATAAACAGTATTTTTTCTGTTTGTTACACAATGAAACATTGACTTTAGTAAATCGCTTTGGTGTGTATCAGTTGTGCCTACACTAGTTGCATGTGTTGGTGGGCTGGAGGGGTGGTAGTATGGAATTGCTACCTGACAGTCCATGATATGGTACTTTACCTTTTGTTTGCTACTTTTCAGGTTGAAATAGCAGCTTTGAAGGTGTAATCCTCATTTATTCTTTAACTGCATTTGTTAGGCTTATAATAAATCTGACAGTTTAACAGGCCTTGTTTGGAAGATGGCCTGCTCTGATAAGAGATAAAATGCACATTATCTTCTTCTACATTGACTCTGGATGATTAACTGAATTCACTGATGCTGAGGATCAGTGTTGGAAGGCTTACTCTGCATGCCATGTTCCTTCGTGACATTTGAGGAATTGAAGTGATGTAAAAATTCACACAAGTGATTTGTGCTGGATATTTTCCTGTCTCCCACTTCATGGGGCCTCTGTTTTTCTTTCCCATTTGAAAGATGGATGTTTACTATTGCTTTATAATTAGGTTAAGTCTCTCTGTGTACTCCAACTTTAGCAGTTGCTGGTAGAGGATGTAAAGGAGGATGTGCCGTCATGACAAGAGCAGAGACTATTGTTTTATTACTGATAACAACAAGAACAAAACAAAAAAAAAATTGGAAAAGAAAAAAGAATTTAAGCATATTTCAGTCTCTGTTGTTTCAGTCTCCCAGCATCTTGTAGACTGGTTAGATGTCAATGAGTGTAATTACTAATATGTACTATCCTAAAGTTTTTTAGTTTGATTTTTCAGTGTTTGTGATTTACATGTAACAATTGGAATAATTAGCCAGTGGTTTTTACAAGAATTTTGGATGCTTTTGCCTTGGTAATGAAATGGGAAGAGAAGGAAAAATGCACTTCTGGTCTTAAATATAAATAGGAAAAAAGTATTAAGTTACCTGAGATTTCCTGTTGGTATGGGTCATCAGTTGGAGAGTAAAATTAGTTCTTTAGATATTTTTAGTAATAATAATTCTGATTCTCTAATTATCTCCTTCCTTGTAGGAAAATGCTACAGTGAGTGTATTTATCTTTCCATTGCTCTATTGCTCATTTATGCCCAGTGGAATTGAAGCCTGAGTAGCATCTTAGTCAGCATTAGAAGTTTAGCTGTTAGTTATTGTTGTAGTTTTGGTGTTTTATTGGAGTAGGACACTTGAAAAAAACACAATGTATATTGAGTAGAAAAATCTGGTACCACCACTGAAGGCAAAATACCAATTCCACAGTGGGATATTATGTTCGTATTTTGGAGTGCAGTGCAGCTCTCAAACAACTCACACAATGAAAAAGGGAGTGCCTGGTCTTGCATGACAATTCATTCTGCAAGATGTGCATTCAAATTTAACTTTGTAAGACAATTTCTCTTAAAGTAATTGATTTAGTTCAGTATCTGACATACCATGATGCTATCATGATAGCATTTTCATTACCAAGCATGTTTTTATCTCTCTCTCCTCAACGCAGTGAATACTACTGGTTTTGTTTTTACTAATTCCCAATTTAGTTAATCATTTTCTATACCTTGCTAAACAACCTTTACCAACATTTTCTTGATTTTTGTATCAGAATGCATATGGTAGAGTTGACATTACATTTCCACTACTTCTAAAGCATTGAACGGATTGAACTCTTTAGTTTCTTTATCTTTCTGAAAATTCCTGAAGAAATTTATCAAAAGATCAGAGGAGCAGGATGAATGCTGCTTGCTAATCTAAGGTAGTTCCCTTAAGGGGAAGTTTACTGGAGTAAAACTTTGAGTCTCTGACTTGTCATTCTACTCACGGTGTCTTTAGTTTTGAATTGTCATGTTTCCTGGAAAAGCGCCTGCTTCCAATGTGGGACTTCTGTTTTCTGATCTGAGAAGTTACATGAGTGCTTCAGGAACCTAGGAATATCTAGAACAGCTTTAGAAGTTCCTAAGTTACCTTGTTAAAATATTGAATGATATAATGTTATGAATATGTGTGCCATATAAAACTGTTGGTAATAATTAATAACCAGGACATTTTTATATAAATTAATATGTGTGGTGCAAGTGAAGGCAGAAACTAAAAAGCATTATATGCAATTTAGTTACTTCTGACCAACAGATGTTTATTTCTGTGTCTAAAATTCATCTATCAGTTCAGTAAAAATTCATGACATTTCCTGTTTCTTACTTGGAAATTTCCTAGGGGCCTGCTCCTTAATACTGTATGTGCCCAGAAGTACTTTCTACTGTGAAATGTGGGTTCAGTTCCTTGCTTCTGCCACATTAAATTTGTAGAGGTACCTAAACCCTCTAGAGTTCTTCATGTTGTATGCATTGGTCTTGATTGTGATTTAGCTCATGGGAAAATAAGTGAAACAGCTGCTTTCTTTTTAAAAGACATGAGGAAGCTGGGACAGTGCTTACCTCTTTGAATCCTTAGAGTCATTGCTGAGAAATGGGAGATGGAACTTTGCTACCCTCCTCAGCCTAAGGGAGTTAAACCTCAATCCTTGTGTCTTAAGACAGTGTTTGAACTACTTGTGAGTTTAGGGGTGTAGACTGCACCCCTGAAGACTCCGAAAAACCTGTAAGAGTTAATCAGCCTTGCCCTCTTTGCTTCATAAACATGCAGTTTTGGCAGGCAGATGGCCAGAAGGCTGTCCTGCAGGGTGGGAAATACAGGCATGGGAGCCCTCTCTGAAGAGGAAACTGTATTTTCATTGCCCAGTTACTGACTATTTTAGAGGTAGTATTAGAGAAGAGTCTACCCACACCACCTAAAAGTTGATTCCTCCTCATTTCTCCTAACTTGGGCATGGATTTTAGTTTCTGAATTCCAAAAGAATACCAGAACTTTTAGCTATCCCAGTCAGCCCCTAAATCCCCAGGGAGACAGGGTTTGGGAGCACTTCTTTTAATTTTTAATTTTAGTACTGTGTGCTAGATACAGGTGAGTGACTTACATTTTAGCCTTTGAGATTTTTTTAGATTGCTTCAATATCGTCTGTGTAGCTGTCCATTCTCCAAGACACCTAACTCCGAATTTTGCATTCTGCTCTGGAGCAGTCACCTACAACACACACAAAAAAATGGCCTATATAGATCTTTGCAGAATAGAACATGATTTTTAATAAGACATAAGGTAGAACAGAAAGCAAACATGGTAGTAGGTGGTAGATTTCCAGAAATAAATTATGATGAGTGAAAAAGAAATGGGTAACTCATTCTAAGAATAAACTGATAATGCTGCTGAGAAAAAGATGTAATAGCCTGTAAGTGCAAACAAAGTAAAATAAATACATACATTGTTTGTTTAAAACCATTTACTGTGTTTAATAAGGAGAGAAGGAGGTGCATGATAGCACTTTTGTTTCCTTTAATACAGAAAGATAAAGTTTAAAGTTTATGGTGGGAGATGAGGTTTAATGTGTCCTCCAAAGGCTGATACCATGGACCTAGTGGGATTGCTACAGAATCAGGGTGAATGCAAGAATTGGTTTATGCATTGGTGGCGCTGCTGGTGGAACTCTGGTAACAGCAAAAATAAAAGCTCTCTTTGAAGTAGGTCTGACAGAGTAGGCGGGAAAGCTGTCAGTAACAGTTTCTGTGTGCTTTCTTGGGAAGGAAGGGGAGCTGGAGGGTGGTGTCCGCCCTAAATGCTTACGTTCTTACTACTTGGGAGGGAAGGGGAGTGAGAAGATGACATTTGAAGGCTTGACAGGTTTTTGTGAATTGTTGTGCTTGCTTTTCTCAAGAAAAATAGCTGATTTGCATTTCTGAACTAGTACTTGGAAAGCATAAGAAATTAAGGGATTCCCCAGCCTAATTGTTCTTCTGAACTTTGAGTCACCATCCAAGTCTGGATCGGAGATCGGACCTTGGGAATGTACAGCTTTATCATACTGATGATTTTTTCTCACCTTGGTCAGTAAAAAATTTAATCACTGAAACAGAACCTCAAGGACAGTTCAGCTCTCCACTGGCAAAGACAACTTCTCTTTAAATATTGTCAGTTTCCTTATTAGTATCTTGCTCTTTCTTGGAGCTCTTATTTGTGATACTTGGGAAATTGCATATTTTCCAGAAAGTGCTTAGCTCCTATCTATGAGTGTACATTTCTACTCCTATACTTGGATAAATTGGGATGTGCATGTCTGCCGGGCCAGGAATCAGTGCAGACACAGTTGTGAAGGAGCAGCAGTGTCACAGACCGCACCGGAGACTGCGGTAGCTGTTCCGCGCCCTGCAGTGCGGTTGGCCAAGGTGTGGCTCTGCGAGTGCCCTGATGAGGTCATTGGGAGTTCTGCAGCAAGGACAGAATGATGGAGGTTGTGTTGATACATCTGCCTTTGGAGAGTTGTGTCTGCTCCGCCACAGAACCGTGGCCTTCTTGCTCTGCTTACAGAGGGCTCTTCTCAAAAGTAGGGCAGCATGTATGTACATGTAGATATATGCGTGTATAGACTCCGTAGAGAAAAAGACAATCCAGATATTTTTCAAATACAGTCTGATACCATTCATGTCAAAGACCAGATGGAAGCTACGTGTTATAGGCATGATGCAGTCTTTTTCATGGAACTTGACCAGTATCTAGAAAAAGGAAAATGACTCCACTCTTTGCTCAGTGGTTAAAAAAACACTGAGATCAGATCAGTTGGTCGGAACATGGTGTTAGTAACACCAAGCTTGTGGGTACGATCTCTGTACAGACCATTCACTTAAGAGGTGGACTTAATCATCCTTGTGGGTCCCTCCCAGCTGAGAATATTATGTGAAAAAAATATTTTCAGTAAAAAGAAACTATTTTTATTTTTTAGTTTTAATTTAGGGAAATGTTAGGTGGTGGTCAGTTCTGAATCTGAGATGGCTGCAACTCTTCATTTGCTTGCCCAGGTTTCACTGAGTAGCCATTCTCAGTGTTAACTGCTTGGACCTTAGTCTTTTGCTGTTTCTGCCAATATCTGCAATATCTTCACTCATTTGGCTCATTGGGAAAACAGATTTCCAGTATGAACATCTGATTACCAATACATAGGCTAGCTGCTAGATTTTTTTAAATGTCAAAAAGAAAAAGGAAAGAGGGGACTTTGTCTTTAACTCCCAGCAGTTCCCTCATTAGGTTCGGTGCATGGCTGACCAGGCCAGCAGAGGGAAGGGAACTGGTGTGACAGAAACGAAGGGCTTGAAGGAGATGGTGAACTCCCTTGTTTTGATACCTGATTTCCACTTTATGCCAAAGTGAGGTGGTCATACAATTACAGGCTTCAGCTCTTATTTTAGTATGGTATGAATCACCTCCTGGATATACTCACCTCCTTCATGGCCCTCATGTTTATTTTTCTGCTAATCCCAAACAATACAGTATCTCTCTGAAATGTCTGGCAACATCTCTGCCATCATCCTCACAAAACTGGCAGCAACTAGGCAGATGATGAGCTGGGACTGCCCTGTCTTGCATCATTTTTTCATCATTTACATCTTCTCCCTATGTCCTTTGTAATGATGATTTCTGCCTCCAGAATGCTGGTACTTGTTGAGGAATATGTTTTCTGGGGCAGGTGAGTTTCATGTGCTTCTACGGGGCAACAGCCAGAAGCAGGGCAGGATTTCCACAGGCTGTTTATTGCACAAATTATGAGTTTATGTTGTTTTGCTATGTTAGCTTGACAAGTTATTCTCCTTATGATGTAGATTGTATGTACAAAATATTTATCAGTTCCTCAGTGATCTCTAGTGCTGATAGGTGTTCTGTTTCTACAATTTTGTACATGTACTTTTGCAGATATTATCTTCTAATTTTTAACTAAAGCAGCATGTGCTACCTTTTAATGTAGCTGGGACACGTTTTTATTTTGCGTATTTCAATTCTGTTGTGTTTTTCTTGTTGTGTGGCACTATGACTTTTCCTTTGTCTTTCTTCATTCAACCTTGCAAATTTGCCATGAAAATTCAGCAGCCCAGGCACAAAATGTACTTATCTGTTCTTACATAACTGGTTACAATCAGAGATGATAATGGTTTACTTGCCCACCACAAATTTTCTTCTGAAGGAGTTTTGTGTAGCATTTCGTGGGGTCATAAACACAGTGTTTTTATTGATCCCTTTCAAACAAACTGTATTTCAAATGATAAATTTGCCAAGTAAAATCTGAGTTGAGCATGGAATGAGTAACTTGGAAATATGAACAGAGAACTCAAGACTTTTCTACCATAACGTTTTCTTGCACTTTCTTCCTTTTAGTTGCTGATATGTGTTCAAGATGAGTGGGATGGGAGAAAATACCTCTGACCCATCCAGAGCAGAGTCAAGAAAGCGCAAAGATCCAGATCAGGTTGGACCCAGGTAAGACCATTTACTTCTGGAAATATTGAGAGAGAATGAGTTCAATAAATGTTACATGTGCATCTGTTTTTCAGTTAGAAGATGACAAACAACATTCTTGCAAAGAGAAGTCAGTGCCAAACTACTTTATTTCAGTAATTTTGTGTTGTTGAGGGTTTGGGATGGGGATGAGGACTGTTTTCTTTTATTATTATTTATTTGTTTGTTTTGAATCCAGTGTTGTGCCAAAATGCAGAATTTTGGTGACAATTTAGGAGAGATGTAAAAATCTTTTTTGACTAATCAGTGCAAGAAGTCTTCAGTCACTCATTTTGGCAATCCGATATTTTTTTCCCACCTCAATTGTACATTATAATCTTGGTCTTGGAAAATATTTTCCAGCTTTACAGCAGTTGTGTTACCAACACAAATACATTTTAAAGTGTAACCACTCATTCATCATCTTTTCTTAAGACTGTCATAAATTCGCAAGGAGGTAGGGAGAATGGATTGCTCGGTTTAACTATTTAAGCTGTTTTATTTTCTCGTACACAATCACTATATAATACTCTTTGGATTCTCAATGCCATGTGGGAGGGATACTTGTAAATATTCAAGTCCCACACCACCCCCCAAAAATAATCGTGTGTTTTCAATTTATAATCCCAAACCTCTTTTGAAACAAAAATATGACTGCTGGGAAAAAAAGAAAAAAAGTAACATCTTTTCTAATGCTCCCTTCCTTGTTCCAGAGGAAACCTTTCTGCTTGAGAAACTTGTAAGTTATATTTTGGTAGGGAGAGATTCTCTCTGTTTTTGTTAAACTACTGTCAAACCTTTTGCAATCATCTCTGAGCTGGCCAGAAGGTAAGTAAACTCACATTAAAGACAACATTTTTATAAACTCCTCTTTCAGCCCTAAAAGAAGCACTGAGAAACGCAATCGTGAGCAAGAGAATAAATATATAGAAGAACTTGCGGAGCTGATTTTTGCAAATTTTAATGATATTGACAATTTTAACTTTAAACCTGACAAATGTGCAATCTTGAAAGAAACTGTGAAGCAAATTCGTCAGATAAAAGAACAAGGTAAGAAGACTAATTAATTGACTTTGATTGTTTTGTGTTGATTGTTATTTTTGCCTAACCTGTTAGTCTCTTCAGCTTTTCTTTAGCAGATTCCCATGTATTTCATTAATCAGTAATGAAAAATGGTGTAAAGTCATGTGAATAGATTGTGTTAAGTATCATATTCAGTATTTTTAAAATAAACTTCACTGTAAACTGCTTAGAGAGAGAGAGAGAAAATCGATCCGTCTGATGTGTGTATCTAATGGAATTGAAATTACTTGTTAAAGTAGCAGATGGCTTTGGAAAAAAAAACCATATACTCTTAGATGGTTGATGAATCCACGCAAAAGAGAAATAATCCAGGAGACTGGGGTATGTAGGCGTTCTGCATACCCATTTTGCTTTCTTTTGTTGGTATGAATAGATATTGTGGACTAAATTATCTGCGTCCTTTAAATGATGACATCATATCCTCGACTACAATAGATTTGAAACTATTCTAATCTTTAGATAGGGTCCTGTTATAAATGTAAACCACAGAACATGACAGTTTTCTTCCTGTTCTTTGTCTAGAAGATTAGTTTTGTATTTCTTTTCTTTTGATATATTTCCTATTCAAAGAGAAAACTCAAATCTTTTAGAAACTTTAAATTTTTGGAAGTGGTTTTTGTGGCACAGGTCTGTCTAGGCAGGCACACTGCAGGTGTTTGAGGCAGATTCAAATTCTTGAAGTAAGTGCCTATCATTTTTCTTTTAATGTAGAAGATTTATATCTCTTTGTAAACTGTGTTTAGAATGATTCATTTGATTTTCAAACACTTTAAACATCTTTCACTTTTTCACTATTCTGTGATTTCTGTGGGAGAATGATTCTTCCTTTTCCATACCGTATGTGTAAAATTATAGAAGTGGAGATCGCATATTTAATAATTAAGATACGTATTTATTTCTAAAACAAATATGTAAGTAGATCTACAGTTTTAGACATCGGTCTATTTAAAGATAAATGGAAAGTGGAAAGAGTCAAATTGTGCCAGCTGCCTCCAAAGTGGCTCTAACTGATTAATCTTAGGGAGTGAGCCTGTTTCTCAGCTTCTTCTCTCTTTTGCTGTTGGGTTGCTATGATTTTTAGAGTGGATATTCTAGTGCTGTTGCCATGCCCCATATTGGAAGTATACTTGTTAACTTGACACAATGTCCATCATTGTTTTGTACCTTGCTGGCTTTTGAGATATTATTTTTCTCTTATTTTCTTCATCCTTTTCTCAAATTGATTTTAATTTATTTTTTTTTTTTTGCTGTCACCAAGCAACACATACTCCTTATCTTTACCTGAGAGAAGGAAAAGGACAGAAAAATCATGTTTTCCTGGGAAGTGGGGGCACAAAGGAAAATCTGTTAGTCCACTTTGGTAATTCCGGCAGCAGTTCTAGAAAATCTAGTGTGAAAATCTCGCTCTAACTCATGGTAACTTTGTCAAATCCAGGGTTTTATTGTTGAGGACCAATAGCACAAAAATAGCTTTCAGATTGTTGTAAAATACTCTTACTCATCAGACCAGGTTACATGTAAACTCTTGAAGTCATCATGGGCCAGAATTGTGCCAAAGCTGAATGTGCAGTTAGTTTTTTTAAGGTCATAAAGTCTTACTGCAAAAACAGCTGAATATACAATTCAAAAGACAGACTAAACTGCTGTGAGCACTGTTTATTTCAACAAGTAGTAGTTTGCAGCCTTTGAGCAATAAAGACACTAAATTGCTCTTTTTGATGTTGATTTGTTACACGAGGTTCTTCATTTGAGGACAATTAGATGTTCTGGTAACTGGGTGTTGGCATAAAACTCATAGCTGGTACAGACTGACTTAAAGCCTCTCTAAGGGGCACTGCAAAACACAAAAACCTTCAAGATGGTCAGTAATAGCTTCTCAGGGTCTAGATGTAAAGATCAGAATATTTGAAATTATTCCTTTGAACTAATTAAAGGTTTGATACCTATTCCTACATAGAAGCTACTTCTGTTTGTTGTAATAGCAAATTTAAAAGGTTTTCCCTTTTAAGAAAAATTCAAATGACAGTGTGCTCTGAAATGCAGTATTGTTTTGGAATAGGCATTTCATTAACAAAAATGTCTCACGTATAGTAAATGTCCAGAGTGCACAGACAGTACAGTACACACGTACTTTTGTTGAGTGCCACAAAAAACCTGACATAAACAATGCAAACAGGTTGAAGACCTAGGCAGGCTATTACTGTTTCTCTCTCATGATTTGTAGGAAGTTTATCACCTCACCTTGGGAATCCTGCACTTACACATGCTCATCATTTAAATGTATTAACTTTTAGATTGTTCCAAATCTTTCTGATGACTTTTCCACTGTCAAGACCTGTTAGGACACCTTGTCAACAGTCAAAAACTTAGATTATCTATTTCTAAAACACAAGTCATTAAAATAATGCTATACTTGCATGAAGTGCCATGAGATTCTGGTTAAAATAATATTTTATTACAGTTGTTGATTTTTAGTGTTATGCAGAATGCTTGTTGGAGAAAACTAAATTAACATTCTGAAACTCTTCAGTGATTCTGCACTGACATGGACAAATTAAGATGGCTCAGTGGTCACACAGCAGGTCTGCTCTGCATTTCTTCCAAGGCAGATTAGATTAAATCAGTGAGAACTTAATTTACAGTTTTATTATTTAGAAGTTTAGTAAAGAGGTTGTTTCTTTGAAGTAAATACTAAAAATTCGAATTGCACATGAAGGTCTAATTACTTACAAAAGCAGTCAGTTATAAATACCTTGTAAAGGCAGTGAAAGCAGCAAGTTTTATAGCTGCTACTGAGATTTGTCAAGGAAACTTTGTTCTAGGTTCTAGGAATGAAAACAAGGAAGGATGAAATGCAGATTGATATTCATTTCCCATGTCAAGCTAGCTGGCCTGGTAGCTGAAAAAAGTAATAGATCTTTTGCTTTAATAATGCTATATAATTTAGTATAATGTTATCCTGATCTATTTTATATGCAAATATATACTTGGAATACTTTATCTGTTATCTTTATATCGTTTCTCACAGTATATACTTCAAAGATTCCTAAGTTGTGGTATGTTAGAAATTCAGTTTATTACAATTTGAAGGCAAGTTAGAAATGTATGGGTAAAGCTGAATTCATTAAAAGAATTAAAGATATTTGGAAGATGTAACCATTGCATGCAGTTTTAATCTGGGTTTTGAAATGGTTTTAGTACTTGGGAAAGTGATAACAAGTTACTTTACAAAAGCTTAATTTTCTACTGAGGACTTTTATCATATTATCTTACAGTGATTGGATAGAGATTTTTTGAATGTTCAGAGGAGATGAAAAATTGTGATTTTAGCATGAAGATGAAACAGAAGTTCTATTCATGTAAATGTTAAGTGGATATTTCTGCTGGGGATTTGAGACTTGTGTTTCAAGCACTTCGGAAAGCATTCAGTTTTTTGTTTATAGCATAAAAGTAATTTGGAACGGTGATTTTTATGGTTGTGTTACATGGTCATGAAAGTGTAAGCTCTCCTGTTGTCTGCAGTCTATGTTAAGTTTCTTGGAAAGAGCAATAGTCATATATGTTACAGATGTGTTCATAATGTACACAGATGTATATAAGCAAGCAAGTTGTGATTTGCATGTGCTCAATTTAAAAAGCTTGTGTTAAGCAAGTGTAAAGACCACTGGGAATAAACATTCCTTTGTATGCTAGACTGCCAAGGAGCTATAAAGCCATTTGATTGTACTTAAGAAATAGGCTTAGTAAAATAGCCTCTGATTCATTTTAGGAATCTGTCTTATTTTAAGAAGAAATTTCATCACTTAAGATAATAATTTCTGTTGTATAAGAACTGCTGAATCATATCTGAAGATGACATAATTCTGACAGCAAATAAATGTGAATTTTCTTCTTCCTTAGTTGACAATCAGTTGAACTGTTTCACATCAATCTCATTTGATTTTATTCCAACAGCAGTCTTTTTCCTTCACTCTTGTCACTAGCCTGACCTCCCTCATTATGGTGGGTTTTTCTCTTTTTTTTTTTTTTTTTTTGATTGCTTTGTCTCTCTTTTGCCTTTTTTTCCCCTTTGTTTTTGGGGTTTTTTGGGGGAGAGGTTTTGGGGGCTTTTTCTTGTGGTTTTTGAGGGTTTTTTGTTTTGTTTTTGTGTTTTGGTTTGGTTTGGTTTTGGTTTGTTTTGGGGGTTGTTTTGTTTTGTTTTGGTTTTTCTCCTTTTTGATATAAAGCTGATTATAAAAATTAAGCCCTTGCCCTTAGTTTGAAGCTCCTTTTATCTGTCATGCTGGCCCCAGTCTCAGCAGGTAAATAATTTGTCTTTTAAAGCAGAGACTATTTGTCACATTTCACTGTTTGAAGATCTCCTGCTTCAGGCTTTGAAACTTCCTTTTCTCCATTATCTAGTTGTGTTTTCAGCTTCCTATGTGAATGTCAGCAATGCAGTAGGTACAGAGGATACTGAAGATCACCTTAAGCTTCTTCAGCAGTTTCTCCAGCTAAGTCTCCTCTGACCTCTTCAGTTGGAGTGCTGAGGAATGTGTCCTGACATAAGTACAAATAGGGTTTTGTTGGGTTTTTTTCAAGTCCCCTGAGTTCCTTTTGTTAAGCTCCAGGTCTCCATCTCTTGTTTCTCTCCTTCTACTCTCCAAGCCTGTTTTCTCTCGCCTTTTTTTAAGATGGCATCTACTTGTGTTATTTAGATTCACATACAGTGGGATATAATCTACTGTGGTAAAGTATCCTCAAATGTGATTTTATGTCACTTCCATTTTCCTGCAGAGTCCAGTTTTCATGTGTCACCAGTTTCTGAAGAGGTTTTGTGTCCTGTAGATCAGCTTTTCAGTGGTTCAGGGAAAGGATATTGGGGTGGCAATTATCAGTCTAGCTGTTAATGTACACTTCTGAGTTGACAGATCTTGTTTTTGGAATAGCCTTAAAAGAGAGACCCTTGGACAGAATGAATCACCACGTGAAAGCAAAAGAGTGTTGGGAGAGGGAGAAGTGCTTGATGAAGACAGCTGTGCATGGAACCTGTATGAACTTTAAAAGAAGGCTTGTTGTTAATCATATTTATATTCTTTTTCTGGTTTCACATTTGATAGCAAAACCAGTTTTTGCTTCCCTGTAGCAGTACTATGTAATCACAGGGGCACTCCGGCAGATAGTCTATTGTTGCCTCCAGCACCAGTATGCAAGTAAAATCGCTTGCTAAAAGAAAACAGCATGGTCTTAAAGCTGTAATGAGGTGTTGCTTTGGCTGCTGCTACTTTGAATTTATCAGATCTGAATTTAGATTCATATTTCACAAGGTGTTTAAGCAACTGTCTAACTTTAAGCAGATGAGTAATCCCTGTTAAGTCAGTGCAACTACTTAAAGGTTTAAAGTTATGTGCATAATTATCTTGCAAAATCAGGGTATTAAGGCAAGAGAGCATATGCAGACTTGTTTTTTGTTTGTTGGTTTTTGTTTTGCAAATATTTTACTGGGTCAATTTCACTGTAATTATATTTTTATATTAATCATATTTGAGATGGGATATTCAAATTTATGCCAATTTTTGAATCTTTTTCTTTTTGAAGGAATTTTGCATGGCTGTCATTATTTGTATACACTGTATTTTCAGTTTGATAGGATTTTAAGACTCCATTAAGTGTCACAGGAATTTGTGCTTGAAGTCAAGGTTTTTACGCAAAACATTTACAAAAAGAAATCTATTACTGAATTTGCTTTGCTGTCTCCCCTACCTACAGCTAAGAGTGATGCACTAAAAGTGTCTTTGATATTCCTCTGTACATTGTAAAGCTTTCTGGCTAAATACCCAGTTTATGTTGACTTTACTACTTGTATGACTCCAGAGAACTACTGATTCACTGAAGAATTTAAACTGGATTTTAGGTAATGCAGACCACCAGTTTCTTTTCTCGGTCTGATGAAAAGTAGTCATTGGCCATCAAATGGGAAACTTCCTGGAGTTTGCTTATTTTACTTGAGTTGTGTATCAAGCAGAATACTTGGCTTAGTCCTTACCTACACAGAAGTTAAGGCATTTTAACTATAACTGATAGTTTCATGTGGAGGCAGTGTTATAGTGTAATTAATATTGCTTACTAAATAAGTAGCTGAAGTCACCTTTATGATATATAACTGTGTCCACACTGAGATCAAACTGTTAAGAGAGGGGGATTGGTCAGCATGGAGTGGAGAAGGCTCTGGAGAGACTTTACTGCAGCCTTTCAATAAATAAAGGGAACTTAAAGGCAGAGAGAGACTTCTTAGTGAAGCCTGTAGTGCCAGAAGAAGAGGCAGTGGTGTTAAGTTGAAAGAGGATAGATTTAGATTGGACATAAGGAAGAAGTTCTTTATTGTGAGGGTAATGAGGCACTGGAGCAGGTTGCCCAGAGAAGTTGTGGATACACTGTCCCTGGAAGTGTTCAAAGCTGGATGGGATGGGGCTTTGAGCAATCTGGTCTAGTGGAAAGTGTCTCTGCCCGTGGCAGAAGGGGCAGACAAGTGATCTTTAAAGCTCTCTTCAGCCCAAGCCAGACTGTGATTCTATTATTCTCTTGCTTCAGGGAAACATAAAAATAATCATCAAGTGTGCAGACTGCAAATTCACCTGTGGAAAATAAGGCAGCAGTTGAAAAGCCCTGGTTTTACCATCCCTGCCCTCCTGCTGGCCATGAGTTTCCATTTCGTCCCTTACCCTGACAGTAGCATTTGTGCAGTTCTGTGAGCCTGAGTGTGTTTTTGAGTTGGCCTGTTGTAGAGGATCTGTCTCCACAGGTCCACATGTGCCGGCGATGACTGAGCCAATGGCCACAGCTGTCTTGGCGTTGTTGGGCATTGCAGGGTGTCACGTGATGGGTGTCACTGAACAAGACATTCCTCTTGACCGTGGGCTTCAGCTTAGTCAGTGACAGATGACTTCCACGCCAGAGATAATTTGCTTGAAGTTTTAGTCCAAAAATCTAAGCTTTGACTTTGAATTATGGGTCAAAGCTAAGCATAATATTTAGTTTCTCTTTAACAGTTGAGGCACTAGTCTTTTTCAGGTAGAAACAGTCATTATTGACAAGTGCTACTGGAAAACTTACTCCTTTTGCATCCTACTTATATTTGCTTTTCTTTGATCCTTGTTTTCTTTCATAACTTCTAAATGACCAAGAGAAAAAAATAGTTCAAACTAGCAGAGTGTGGCTGTTTTTACTGTATAGCAGCAAAGATGATTGCAGTGTAAGAGGTTGTGATCTAGAACACCAATGCCGGGGAATTCTATAAAGGACTTAGTTGCTTCTCATATATTTAACCTTCTTGGGGGGATATGTGCCAAGTGTTCCCTCTTTGTTCTTTTCAGGAATATCTTCATTAAAGTTTTGGTTTAGTTACTTTAATATGTAATGATCATATTATGATGTATGTACTCCTGAGATGGTAGTAAAAATGTCTAGCATAAGAGAGATGGAGACATCTCTTCCTGAAATTTTGGGTTTTGGAGGCTCCCTCCTTGGTAAGTGTACAGATCTCAGACCGCGTTTAAATTGTCTCTGACCACTTTAAACTTCAAAACTTTACAGGTTTGTTTGGGTTTTTTTTTGCAGTTTATCATATAATCTCTTATGAACTGTAAACATCATTAATTCATTTAGCTTTTTTATTTGAGGGGAAGATAAAATACAGAAATATAGACTGAGATCCATCCCTCCACAGTATGAACTAAGCTTTTGGGTCTAGTGTTTCTCACCAGCTGTTCTGTCTTTAGCGGTGTCTGGTCAGAAACAAAGGCTAAGTTTAGGTGCTAAAAAATAAATTCTGAGCTTAGGCATCAAAGAACAATTGGAGCCTTCTGATTTGAGTCTTAATGATTGTTTTTGTAGTCCCTTGTTGCTGGATGGTTTGCAGTGTAAGATGTGCTGACTGCAGAACTCCAGATCTTGTTGTGTGCTTTAGATTAGTGACTGCAATGTCATAATCTCAGCAGCACATAAAGCAAGCAAATGAAGGAGACATGTTACCTTGGCTCTCTCTCTGGAGCTTAATTTATGGAATAGCAAATTAATTCACTGTGAATAGTGATGATGCTTCAGTCAAAAAAATATAATCTATTTTAAGGGATCTAGCTTTTATTACACAGCTTTTATCTCTTCTTTTTAAAAGCAATAATATAATATTTACTCACAATAGGGTGCAATGCCTTTCATACCACATTTGAATCCTGAAAACCTGTGGATTCACAGCACATTGAAGAAGAATTGATCAAAGGCTCCTCTGTGTTCAAACTAGAACCAAGATAATTGCGTCTATTCTAATCCATGCATTTTATTATTGGTGTAAAAGATTCTGTGTATGAACAGTTAGTTAGAAGTAGAGGTCCTTGAATGTGAAGTCACCAAGGATATGAAAAACAGTTAATAAGTCAGCTATTACTACTTCAGCTTTCAGTTTCTCCTATGAAAACCCACAGTGGGCAACTTGGGGAAAAAAAACACATTGAAGATTGAAAGATGACATGGCAAGTGGTCAGTTGCTTGCCCTGTCATGAACATTGTTGAGTTCATAGTGAACACCCTCAGGTGAACGACTAGAGAGCCAATACATTCATGCCTTCTGTTTCCTTTCATCATTGTGGGGTGTTGGCACATCTCTGTGTATTTTACAAGACAAGGGGTACTCTTACTGCATTCACTACACAACTTAAACACACACATACCCTCCTTCCCCTCTTTAACTTGCACAAGATCAGATCAAATGTCAGGAAGAGGAGATAGAAAAGTACATAAATTTAAGTTCCTCTAAAGTGGGTAACTCCATAAATTACAAATCCATAAAGTCGGTACTCCATAACTGGAAATGCTTTAGGTATCCCACCGTTACCTGAATTAGTATCCACATGCTCCTTTGGATGGAGCAGCCGTGTGGTACCTCCCTCCACTGAGGCCTAAGTCATCTCAGAGCAGAAGTGCTTGTCCCTGCACCTTGCTTTGCTCACCAGCACAAAGCACAATGGAGCTCCACAGTGTGCCTGCCACAGAGAACAGGAGCACACAAGGGCAGGATGCAGCCTAACAGCTGGAATTTGTGACCAGCTCATACAGGAGGTGCACATTGTTAGTGGAAAGTTAACTCGAATCTGGAGCAACTTAATGAAGAAATTGGTAGGTGCTGTCAGCCCTCCCAAAAATGGTTGAATGTTCTTCAAAATATTCACTGGAAGTTCTTGTCATGATACAGGAGTTGGTGAAATATTTTGGGATGTGTTACAGACATCTGACTAGACGGTTAGAATGGTCCCTTGTCAAGAAGATATGTGACCATGAAGAGCATGAACTGTGTCTCAGGAGAAAAAGTGCCAGTATAAGGCTATTATACTGGTACTTTTTCTCCTGAGGCACATTTTCCTAGAAAGACTTGGAACAACCTGCAATTCCCATGATTCTTCTGAGGGAGATGTCTTCCAGAGACAAATTAGGTGTAGGCTTATATTCAACATTGAAGAGGAAGTGTGTTTAAATATAACATTTAACCTACTTGGAAATAAAAAAAATTAAAAAAAAAGAGAAGAGGAAAAGATATCAAGGTTGTAATTCCTAAATTTAGATTGGAAAACTCAGAGGGACCCTCATTTAGATTTTTCTTGGTTTGTTTATTTTAGTGTTTGGTGGAAAAATATCAAGGTATTTTGTGCCAATAAAATAAAATTCTTCCTGTCTTGCTTCTTTTGTATAAAACCTTTCACCGTCTTGAGTTGAAGGAAATATTTAAATGTTTGGGGGTTTTTTTCTATCTTTAGTTGTTTCTTCATATGCCCGTTGACTTTTCTGAATGCGGTGCTCCCTGACACGAATTGTCAAAAGTGGGTTTTATGTAGAATGGATTTTCTTTCCATTTTCAAATTTCCCCCCATTTTTTGAGGAGCTTTGTTTTCTTTTCACCAATTGTCCTGTGTTTTGTTTTTCACTTTTTCCCCAGTCACACTGTCTCTTGCCTTTGGTGTGGCTTTAGCCATAATTTTAGAACCAGCAACGCCATACCTGGGACAGTTTTATTCCGTTCACTATCATCCCTCTGATATTCTTTTTACTTTTAGTTGCTGGAGTAAGACATCCTCAGTAGCTTAGGGAATGTGACAACTTACTAATGAATCGTTAAGTGTTACACTGATGAAAATCAAGGATTATTGTGATTACTATTGAGCTTGAAAGTTGAGTCACCATCTGTCTATCTGCAAGAGGTGCTGATTTTAAGTGAACATTGTAATACAGATTGTCAGGCCATTGTACTTAATGTTCAGAATATAATTATGTGTTTGCAGTTGGCGATACAAAATTTCAATGTGCCCAGTAAGCTTTTTTCCTCTTACTTTTTGTATCTGTGGTACAGGCAGAGAAGCCAGTCTGTGAAACCTTTATTAAATATGAGTGAGGGAGGATATTGGCTTGCTCACGGTCATTGTGAATTATGGTGCAAGAATACTCTTCCTTTCCCTGAGCTATGTGATGGTCATGGGCATTGCCATTCATTCTTTCTTTGGAGCTCAGACAAGGAGCATATATCCTTTATCTCAACAACTTGAATGCTTTCCAAAGGAAGGGGTATGGTTTCTTCTGTGGTTTTTTGTGGGGATTTTTGGTGGATTAGTTGGTTGGTTTATTTAATAAGGACTCTGGCCCAGGTCAACAAATGGCTTAGAATTTTGAAACCTAGCTCAAACCCCAGTATCCTTAAATGTTTAGGCTGAGGTGAACGCATAACACTGTGGAAATAACCACTGTTATGTAAAAGGTCTCACCTGTTGGTGCTCTAGTGGGTAAAATGTAAAATGAGGAGCAGGCACTCATGTTCCTTTTTGCAAGCAAATAAATAAATTGCAGACTGGAGAAAAAGGTTCTGGATTATCACTTCTGATGTAATGCACAGGCTTGGCTGCAGACCTGCATTACCGGCCTTCGTGCCAAGGAGGGACACAGCTGGAGGCAGACCGTAATCTTCAACATTTCCTGCTTAAAGCCACATTTGTTCCGCATACTGAGGGTGACGATTGCCAAACAGGGGCCCCTCACTCCCGGCTTGTGCCATGTCAGGAGTTTGGGACTGGGAAGAGCAGCAAGACTACAGAGCTGGCTGGGCAGCACCCACCAGCACAACATGGAGCATCCTTTCCACTGAGCTCTTAGTTGTCCATGGTTAAGGGAATTGTTAAAACTGCTCAAAGTTTCTTCTCAGAAGAGAACTGATAAAGCTCAGTGAGAAAATAGAGAAAACTATACCATTAATGTTTAATAATTTTTCTGTGTATAGATTATACTGACTTATTTCAGACTGGGTGCTGATCGCTGCTTCATGAATCTCAATTAGAGAAACAGAAATGGTAGCGCCTAATTAATTAAGTTTTAAGTATGGTTCAGTCTGTTGAAGGGAGCCATTTGTACTTATCTGTGCTGTTAGCAGACATTTTTAAATGTCTGCTAATTAATAACTGACAGAAAAAATTAATGCAGTTGAGGTTAGAAGTGACTTTGTCTGGATGTAAATCTTAGCAACAAGATAAGCCAAGATTTTCTAGGGTAATGAAAAAAGATCTTTTAATTTTAGAGAATATCTTAAACAATGCATGTTAATAATCATTACTTTTCCTTCTAACAGCCACGCCATGTTCATAATGTACCTGAAGGAATGTGGCCACTGTTGAAATTTATGAAATTAGTCTTAAACAGAGTTTCGTAAAGGACTTGGGTTAAGAAAATCTCTTTAAATAACTAACATGCAGAAATAAACAGTTTCTTTTAAGGTTTTGTTTTTCCTTCTGCTTTCCTTTCAGTAATAGGAAGGTTTCTGTTTCTAAACTGCCTTGAAAGGTTGGCTAGGCCTGTGATGGTGGGTTAGACAAGTAAGAACTGGGGCCCAATCTTCTATTTCTGAATACTGGGCTGTTACAGAAGAAAACTTTACTTGTCCTTAATGATTTAGGGCTTTTTCGTAAAAGATTTATCTACCATAATCTGGACTATTAGAGGCAATAGGAGCCCTGTAATCCATGTTAACATGGACACATTAAATTAAACCTGTTTCTGTTCTTCCTTAGCTGTTTTCAATTATCTGTGCTCCATTTTGGCCTATGCTTTATTATGGAAACTTCTTTTCATGGGCTCTTGGAGAGCCCATGATCCATCATATTTCTTTTTTGTGGACCACATTAGGTCTCTTGAAAACCTTTGTAGTTGTCAATAGCAATTTATAAAAGCAGAAAGATCTTTGCCTGTTGTTGTGGATGATCTGGTGTGTCACAAAGATTTATCATCAGCATCCTAAAATAAGACAGATATTTTGTAATAACGGAGATGTGGCATTCGAAGAAAGAGAGTCATCTGTTTCCTTTTAACAGCTGGTTGAGTACAGAAGAGCAAGGCTTCAAGAGTCTGGCTGGATTAATATTCCTTTCTAGTGTGTTATTTTGGCCTAAGTTTTGGAAACCTGTAAGTTTAATTAGCTTGGCAACTGCATCTACAGATTCTAGTCTAAAGAGTGTTAACCCTTATATCTTTATTTTCAAAATCTTGCCTGTGTTTTCACATGTCAAAAAACTAATTGGAGGGCTGTTAACATTTGTAAAAGCAATATATTATTTCTGAGACCATGGTGGAGCCCTGTTTTGAATGAAATTATCAGATTCTGCTGTGTTTCTTGTCTTTGAAAACAATAGCTGAGCCAAAAGATTAAAGAACATTGGGCTCCCACCATTTAGACATTCATATTAATACTGTTTTGAGAGATGAATTAGCAAAATAAGATGATGTTACTCATTAAGTAAACATCTAACACTTACAAAATTGCAAATGCCAAAAATGCAGTAAAATTTTCTGTCCTAATTCCGTTCATACCAAAGAAAATAATTGCTTTGTTAAACTGACTGGTGCCAAATATTTGTATCTAATATTTCAGTGCAGAGGTCACTTTGCTTGGCTCTTTCTTTTGAAATTCAGCCATATTAATGTAACAGATTTCAAGTCAATGCTGATGGATGTGTGGCGTTTGTTATCATGCACCGCTGAGTAGTTTACGTGAGTGTTTTGAAATCATCTAAATAGCAACAGATGCAAGGCTGTTTCCTGGATGTGTTTGTGTATACAGCTACAGACACATATATTTGAATCTGCTTATCTGATTCTAGCACAGAATAATAAGTGACTGATTAAATTGAGGGTATTTTGGGGTAAGGCACTGATAGCCAATGTACTTAATCTAATATTTGTACTCCTTTATTGTTTGAGTACTGTATTTTAGGCACGTATTAAATACTGTAAATTACAATCAATCAAGATATTTGTGATTATACTGGTTACTAGACAGCCTTAGGAAATGTAAATACAAAAACAGAACCCCAAAGTGCCGTATTTAAAAAGGCATTTTAAAACCAGTGAAAATTATAAATTCCCAGCATCGTCCCGGATTTGAGCCTTTTGATAAGGAAATTTCCTAGGCAGGGCCCATTTGATGATTAATTTATTTAGTTGTTTCTCTAATCAGTCAGTATACACTGGAAAGATAGTGTTGGTGGTCTTTTTGGGGAAAAGAGACAGAATATCTTTAAAACATAGGAATATATATATATGTACATTTAATTTTTCAGCTTGCAAGTTAAGCACAAACTTTCATTTTATATAAAAGCATATGTTGAACATACTCAAATATTTTAGTAATCTAAGACCCGTCTAAAAATTTCACAGAAGTAAAACTATACCCAGTTATATTCCTTTCCACCTTATTGAAAACTTAGTGGAAAAGGTAAATTATTTCTCAGCATGTCTGGGGATCCAACAGGTGATGGTCATGATGGAAGCTTAATTTCATGTTCCAGAAATGAAAAACAACTTTCCACTCACAATGCAATAGTTTGACACATCATCACAAGTTGTAAATGAGGCATGGGGTGAGAAATAGTTTCTGGATTCAGGGCCCCTTTTAGTCTTAGTTTAGATTTCACTTAAAGGGTAGCATGCAGTTCTCCTTCTGTGTCTTTACTGATAGATAAAAGTCCTACAAATAGTATCACCATATATTGGTATGCTATGTTGTTTCATATTTTTATTGTGTGCTGGAGATGGATCAAGCCATTGAAGATTTGGGGTCCCAGATAGGACATTTTAGTCATCAGTTGAGCAGCAGCAGCAAGAGGGTTGTAATTCTGGGTTTTCCTTTAGTTCCCAGTCCTTAACTTACTGAAAACTCGTGACCTTCTGAGGTGATACCACATAAGAATAATCTCTTGAGACTGCAGGTTAGGTAAATCTGTGGATAGTAGGTAAAAGTTCTGTAAATCACATCAGTTTTAGCTGTCACTGTTGTATCCAAGAGTAAACAACCTTCAGAGAAGTTATTTAAGTGTATTCATGGATGGGATTCTGCCTTGGTGCCCTGAGTTTTGCCATGTGCCAGGAATGCAGCACTGCAATGCCCCAGCTCACAGGCCTTGGAGACAGTTGGATCCCAGGGCCAGGGGAGGAAGGAGTGGGCATTTCCACTGCTGCCTCTGTCTTATTCCTCACTTCCAAGAAGCAGACCACTGAGTTTTGTAATAATTACAAGAAAAAGAGGTCATAGATGTTGGTGACAGCAAAGACGGCAAAATGAGAGGGGGGAAGAAATCAAGGAAGAGGTAGTGAAATGCTTATTAAAGCATTTAGCAAAAAATACATACAGAGATAATAGGCTTCTTTCTGTCCAGCAGTTAAATATTATTCTTGGTAAGTTGAATTTCATTATTTTTGTCCTTGTTCCAGTTCAGCTGAGCTGGGGGCAATTATTTCTCAGGCAGTACTTCTTACAGAAGGTGTACTGAGTGACAAAAATGCTGACTTGTACAAGAAAAGAATGATGAAGAATTGTCAAAATTATTAAGAGATGAAACTAGTATTAATTTTAGGTATTATTACTTCCATTTGTTGCTATTTCTAAATCCTTCATGGGTGTTCAGTGCTTGTTTTCCTTTCAGTGCCCATGAAAATTTTATATGCTGGCTACTGTTACTGAATTTTCTAAGAGCGGACTTCACTCAAAGCTTAAAAAGCTCCATGGATGTTTACCTATATTTGCTGGGTTTGAGAAAATGTGAAGCTTTTCACCGAGTTAGTGCCTTACTGATGCTTCTTTACCATGGGAAGGTGGGGCAGGGAGGTGTGGGATAGGAGAGCAGCTGCACCAGTTAGAGCAGCTTGCCCTGGAAAAGAGGAATCGCAGCGTTGTAATGCTGCTACTCCTGAGCGAGTAATTTCGCTTACAGCTTTCCAAGGGCTTTTAGCTTAAGCCCTAGGGTCATTTACCATTTAAGTGTGCTTCCACCAGCAGTAGTAAATACGAAGCTAAACCATGTGGGTGAGATGAGCGGAGCAGAACATGGGGAGATGAGTTGGGCAGGCGAGTGTGCAGTGGGAATGCAGCCCTTCCCAGCGAAGGGGAGCCGGGCTGACAAGAGGGCTGTGTCAGGGAGGTGGGCAAAGCTGTGCTTGCAGTGCATAAACGTGCTGAGAAAAAGTGCAGCTGTGCTTTTTTAATATGCACTGCAGGAGATTTCAGCAGCCTGATGATATATCATGCATTAATGTTGAAAAGATAAACACATTTGGAGAGCACAGGAAGGCCTTGTGTTTTTATGTTAGCAGAATGCTTCCTAATGAATAAGAACGTGCTGCTGGCTTCACAGAGCCATATGGCAGCTTTTCTAATTTTAGTTTGGTGCAGATGCATAATTCTCCCTTGTTTTACCTCCTAAAACCTTACTGAGATGTTGCATAGTTTTTCCTGTAAGACTTGATCTATAGTTTCTGGGGGAAAATATGTATTCAAGAGTCTAAGAGCTTCTTTGCTCTGGACAGATGTGTGCTGTATGATGAAAGAGCAACCTCACTATATAATCACTTCCCTAAAATAGTAGCTAACTTTATTCACAGGGATGGGATAAGCTGGTCTTAAAATTGATTGCTGAAATAGTTTCTGTTTCTTAGGCACTGGTGTTTTGAAAAATTGCTTGCTTTCAGGGAATAAAAACAACTTGTATTGAGGCAATGGTAACTGGGTAAGAACGTGCATGGGGATATCAAGTTCCGTGTGAGCCATGGATCGCAGTGCTTTGAATTACACAGCTACAAGGCAGAGCTGCTTTCCCTGTGGTTAACCAAGCATCAAAATAACTTGCACGTTCTTCACTGCTTTACTTCATCATGTGTAGTGATCCAAAACTACTCACATTACCAAATACAATTTTTTGGTTTTTTTCTCTTCTGTGTTTTATTCATGTTGATACATTTGAAGTCACTTTCTGTACAGCCCTATTCATGTTAAAAACCTCCTGTCCATTACCACAGTCAATATAATTACTTAGCAATAGTCATACACAGATGTTATTACATCTAATATTTGAAATGTTAATCTAATACTCAAAATTGTAAGGTCAGCTAAAATGTGGCCTTTTGTTAAGTATACTTTCTATTATATGTTAGCATTATTTTTTAATGCTGTATCTAACCTTCTCTTTGGACAGTTAGATACTTCTGTTTTCTTGATTGTTTGGATGTTTATTTTTGCACAGCAATTCTGAAGGATCTCACAGGGCAAATTTAGAAATGTGAATGAGGCAAGACAAAAATAGTTGGCTAATACGTACAAAAAATGGAGAAGATGTTGTTTTCAAGATAGTTCCAGTGTAAAATTAAGTTGCATGTTTAAACTTTGTATAGCATTTACATTCATTTTCAAGTGATGCTGCTGTTACTGCTATAAGGATCTTGATTGGTATGATTTTTTTTGAATGTGTGGAGTTGAGCTTTCTAGTATCACTTATAACAATTCTCTTTGTTGATATTTTTAACGTATTATACAAATAAGTGTATGTAATTTCAGAAAAGTGTGGCATTTCAATAGCAATTCCAGAAAATTATGAAGTGCAGGAATTATATTTAGGAAATCTGAGAAACCTATTTTAAACAGTAATTGATAATAAACTTGAATTTACCTCTTACAGGGTTTTTTTTGCTTGACCTTTTTCTTTGGTGGTTTTTAGAGCACGGGGGCTTCCCTGTCCGGGGTTTCAACAGCATCTCTTTTTTGCTCTTCTTATTCTGTGAAGAACCTTAAATGTTTCTCCTATGAAAAATAAGTTACATGTGTGTTGATACAAATTTTCACTTGCAAATTATGCTTTATCTTTTTGAAATTCCTGCAGATGCTAAATTTTGCTCTTCAATTCAGAAATGCATTTTGGTTTTGCAGAGAGCACGAAGGGGAAAGTATTTTTGTAGCAGGTTTCCTTAGGGAAGTTGGAGCAGAGCTTGAATACAGAGAACTTTTTGAGTGGTTCAGCTGGTCCTGCCTGCCCACCTGTAGGAAAGTAGGGTTTGAAACACAAACAAGAGAAGGTGATGCCCATCAGTAACACTTCAGAGTCTGCTGTCAGAAATGCAGAGAAAACTGACATAGCTTGAGTTGGGAGGATGGAAAACCAAGAAGGCTTGCTAAGTTAACATGTAGCAAGAGACTTCAAACTATTGCTTTTGGCTTCTCTTTCTCTGACTTACGAATTTCTGTTAAACTAATGTGATTTCACAAAGGTTTGCTTTCAGAATCTGGAATGAGCTTTGAATAAAGCTTGAGGCTTCCCACTCATAAATTTGTCAGAAAATATTTTGAGGGCTTTTTCTTTCCTTCTAGAAAAGTAAATACAGTTTATGATCACTAGGAAGATGCCCAATTGAAAATATTAATATGTATTTTAGTATAATACTGCTTATGCAATTGTAAACATACCCACAGTTTAAAGTCTAATTTACACACATAACTAAAATACTACATAATTGGATGTATATATTCTTTGTATTATCTCTCTATGGGGTACTTGTATTTTATTTAAATTTTTTTCTCTCTCTAGGCTAAATTCTTAATTGAGCAGAGCTAATAATTATTTCATGTGCATGAAGTTTATACCACTGTAATTCAGATAAAATATGCTTCATCCCTGGTAGCCATATTCATAAGGATGGGACTAGTTTCTAATTTAATGCTCCCTGCCCAGTGCAGACTTCCCTGTATGGAGATGAAGCCATGGCAACCCCCTTTTCATCCTGCTCACTTTCTCTGGCAGCAAAAAATTGTATTTCTCTTTCCACACTCTCTCTGCCGCGCTTTGGCCGCTGTGCCCGTGGGATGTTGGCTAATACTCTGCTGACATTTGACAGGGGCATCGCTGCCCTGGGAGGAGGCATCACTGGGAGGTGCAAGGTCAGGGAACCAGCTCCCACTCTCCATGTGGCTGCAGTGGAAAAATCTAGTGGCTGGCTGTGGTTAGTCACAGGGTAATACAACAATTCTCGCGGGGCTGGAAAAAATGGTTCTGAGAGGCCTTTACTACTGTTTTCCTATGCGCTGGCATTCAAAAATCATTAATGTGGTGTAGAAATTATAAATTCTCTGTGATTTTGAGTTCTTTGTTGGGCCCCCAATGAACTTAAAAAAGATAGGAAAAGTAAAAAAGGGAGAGTAAACTTTATGTTTTTGCACTACTACTTAACACCAGAAGCTGGAACTGTTAAGAAAAATGAAGAATACTGACTCGTGATAATGCATGAGTGTTGTCAGCATTAGAAATTCATGTATCAATCATGGGATTTTTCCAGCCTTCCTGCAACAAATTTTTGTTGTCAATTAGCCCTACATGCTGTATCGCTGAAGGAAAGATTTGCATTTCAAGATATGCCCCACAACTGACTGTCAGGAGGACACTGCTGACAGGATTTGCACTTAACTCTTCTCGTATGTGCTGATAGAATCTGCACAAGGGGCTTTCTAGTTCAGTCAAAAATGGATAATTTATTGCGTGGTTGAAAATTATTAGTAGCTGCAGTTTATAACAATGAAGTAAATTACAGCTGGTCCTACTCAGAGGCTGTCTGAGGCCTTGGTTTCCTATACAATGCCACTTCAGTTTAAGTGTGGCTTGTGGCCTGACTGTGTAACCTCTTCTAAGTCCTCCAGCTACTTGAATTCTTTCCCAATTAAGTTACAGGTCCAATTATGAAGTCCATAATTTTGGAGCACTTGTGATTTATAATGCTTTTCAGAGTGCCTAGCCAAATGTCATGAGTAGTGTAGTGTACGTTGTCACCATCTTTGGGAAAAACGTAAAAGGGCAGGTAACATTTGAGTATAAATAACATTTTCTTATTTTCTCCATTCGTTACACTTTTTCCTTGAGAAAGCACTGAGTTTATTGATTCCACAAAGGTGTTGGGCCCTCTGAGGAAAGGAGTGTCAAAGGGAAAATTAAGAAGGCAAATGGTTGTGAGGGACAGGTTGTGAGATGATGAAGCAGAAGCAGTCAGGGATCAAAGAGTCAAAATGGAGAAACAGGAAAGCAGAGGGGAAAGCAGGACATGAGGTTCGAGGGATCCTTGGTCTGACCTGGTATTGCAGCTTCTGTGTTGATTACCATTATAGTAATTAAAAATGTCCTCTTTTTCCTTTGTATGAAACCTCATCAGTGTGCATGAAAAGAAACAATTCTTTTTATTGATGTTATGGGTGGTTTGTATAAACTCCATCGTTGTAAGGCTGAAAAAAATCATCAGCAAATATTTCATATTATGTGAAAAATAATCAGTAAAAGTAGTTGGTAAACTGGTGACATGAGGAAGCTAATTAATGTGCTTGCACACTGTTGTTGGATCCTATGTATTCCTATCCCTCCATTTCTGGCTCATAGAGAATAATCCCATGTTCTCCCATAATCGAGATGGTATCAATGGCTGGAAGCAGTGATGGAATGAGAGCAGGGAGCTGGTATCCCTGTCCATTAAAATATTTTGCAGTGTGAAAACAGAGATCACTTTATGCTACCAGGAACAGATGGGAAACAGATATCATCACTGGCTTTATTAAAAGCTCAACTCTATTTTTAGAATTCCTTTAGAATTTTTAGAACATGTTTTCAGTTTTGTATCATCATATGGTGCGAACTCTGCATGGGAAGGATTGTTTGATTGTTTTTCTGTTACACCTAATTTCTGCTTTTTGCCAAAACAAGAAAGGTAAGGAAAAAAAATTAAATCCCACACCTAGTCTAAACCAGAAATACTAATTTTATATCCCGGCAAGTTTAAATGGGAGAGGAAATGTTAATTGTTATTTCTAGTGTATTTATTTCTCTCAGATTATGCTAATCAGAGTGATTTAAAATTAGACCGTTAGTTGCAGCAATCCATGTTTGGAGCAGTCACAATGGTGTTATATAGTATATAACACCTAAAAAGAGAGCTAAAATTTTTGTGACTCTTTTCGTAGAAATCTAGGATGAGGCAGCCTGAGTGACCAAAGCCTTATTGCCAACGGGTGATTGCTGAGAGGAGAACACCCAGGGCTTCACAAAAGCAGTTCCTTTACTCTGTCTGAGCAGCACACATCCACACTGACCTTATAACCTATGCCAAGGAAAGTTCAGAGGAACTTTACCTTCATTATTGCAGGTCTACAGATAGTGCAAAATACTGTACATTTGGATACATTTCAATTTGCATGACTGATGCTTTAATTTTCACTAAAAGTGATTTTCCAAAGGCCTTTTGCTCCATCTACACATGGTACTTTCAATAATTCCTGCAATGAATGTTCTTCTGTTTATTGTTGTAGAAAGCATAAGTTCTTGTTATCATAATTTCAGTGTGCTTCCATGTTTATTAAAATAATCTATTGCATCATACTAAAAATAAAAAAATTCTAATTTTTTTAATATTCTAGATTGCAGGATGGCCCTCTCTTTTACATAACTGCTGCTTGAAAAATAATTAAAGAATGTTTTGAGTATAGAACTAACAACAAAAAGTAACTAATTTCATTAACTTACAATGTACAATGTGCATTAGAATATGTATTTTACATTGTATTTTTATTACTTTTATTAATATATCCTTAAATAAAAATACCATTCTTGGAATAGAAAAATTAATGTAGTTCATTACTTGATAGGAATTATAAACCCACTGGGTTTGAAAGTTCTATGAATATTCCTTACATTTGGAGTTGGGTATAATCTGTGATGCTGTATACAGCACATTGTAATGTATGGCATTACGTTCCAAAATCCTGAAATCATTATTTTCGTGCCTGTAATTTTCAAATACAGCACTTGAAATTTTATGTAGTTCTAATAACATATTGGTAAATAAGGCGGTATGAAAATTACGTGATAGTGAGAATGTGGGTGGAGGCATGGGAACAGAACTGAGACCGCTGTTTCTCAGTACTGAAACTGTAGATTGTGGACTTATGTTTTTCCTTCTAAATATAGCGATCGTGGAAGAGCTCTGCAGCTGTGAGCTTAGCATGCTTTTTTAGATCAGCCTTTTACTACACCTTGGTCCTGGTTCTTGCTCACTGCACCTTCCATGGGAACCCTTGTCTTTGCCCAGTGTTAGGCCCTGCAGTTTGGTAAAATGTCTGGGAGAGAAACATCGGAAATTATTTCATGTGTGTCATAAGACCTGAAAACTGAGAAACAAATAGGCTAGATATGCTTCCGTTGAATCATTATGGGAGACTGTCTAACCTCATTTTCAGAACTGTTGCACTGTAAGCGTTTCACAGCTCTTCTCTGTCCTCTCTGCGCTCTTGGTGTATCAGTGAGAGATCAGTCCACTGTCGCTTAACACATCATTTTCTCTATTGCAGAAAAAGCAGCAGCAGCTAATGAAGATGAAGTGCAAAAGGCAGATGTATCATCTACAGGTCAGAGTGTCATCGACAAGGATGCACTTGGACCAATGATGCTTGAGGTAAAGAGCAAAAAATTCCTCTTTTAAGGGCAGTTCTGCTCCTCCTAGGATGAGTGAAGTGAGAAGGTGTAGTCAGAGGTCGCGTAAAGGAATGGTCAAGAGAGACAAGCCACCCTGGCTACTTGGGATTGTGTCATTAAAGAGCAGGGAGCATATTTCTCTTGGACTCAGTGATGAAACTCTCTTTAACTTGAAGTTGGGAGAGGCAAAGAAAGAGATAGTTCTGCTGCTTTGTAACACAGACAACTTGAGGGGCTTCAGCTGGTAGCAAGTGATGGGTGTATGCTTGTGCATTTTTTATTTGTTCTGAACCACAACAGCTGTGGAAGACCTGTTGCTCCTAAACATTGACTTGTATGTATGGTAGTATACAAGTGAATAATACTTCCTCTAAAATTGGATGCTATTGCTATACTCTTTTAATGTTTTATCATTTCAGCGCTTGAAGCAGGACTCTTCCCTCTAGAATATGAAAGTAATCTAGGGGAGATTTTTAAGATGTGTATTTCAGTTTGTTCAGTTAAGATTTCTGTCTTATTTTAGCTGTTATTTTGATGCCCCAAAAGGCTCTGTGATTCCAGCCTAGCTTCCAAGGGTGTTAGTGGTAATGTTGGGTAGGTATGTTATCCAGGATCCTTATGTCATGTGCTACTGTCCTTTGGTACTACTGCTTTAGCTGCTGAAGTTCACTTGCAAGCTGTTTATTCCCATTCTGGCTGTGGACTTTATCTGTAAGGAAGAATAAATGTTACTCCAGATAACATAAAACACAAATTCTGAATCAAGCTAAAGGAACCAGCTTTGGCAGAAGCATAATTACTCTGTCATTTCTGAATGCACTTACAACGTTTTTAAGTATTTGCATTATCTTTCATAATTGGTTAAATGAAGACATAGTTTTCTATACTGCATATGAAATAAAGGCTCCAAATTCACTGCAAAACATAAGATTAGACAGGTTGGAGGCATTGTTCTTTGAAAAGCGGTGGTAACAAACTGATTGATTTAATTTAATATTTATTATACGTACTCACTGAATTGAATGTTGTTGTTTTTACTATCAAACAAGGTTATACATTCACCTCTTACACTGCTATGTTAAAATTTATCTTTCAGTTCCTATTAATTTAATTGTAAGGACCTGTTTTAATCACAGGGAAAATAAGAATAAGATAATATTTTTCCTGGCTTATCTTGTGTGATTGGCTGTAGCAGCAAACATGACATGTAAAATCACCCATCTATTCCGTTGTTCTATTTAATTTAGTTTTCCTTTGCATTGAAACCGTTGCATATTAACAATGAAAGATTGTGGAACTTAATTAATGAACCATGGTCCTTCTGCACCTAGAAACTTTAAAAGACCTGAAAGTTGTTATATATTTGCTGTGGAAAGACTACAGATATTTTCTTTGTGTCTTTATCACCTTAAGGAAATGCAATTAAGTTATTTCATCTTTACAGAACCCCTTTGTACAACCTCTTAAAAAAACCTACCCTTTTTCATTGCCAAATAATAATAAAAATGGCAATGCTGATGAACAATTTATCAGTTGATTTGGTTTAGAAATGTAATTATATATTTTTATTAAAGAATAAAACTGAAGAATCCTCAAAAGAATGAGTGTTTCCAGCTAAAGCGAGTAAAATCCATCAGGCAGGTGCCTCTAAGGAATATTTAAACATATTTCTTGCTTAAAGCATAAAGTAGATAGGAAGACAGTGTGGAAAAATAGTCAAGAGAGAGATGACATCTCAAAGAACACAAATGTATTTTGTGTTCCAACATACAATCTAAAATATTTGTTTTCTTGATTTCCCTTCCATCATATTGTCCATTATTTGTTCACCTATTTTTCCAATAGCTCTGAGGAAAAGTTTGTGATTGTGGTGGCTTACATCTGGGGACAGAATTAAGAAATTATAGCAGAAGTGGAAGCTTCTAAAATATTTAAGTGGCTTGGTGCACTAACTTCCTTAACAGCCTGCTTCTGCTTACCTGCAAGATTATTTTGTTGATAGAACAGAAAGACATAGGAGACTGAAATGTAAGACCCTTTGTTACTCTAAGCCCAGAGGCCACGTCTGTGGTCAGCTCAAGAAGCAGCTGTGAGCCAAAGTTGCCACTCTGGGAAACAGTAGAGAAAACTGAAGATTATTGTGGGATGCCAGTAACTCTCATAATCTCTTGCTTGCCATCTCCACCTTTGAAAATTTTCTCCTTATGACTCCAATAAACCTCTGTCATGGCTTTGGTTTTGTGACCCCTGTGAATTGATGTGTGGACAGCTGCCAAGCAGGATGGTTCAGCCAAACCCACACCCTTCTGCCAGCTCTGAATACCATGGCTTTTATGGTGGGCCAGCTGGGGACTGATGTGGCTAGCATCTTTATTTTCTTTAATTAGTTTTCAGCCAGCTCAGCTCTCTGGTCCAGCTCTTCATAGCCTCACACAGTACAGGTTGCTGTTGTGGTGTAGGAAGTACTAAATCAGAGGCCTTGCTTACATTGGCTTCAAGTGGTGGTGAAATGCAGCCTACGACAGTAATCCATAGCAGAGATGCTGATAGAAAATTATACTAGAGCCTCAATTTATTAATTAATGTGTAAATCTTTATTAATTAAAATAAATACTGCTCAGCAGGAAAATGTAATGAATGTTAAGAAATTACATAAAAAGGAGGGGCTCACAAAGAAAGTAAATCAACAGGAGGAACCAAGAACTATCAGAAACCAAAAAAAGGCAGAGATAAAAAACAATGTCAGAGATTAGAGTTTGTGACAACAGGAGAAAGAAATACCTATCTTATCTTAATTTAGAGGCAGTCCAGAAAAGTATACACTTATACATTTATTCACGAGTTTATTTATTAGGTTGTAATTTAAAAATAGAACAAAGAAAGTGTTTGTTGTTGTCTCATCTGCTCTACTTGCATTGTGCTTTCACTGTCCCTCCCCTGGAGCAGAATAATTCCCTAATTTACCTAACTTAGTTTGGGAAGAAGCTTTGGAGCTTGTGTATTCCTACCTCCCACTGCAAGCTGGTCTGAATAGAGCAGGTGGCCCAGGTCCAAGTCCAGCCAAGCTTTGAATATTTGTGGGGAAGAAGGTTTTGCATCCTCTTGCCATATCCGACCACTTCATGGCAGAATTTGTTTTTTCCTTGTATCTCCATGAAGTTTCCTGACTTGCAAGCTGAGTCTGTTGCCTTTTACCCTTCCCTTGTGAACCTCTGACTAGAGCATGGCTCTGTCTTGTCTTTAGCCTCCTGCTAGGTGGCTGAAGGCAGAAGTAAAATCCATCCTTTGCCTTCTCTTTTATTGTCTGCATTTGCTAACTGCTCAGTAGTGTGCAATATTTTTAACATCTCTCTGTGACCAGAGGACTTGAGATCTGCCTGCTAAGACCAGCACACGAGTTGTACAGTATACAAGTGGGGTCTTATCAAAAATGCCTTGTGCTTGCTGTGGCTCCTCCTTGTTAGACTGTTTTGCAGTGAGCTGTGTTCAGATTTAGTATGGATCCCCACTTGGTTTTGACCCACAATGAATTGTAGGTGGCCTGTTTTTCTGATTTATTTCTGTCCCTGGTGATACAATAACTAACAACTCTTCTAGTAATTTCCTGCCAATCCTTAGAGAGGTGAATAAATCAGGCAAAGCTGCAGAAGTCTGTGTTGCTGGTTAATTGAATGCTTAGACCAAAAGCTTTGGTGCTTGTAAGTTTAACTGTATCCCCCTTTATCTGCTCGTATGATATAAAGTTGTATTCTGATATATTTCTGTCATCTGCAATCATGCTTGCATCTTAAGAAAAATAAAGTTTGCATCAGAATTTCTTACAAATACTCAAATTTTTACTTTGTCCTCGTTGGGTAGAAGTAATGTAGTATTTGGCTTAGGCTTCAGATAATGGAGGGCAGATATCTTGGAAAGAATGCTACAGCTAGGTTGTCACTGTCACAAGAGATAAGAAGGGAAACCAATCAGCAGAAAATACTAATGTAGACACTTCCTCACAGAAACTTTAAGTCCTTTAGAAAACCATGAATTTGAGTTGAAGAGGTGAAAACCTGATTCCTGTTCCTGGATCATGTGTGGACTGAATTAAACTGGTGACAAATTTAAAAAAAAAAAAAAAAAAAGAAAAAAGAAAGCAGTCCTCAGAGCAGAGGCTAAAGCTCCCCAGTCTTCTCTGCTCACTGCCAGCTCCCTTCGCCCTTCTCTGCTTTTAGTGCCTCACATTCCCAGCTGCATGGAGCCTTGCCTCTATGAAAATGCACTGCTGGGGATGAGGAGAGAGTCTTTCTTTCCTTCTGCCAGTGTTGTCCTTGCCTTGTGCCAGCATGTCCTGTGGTGATTTCCTGGGATCAGTCTTCCTGTACTGCATGGAGGAGCAAACAGGCTGTGGATTTAGCAGAACCATCTTCATGTCCAAGTTTCTTACTTCATATGCTGGCAGATAGATAGCAACCTCTTCCATTATTTATGTTTGTTTGTTTGTTTGTTTGGGGTGGAAGTTTGGTTTGTTTCCATGTGTGGGTTTCAGTATTTTGCAAGGTGTGCACCTTTCTGTGCCTTTAGACTAGCTTCATACAAGTAAGATTAGACGCTCCCTCTGAAATGTGTCCTTTGCTATTACAGACAATAATATAAGAAGGGAGATGGACGTGGAAAGATTCAGTTATGTCTTCTGAATGGAGTGTTTCTTTTCTGTGCATTTTGTTAATCTGATTTTTTGGTATTGTGTTTCTCTCTCTCTTTCTGGTTTTCTGTTTTTCCCCCTTTAGGCCCTAGATGGGTTCTTCTTTGTAGTGAACCCAGAAGGTAATGTTGTGTTTGTTTCTGAGAATGTGACACAGTACCTGAGGTACAACCAAGAAGAGCTGATGAACACAAGTATATACAGCATCCTGCATGTAGGGGACCACAATGAATTTGTCAAAATCCTGCTGCCAAAATCTTTAGGTATATGACTTCTTCTCATATCATACCATTACTTATTTAACTTTGGTTTTGTAAGTCAGCATTTCAATAACTTAAGTTAATGTCCTTACACTACTTACAGTTTCATCATATACATTATTTATTTTTAATGTATACATAGACTATGAATGATTAATATTATTCTCAAAAGCATCCTCCACTCTTTTCAGATTCTTCTTTGTTAAAATTGCTCTTAGTAACTCACGTTAGCTGATCTTTTTTAATGGATCTCCAGAGTGAATCATTAAAAGACAGCATTAGCTATGTGAATTCTCTGTCTAGGCTACTTGTTCCAAGAAAAGATGAATATACAAGAAAAATCAGAAACCTCCTTATACTAGAATTTTCATTTCAATGTTTTTATTCTCAGCAATATTTACTCTTAACTTTCAAAAACTGTTTTTCTTACTTGCAGCCATTTTTGGATTAATATTAGTTTTAATGTCACTGAGTTTCGGAGGAGATGAAAAGAACACAAAAGTCAATACTGGGTGCCTATTACTCACAGCATTTTAAAAAGTATTACTTAATTCACTTTAGCATTTTATTACTGTACTTATATACTCTGAAGAAGCAAAAATGTAAATGGCTAAAGTCAATATATTACTGCATTTATTGCATTTTATGACTGAAGAGGGCAAGTGAAGAGTATTTTAAATATGACCCTGCTATTTCCTAGTGTGGTGTTACATTAATTCGCTCTGACTGATGTCCAGTACCTATATTTGTGCATCTCAGGATTTTGTTTCTTTTTTTACTTGTCTTAAGCACTGTGTTAGGCTTTAGTTTTATCCATCACTCCACCCAGGTCATTTCAGCCCTTCAGTCTTTCCCATTGTAGCTGAGACTGTGTGTTTCAATATATTCCCTATTGTATTGCTTCCTGTTTTCATAAGTTCATATTAGTTTTGTTTCTTTCCCTTTCTAATCTGGACTGAGATTTTTATACAATGCAGCTATGTCCTTTATTAGTACTTTTTTAGTTTACTGGAAAGATCCTACATACTTCCTTACTTTTTTCAGTCTCATAAATCAACTTTATCTAGCCAGTAGGCTTTTGCTGTACTGTATAACTTTTACATGCACCAATATTTAGCCTTTTATTCTGCTTTTCTAATATGTCATTTTAAGTCACTTAAAAAAAAACATGATAGCTGAACAAATTAGCAGTGCTCTTAAAATCTGTTAATTTTATAAATGACCTTGTTATGTGCTGGCTTGGGCTGTAATATTAAAATTAGATTGTTGTTAAATGAGCTTGTTTCCCAACCAGTTTGCAAATCATCTTGATTAATTTCCTGTGGATAAGCAGCAGAAATGTCTGGTACCAGATTTATCTCACTATCTGATCTCTGCTTTTGCTCAGTGAATGGGGGATCCTGGTCTGGTGACACTCCTAGGCGTAATAGCCATACCTTTAATTGTCGGATGCTGGTAAAACCTCTTGCTGATTCTGAAGAAGGCCATGATAACCAGGAAGCACATCAGAAATACGAAACTATGCAGTGCTTTGCTGTTTCTCAACCAAATTCCTTCAAGGAGGATGGTGAAGGTAATTACCACTTCCAGTTTGTGTTAGTGTACTTTCGGTGCAGTTGTTAAACTGACCTCTAAGTCCTGAAAGTTGGAAAAATTTTTAGGTTCTTTTTCCTTTTTTGATTTAAGTGTAGAAATGTACTTTTATCTTTGCTGTGAGTGTATACACTTGCATGAACCTATTTGTTAAACTAATTGAGAGAACTGAGAGCAACTCTGTTTACCTCAAAGAGAGATACCCTAGTTTGATATTGCTGCAATTGTAAGAAAAATGTAGCTGACTGAGAAGAAAGTTTCAAAGGGCAACTTTTTGAATTCGTAGAATTTGAAGACAATCGTGGTTCACCATTTCCTTTACCATTTACTACTTCAGCAGGTAAATTTCCTCAGATTGTTAGGTAAGTAAAAACAGTTACTGTGAAAGTGCATTCTCAGGAACAGCAAACATTTGGGGCAAGTTTAAGAAATTTGGCTTAGAAGGTACAGAATGGTGAGTGTTGAAGAAATGTGCTCTTTGTGCATGCAGTATGTTCTTTTTTATTACTTACCTCCTGAGTGGTTGAGCTACTACAGGTATATTCATAAACATGTGCCAGTACTTGCGGATTGTGGTGGAGTCCTTGTTAATTTTTCTTCTAAAAGCAAACAAACCCACCTTTCCTGTTTTGTTTAATGTTTTAGGAAGTAATGAAGATATAAACCCCCTGAGTTTTGCCAATGCATTTACTGGTACAAAATCTATTTTTTGGTCAAAATAGATTTAAAGAACTTTTAAAAAATATTTCTGAAGTCTTTGTGGAAACAAAAGTCTTCCCCTTCTATAAAAATTAAATGAAGTAACATTTTTCTCTAAGATTTGCAGTCTTGCTTGATTTGTGTTGCAAGAAGAGCTCCAATGAAGGAAAGGCCACTTCTTCCTTCTTCAGAGAGCTTTACTACACGCCAGGATCTTCAAGGTATTGCAAAATAGGAGTAGAAGTTTTTAATTTTATTTCCTTTTCCTCAGTGGGAAATTGCTCTAACAAATATTTTCTAATGTATCTAATATCAGGCAAAATAACTTCACTGGACACAAGTACCATGCGAGCAGCTATGAAACCTGGCTGGGAGGATTTGGTGAGAAGATGCATTCAGAGGTTCCATGCACAGCACGAGGGAGAAATATCTTTTGCCAAGAGGCATCACCAGGAAGGTTAGGTTTCATACTTTTGGCACTTTCTATTATATTTAACCTTTCATTTGTATCTCTTGGTTATGTTCTCTTAGTTATGCACAAATGGAACAATCACCAGCTACTGACAGTCCCTTTCTCAAGGTGATTTACCTAACACACTAGGTAAATCTAGGGAGGTCTTCAGCTTGCTTTCTTTGCTTTAGCCTTCTTGTTGCAACTGTGCTATCCTGGAGAGTGCTTTAAATCTTCAAAATGTCAACATTATTCTGGAAAGAAGGACCCTTGCATGTCCACCAAAATGTTCACTGACCATTTTTCTTCAGAACCTCAACTCACATGCTGCAGTTCATTGGCTGCATTCCTTTTCTGTACAAAAATGGACTTCTACTGTCACATTTCCTGTGAGAAACACTGAGTGTAAATTCCCAAAGCTGCAGCACTCATACTGTTTGGAAACCTACATTGTTGCACTGTATCTAGCTGATAAGCCTTACAGGATATACCACAAGCACATCTACTCAGTCAAGATTATGATAGGTGAGAAGAAGGAAAATACTGCACTCTGAAATGACCCCCATGAGGTTTCTGTGGTAGTTTCTTAAAACTCTTATACTTCTAACTCTAGTAACACAGACCCAAATTAATAAAAGCAAATAACCCTTTCTAGTCCATGGGAAAGTAATTTCAAAACCAATTGGGAGTAGCTGGAACAATTCCAGTACAGAAGCATCATTCTTTGGGTTCATGTTTGAAGAATAGGGTTTACAGCTGGCCTGTAACAAATAGTTACCATGGTCATTAAGCAACAGGCATGCCATCTTGGATATTCAATTGTAGTTGGAATATCAAATTATTCCACCAAATACACAGAAAGAAAGAGCTCTAGTCATGAGGCATTACTTAAATATTCTTTAATATGTTCTGCTTTCATGAAACCTTCAGGTGTTGTTTTAGGAATTTTGAAGTCACAGAAATGCTGTGGTATTTTAGATAATAGTTTTTGGGGTATATACAGTAGAAGTGCTAGAAGTTCACAGCCTTGTGCTGTGATTTCAAACAGAACTGAAGAAGGCATGTGCAATTGAAGTCCCACCAGGGGTTTAGAGAGCAGTTTCAGGTAAGGACTCATCTGTGCCAGAGCTGATTCAGGGGTATCTGTTATGGCATCCCACTGTTTGTTATTTCAGTCTTCTTCAAGTTATTCCTGACCGTATTAGCAGCTACCACACTGAGGGTCAAGATTTGAATGAGTCTTCTCCTAAAATAATCTGTGAAGTGGTGAAAATATATGTGCTTTGGAGTTTACACTGTGTCATTTTGCAGTTGTGGCTGAGGATCCTCATGTAAATTGTAGAATTAGTATAAATGAGAGGGCTCTTCTTGTCAAAGAGAGGGAGTGATAAGAGGAGGAAAAACTTCTGGCATTGCTTTCCTGCAAATGATGCAGCACTGGAGAGGAATAATGGCTGAAATATTTCCCTCTGCCCTGCAATACAGAGAAGAAAAACCAGACATATCTTGGGCTGTAGCATCTTTGTGCTTGACTGAGGAACCCTTTGCATTTTTCAAGTCATTATGGTTTGAGAATAGAAGCAAAGAAAGTAATGGTCTCCTACATGTAATCCAGCATTACAGTGTGAAAAAAATGCAGCATTAGCTTGATAAACAATAAAAAACTTGCTTTAAAATTATCTATCAGTACAAAATGTAGAATATATGCTAAGTTTTTATTGGCCATGGTCAGAAAATAGCATTTCCTCAAGAGGAATACGGAAACATTCTTGTTTGCTTAAAGAATTAGTTTGGAAAATGATTTAAGTAGAGATTTCACTTGTATCCTGTTGGCATTGAGTACTGGAATTTCCTGATGTGGTATATGCTAAAGTTAAGAGCTTTGGACCTTCTGGTGCCCAAAGGTTAAACTGAAACAATGACATACCTAACAGTGAAATTTTGTTTTGTATTGTTTCACTGTTGTAGGTTTTTGTTTTTCGTTACATTTTTACTCTGAAAAATCCCTTCTGGTTGTTTAAATTGTGCTTCCTGTTTTCTCACTGCCTAGATAATACTTTGAAACCTTGCAGAACAATATATAACAGTGGGGGACAGAGAAGGAAAGCAATCATAACCAGTTTTGCAAGGCTGAAAATCTAGTAGCTGTGTAGCAAATAAAGGCCACGTTTGGAAAATCATGTCATTTCATTACAACAGGAAATACTAAAAGACAAGCAAAGAAATAAAGATCCCATGATACTATTAATTTAAAAAAAAAAAAAGAAAGAAGCCCACAGAAAATATATATGTAGGAAAAAATTGGAAATTAAAAGTATTTATAGTGCTTCATTCTTATTTTTTTCCTAAATAATTATATGAAAATTTTTGAACTATTTTATTTCACTCATATCTGCAATCCTAATGTGATTTTTTTTGACCAGAAATTGTAAGTGACCACACTTTTTTCATTGATGGTAGAGAGTGAACAGTAAAATAAATGTTTGGAGATTTGCTTTTCCATAACACGTTTTCCTTTTTAGTTAAAGGAGTGTCACAGGGGTCTGTGGAAGTTAGAGAACTGAATTTGTTGAAGTTCAGATTTACATTAAAAACTTAAGGGGCTGAAGAGAAGGTACAGTGAAGTAAACCTCAAACCTGAAATGCAGTTAACACTGGGAAAGTGTAGCACAGCCCCAGTTTTGGTATAGGTAATTGTATTTGTAATTTTTTTGAGCTATAAATATTTTGTGTTTGTTCCTTTAAAAGTAATAATTTCTCTTCCCAGTTCTTATTTCTAATTGTTCTTATGTAAGAGTTTTATGCACTTTTTAAATTAAAGAAATAATGAGAGTAACTGTTGCAAGACAATTTAAGAAGGCAGTAAGGAGGAAAAGATACAGGCTAATGAAAACAGATTACCTAAAGAGTAAGGACATTTATATTAAAACATGATGTAGATGGTACAATGAAAAAATGTTTGAGGAGCAAAAGAAATTAGACACATATTTGATGAAAAGTGAAATGGACATCAAGAACTTCCTGTCTATTCCTGAAATACATTCTATTTTATAGTATCTTCCTGTTATTGCTGTCACTCCTTACAGATTTTCATTTGATCACCTGCAATGTGTGAGATCCTTTATTTTATATGCATCAAATCTATTTATCTTCAAAATATTCCTTTTGTTTGTTTTGTTTAATTAGAGCCATATCTGTGATATCAAAGCTGATGGATTTAGAACATCAGCTGTTGAGCAGCTGAGCTACCTGTACTACAGTTTCCCATTAATTTAACTCTGCTTTGCTTGCCTGCAGTGCTGAGGCAGGGACTAGCCTTCAGTCCTGTTTATCGGTTTTCCCTGTCGGATGGCACCATCGTTTCTGCCCAAACAAAGAGCAAGCTCATCCGTTCTCAGACGACCAGCGAACCTCAGCTTGTGATCTCCTTGCATATGCTTCACAGGTAATCCTGGCTGCTGCGGTACGTCCACACTCTGCTGAGAGACACGGAAAGTACAAGGCTGCCAAAGCAAATAGATTGTTTAAGGCTGATAGATTTCAGTTGACCCAGAACTGATATCATGGAAACAAAGTAAGATTTTTGAAATCAATGCTTGCAGCAGGAAAAGACACTAAGATTTTTTCAGGATTTAAAAATGGCATGCTGGATTTTCAATGTCATGTTCTTAATTTCAGTCTTTTAATTTCCTGTGTTTTGCATAGTAGATACAAGAATCTATCCAACTGTAATTAAATCTAGAAAACTTAGCAGGATTACCTTCTCGTAGTTCACATTCTGTTATTGGTCCTGGTTCTTCTTAAAACAACATGTTATGATTACTAGGACTGCACTTTAGACAAACCGTTATTTAATTCTTTGATTCCTTTCATGCCTTGTCTTTTCTGGTGCTTGGCTTAGTGGCTTTCACAAGTCCAGTCCTGAGAAATGCCACTACTATTAGTTTTTAATAGTTTTAATACTATTTTTAAAAAAGCACAGCCAATAATATGCTAAAGTCAAGGCTAAGTAATCACTGACATCAGAACTTCAACATACAGTTTTATTAAGTCATTGCATGTCCTGGTGTGTTTGTATCAGGTTTTGTTTCAGGTTTTATTGGCTGTCGTAATTACAATACCGTTTCCCTTGAGTCCTCTGTATCTTTTTTTTTTTTTTTTGAGAGGAGGAAAACAGTGCTAAACATAATTATAATTGAAACAATTTTATAAAAACTGTAGATTTGCAAATCGATCTGACCAAAACCTATCTGAAATTGGATTTCTTTCTTGAATATACCTAATATTTCAAGAAGTGCCAAATTTTAAATTTTAAAAAGCAAGCACTATTAATTTTTAAATAGTACTTGTATATTTTCTTGCACTTTTTTTAGCAGAGTGCTGGTAGTACTGTGCTTGTAATAAGGTTTTAAAAATCTCCCCTTTTTTATAGTTAATGTTTTTCACCTTTGCCTTTATACCTAAGGTAAAAATACAGAATAACAGGATTCACTATTCTGTATTCAATTATTTCACTTCTGATGCTTTAGCAAAATGTGAAGGTTGATCTGTGCTTACTTATACTGTGCAAATAGGAGTGGGTTTTGTCTCATGGAAAAGGCATATTAGGAATGTTCCATTTGTATTGGGTTTTGGAAGTCCAGAGTTGATTTTTGTCAGAATCTCATTTCTTTCCTTCCTAACCTACTTGACTCTGTCTCTTTTGTAGCTTCTAGCATTTGGGAATATGTCTGATTTTCCTAATTTAAGTTTTAGCATAGTGTAAAAAGTGTATTACATCCTCCCATAAACTAATTAAAATCTACTGCGGAAAAGTGACCTTCAGGTGTTCTCACAAGAGCTTTTTCTCTCTCAGTGTGTGTGTGTGTGTGTGTCTTCTGTCTTGCAGCCTACATCTCTAAAATATGAGTTTCAGCTCCTATGTGTGTGGTTTGTTGTTTTTCTTCTCCCCTTTTCCTAAATGCCTGTGCAGGACTGGATTGCTAACAGACTCTTCTCATTCTGAAGCAGTATCCAGTAGTTCCCTTGGCTCACATGCTGTTTTGGAGCAGTATTGAAATATTCTGGCAGTGTAAAAATGTGACTTTTTCAACTTTCTTTTCACTATGAACTTGGTGGGCAAATAGCCCACTCCAGCCTTGTGGTGGGGCTAACTCACAGAAATTCTAAACGCTAGCAAACAGCTGTCCACAGCTGTCTTGTAAAACATGTATTTTTTGGGTCATATGTTTCAGATGAGATTTCTGTCAGTTCTAGAAGTTAGCTCTTGCCAAATTGTAGAGGAGAGATACATTAAAGGGAGTCTGCATTTCTAATGACTGTCATTTAAGTGAAGTTTAATTTTGTTTTTCCTCTCTTCTACTGTTTTCTAATGAGGTACTAAAAAACCATACTGTTAATGTTCAGCCATATTGAGAGTTGCATATCACTTTTGTCAAATTGTTGATTTGTTTTTGATTGTAGGGGTTTGTGTTATTTTAAAGTGAGGTTTGGGTTTTTGCTTCTTTTTCCGTAATGTAATTGCAAGTTGACCACTGTCATTTAGCTAACAGGCTGTTTTTCTTCCCCTTGCGACATAGAGAGCAGAATGTCTGTGGAATGAATCAGGATTTGACTGGACAAGGAATGGGGAAGATATTGAACCCAATTAGTTCCAGCAGCCCTGCCCATCAGGCCATGTGCAGTGGGAACCCAGGTCAGGATATGACCATCAGTAGCAATATAAATTTTGCCATAAATGGCCCAAAGGAACAAGTGGGCATGCCAGCAGGCAGGTTTGGTGGTTCAGGGGGAATGAACCATGTGTCAAGCATACAAGCATCCACTCCTCAGGGTAGTAACTATGCACTAAAAATGAATAGCCCCTCACAAAGCAGCCCTGGCATGAACCCAGGGCAGCCAAACTCTATGCTTTCCCCAAGGCATCGCGTGAGCCCTGGAGTGGCAGGAAGTCCTCGCATCCCACCCAGTCAGTTCTCCCCTGCAGGAAGCTTACATTCACCTGTGGGAGTCTGCAGCAGCACAGGAAATAGCCATAACTACACCAACAGTTCCCTGAACGCACTTCAGGCCCTCAGCGAGGGCCACGGCGTTTCTCTAGGATCATCGTTGGCTTCACCTGACCTAAAAATGGGAAATTTACAAAATTCCCCTGTGAATATGAATCCTCCCCAGCTAAGCAAGATGGGAAGCTTGGACTCTAAAGACTGCTTTGGAATATATGGGGAGCAATCAGAAGGTACAACTGGACAAGCAGAGAGCAGCTGCCATTCAGGAGAACAGAAAGACAACAGCGATAGCAACATGCCACCGGTTGGCAGTGGCGAGAGACCTGATGGACAGAATAAACTGCACGATGGAAAAAGCCAGACAAAGCTCTTACAATTGCTGACCACCAAATCAGATCAGATGGAGCCTTCACCTTTGTCCAGTACCATGGGAGATATTAGCAAGGACTCCACGGGAGGGTTGCCTGGGTCTGGTTCAGCACACGGAACCTCGCTCAAGGAGAAGCATAAAATTTTGCACAGACTATTGCAGGACAGTAGTTCTCCTGTAGATTTGGCCAAGCTCACAGCAGAGGCCACGGGCAAAGAACTGAACCAGGAGTCCAGTAGCACAGCTCCTGGTTCAGAGGTGACTGTTAAACAGGAGCCAGCGAGTCCTAAGAAGAATAATAATGCACTACTTCGCTACTTGCTAGATAAAGATGATACTAAAGATATTGGTTTACCAGACATACCCCCAAAACTGGAGCGGTTGGACAGTAAGACAGACCCTTCCGGTAGCACAAAGTTAATAGCTATGAGGACGGAAAAAGAAGAGATAAGCTTTGAGCCTAATGAACAGGTAAGCTAATTTTTGCATTGTTTGTGAATGAGTTGTTCCAGGCCTGCATTCCTGCCAGCTGTCTTCCTCTAAGAATAGTATCTTGGCACCTCAGAAGACTGTTACCTGTCTTTTGAAATCCAGTCTTCACTCAGTTCCCCAGTCATTGTTGTGATCCTCACACTGTGTGAAAGCACAGACTCTGCCTGGGAGGAGATGGATAATGCCAGGTACCTTTCCCAGATGATAGTCAGGCAAAGAGAAAATACTCGTGACTCTTGGTTAGTGCTAACTAATTGACAGCTTTTCCCAGAGGCTGATGTTGAACTGCTGCTGTGCTTGCTAAATGGGTCCTTGACCCAGCCCAGCATAGCAGCTACACTCCTCCCATGGAAAACAGGTTCATGATCAAGAACAGGACTTGTTTCAAAGGACTGATAACAACTTTGCAGCACTGGTCTTTGTGCTATGCTTAACCTGCAAATTGAAATCAAAGCAAATAGAGTTCTGTGCCAGTTTGGAGGATTTGTTGGGGGTTTTTTGTCTTCTTAAAAATTCTTTATATTCAGCCTCAAGTTTCTATGGATGATTAATTGTTCAGTGCAGGGATCATGTCTCCTTGTGCAAGGTTATCTGCATTGAATTTTGCGTTCAGAATTTCTTCACTTTCTGTGCAAGATTGCTTGTTCCTCTGCTGCCCAACATGCTAATAAATTGTGTATTGTTGGGACCTATGCTAAAAAGTGTTACTTCACTGGCTTTTATGCAGAATTCACTTTCCAAAAGCACCAAGCTCACATCACCCAGAGTGCTCCAGTTTTCAGAGCTTTGCAAGAAAAAGGGGCACCGCAAAAGCAATGTGCTACTTCAGTATTACTGTTTATATTATTCATAAAATGGGTAATTACAGTATCAATTTTAGTATAAAGCATTTTTTGGGAAGGTTATAACTTGCTGGAGTTAATGATCCTTAGATTCATCCTACACTATCAAATCTCCCAGCTGGTCATTAATCCCTAGGCAGCCCTGTGCGTGAAGCCTTAGTTTGTAAATCATGATCAGATCATACACAGTGCAAATGTTCATGTGTCTTATTCACAGCCATATCCTTAATTTTAAAAATTTTATATAATTTTTAATGTGCAGACTAGGTTTGAGCTTGTTTATTTTTTTTAATTTATTGTATTTTTTTTTATTCTGTGTGTATAAAGACATTCTTTTTTGTATTTTCTATATTGTGTTGTGAGGCTTAGGAGGGATAGACAACATTTTCTTAGCCCTAAGTCACAACATTGGATTATAATTTTTTTTTATTTGCCCTTTTGGCAGTCTGTAACTAGTAGACAGTTCTTTCAACAGTGGTTATAACCACAAAACATAGAGACCAAACATGCCACTCCAGTGTGGATGCAGCATTGTTAAAGTCTCTGTTATCCAGGCGACTCCTAAGGTTACTTTGCTGCTTTTGTTTCAACAGAATTTGACAACTATTGCTATTATGTAGGAGCAATTCTGGTTTTTCAATCCTTCTCATGCTTTAGGGGAAACCAAGCCAAACTGTACTAATTTCTCCTCACTGAAATTTGCACTGATTTAGCCTCAAGCTAATGGATGTTAGTTTAGTTTTCTATAGAAGCCTCTATTTTGTAGTGTCTGTAGAGGTAAGGGTTTAGACTCTTATGGTTCATTAGGCTAGAAAAACACAGATATCAAGAAATTCACAGCTAAAGTGGCAAGAATGGGCTGTTTTTAACGCGTCTGATAGATTTCAATTCCTAGTTCAGATCCTACACATTGAAGTCAGTACTAGATTGAATCAGAGATCTTCAGTCCTTCAGTATTAGGTACTGGACAAGAATGTAAATTTGGTAATCAGCAAAAAATTTATGCCCTTCATCCATAGATCAAAGTCATGGCCTTCAGATGGTTTATTCCCCAAGAATTAAATTTCTAAAAGAATTCAAATTTCCTCTTTCGTGATCTCTGTGGAGTACACAAGAAACAGCTTAAGAACCCATTTTCAGAGAGCAGGTTTTGTTCCCTCTTGAAGCTTGTTGTCTAATCCAAGGTAGTCCTACAAACTCCTTTTATCATTGATGGAAACAGAGAAAAATACTCCAGGATTTGGTTTTTTTAATCTTACCCTAATGTGTGCTAAAACAGAGGAGGTAAGCTGCTCTTTAGCGATACTCCCATTGACAAATGGTAGCATAGGTGAACAGTTTAAACTTCCTGATTTACTTTCTCGTGACTAAAGATAGGCAAGTTGTGTCTCACCCTAAATGTAAACATGAGACTAACTAAAAAACCAACTTTCAAGAAATGGACTTCAGTGTCTACAAGCATTGCCAACCTCAAGCAGTTGAAAATCAGGTCTCTTAAATGATGAACTTCATAAAGTGAAAAGTCTATTCATTTTTTATTTTTAGGTTTTATGTTTCTGAGGTTGGGGAGGGATTTGAGGGGGTTGAAATGTGGGCAATGGATGTATTGCCTTTTCTTAATATTTGAAGACAGAGTTTGTCTCCCAGGAGAGAGGGAACCGGAGGTGCAGAAAGGTCCAGGAGCTGGGTTTGTTCAGAAAGCCACGAAGCAGTGCAGGAGTCGTGATAAAGTGGTAAGGGCTTCCTCAGCACCAAGGTATGGGGAAGCCAGTCCTGTCACTGTGATGGAAGACTGCTGGATAATGACAGAAGGGCTTTTGTTGCTCCTGTTGGTTGTAAATAGAGCTTTAAAACCCACTTAAAATGCAGTGAAACCTGGAGCTGAATAAACAGAAGTCCAGCATGGAGTAGGAGAGGAAATGGTGGGGAATATAGAATAATGTAAGTGTTTAACTATCCGAAGGCCAGGCCTTTAAACAAATAACCACATTACCCCAATTATAAAATCACTAAAAATATTTAGCATCAAAACTCTTCAGCTTTGGAAGATGGTCTCCCACAGGAAGTGCTCATTGCCTAAATTTAGATCAAAGTTGGAACTATTTAGTACAAGACTAGAACACAGATTCTTGAGCTAAATTCTTCCATCCTCCTGCATCCTTCCCCCTCCTTCTTCCTCCCATATGTAAAAATTAGCCATGTGCTTGTGTTACCTATTTTGCAGGTTTATTTAAAACTTCTCCTCCCTGAGGAATGTTGTATTTTTAAGTAATTAGTCACTGGAGTGTGCAGTTTCTCTGGAAACTGCAGCAGAGCAGCAGTGGGATGGCCTCTACAAGGGAGATCAGTGTGTTGGGAGGCAGCAGAGCCATTGCGTTTTCTTCTTTTACTTTTGGTGTGACTTTCTGTGCAGGAAATGCTTTGAAGTGCACCACTGCACTAAAAATAGCAGTCTTTTAGGTAGTGTGTTTAAACATACTCTTCTGCAGAGAGCAGCAACTGACAGGAAGCCTTTCTCAAATGGCAGAGAATATTTCCAGCACTGCCGTACCTTTTTTCCCTTCCTTGGTGGGATGATGGTTATCAAGCTTTATTAGGCTGATTGCTATTCCAGTTACGGCAGCTGGAGGGGAGAGGATGAAAGAGAGACCTGCTGGGGACACTCAGCAGGGTTTTTCCTACAGCAGCAACCGTAGTAGGGCTGTTGCTGTCAAGGACCACAAGGGCTCATAAGGTTCACCACTGTTAGAAAGGGAAGAGAGTGTCCCTCAGCAATGAGCCTGCCTTCTCCCATTCTCTCTGCCAGGAGCAGCCTGTGGAATGATCAGGAGATGGTCAGATGTGGCAAGGACTGGCTGACAGCTTGGAGGGGAAGGAGAGTGAAAGTATAGGGGGATGTCAGAGAAACATCAGGAGCAATGCTTTACTTGCTAAAATAGCTTGCTCTCTGAGAAATCACTTGGGGGAGTGTGGAATAAAATCCTGATCTCCACAAGTGTAATGTCCTCTTTTTGTTCAGTAGACCATAAGGACAGGCTATTTGACAGGGACTTTGCAATGCAACAGTCAGCGCAAGTGCTGTTCCAGAAATCATCTTAAGCGTGTACATTTTTGTCCTAAAACTCAGAAACTGCTCTGGTGTTCCTCACATACTTTATCAACTCTGCTGTGCTCATGCTTTATGTGGAAACCAGTGTCCTCCCAATAGCATATTTTCTCTACACATGCCACTCATCTTTAAAAAACCTATTTCTGGCTTAATAGTCCAGAATCCATTAAGTTCATGAAGAACATTCGTTTCTTCTTGAAATTCTATCAAAACCCTAGAATGGGGATTCCATTTTCTGAATGTCTTTCAATTAGAGTTCTGTTTTCAAATGTGAGTAATAGAGTAGCTTGATAATTTAATAGGATTTCTAGCCAATTTTATGTTTATTGCAGTTACCAGGGAGAAAAATACCATATTGGTTCTACTTCTAATTTCCTTTTCCCTTCTTTTTATAATCCTTTATTGCCAGTTTGGAGCAGGGATTTGGTTTTGTTTACCTCTTATGGTCAAATGCTTTCCCCATACCTCATTCATACGAACTTTGAATTTATGTAAGTCAGGTGTAGTTTCAAGTTGTGTCCCCACCAAAAGACATCCTGTTCTAAGTCCTTAGACTACAGGGTCACAGTGCAAGCCATGGGCATTGCCCACGGCAGGAAGGAGATTTCCGGAGACTCGAGTGTCTTATCCAGTCTTTTACAATCCATGGAAGCTAGACTTTTACACAGCAACTTTTGTAAACAAAACTTCATGTTGAGGTGCAGCGGCCTTTCAGTAGAGCTGAAAAAATTCTGTAAGCACTTAAGTATAAGCTATATTTCTCTAGATGACAGTATAAAATAAGTACTTTTTCAAATGCAAAAATATTCCTGAGAATTGCTTTATGCTTTCTGGCATTTAGGGTCCAAGTTCTACAAAGATTGTCATAAATGTATTACTTAGACATAGTGAAAATACGTACCCAAGAACTTTCTTGTGATGCTTAGTACTTTTATCAGGCGCTTTTTAAAAAAATTCAGGACAAATAATTGTTTTACAGGGAGGTTAGGGTGTGCTTTCTATTTATATAAAATTCAATTTAGACCATTAACAAAATAAATATAGAATATAAATAAATATCCCATGAAACTAACCAAGTAAATATTTTAATGCTAGTTTCTGCACATATGGTGACATTTGAGGGTGAGTCTGGAAAGACTTAGGTTAACATCTAGGTTTGTGTTAATTACAAATCTCTTTAAGCTTTTGTAGCAGTTGAGAACCCTTATAAAAAAAAGAAATATTTGATATTGATTATTAAGCAAAAAAAAAAAGGAGACGGTTATGTACTGGTGTTGTTGTAATACATCTGTTGTATTTGCCCTTTCTTTGCCACTTCCTGAGAGGAATTAAAAGGATCTTAGGGAGTGCAGTTTTCTGACACATTTGGATCAATATGTTCTTCATTGGTGTTTTTTTAGATTTGGTTTTGAGGGGGTTTTTTTACATCTAGTGTTTGAACAAAGAGTTGCAGTGGCCAGAATGCTAAAAGAAAAGATGACACGAAATCCCGTGTAAAACCGACCAAAAAATCCCCCCTGCAACGTATAAAGCTTCCCTTCGCTATTGTCTCAGATACATGTAATGAAGGCCATATGTCTTAATTCCCCCAAAGAGTACTGAATCATCCTTCTGTAATTTATGATGCTCTATATCAGTCTCTTCTCCTGGCTCTTGCGGTCTTCTTGTACCAGATCTCCCATTGCTCAAACTTCAGCTCCTATAAACATCACTCATGTCTGTCTCTTGGAGCGCCTTTTTGAATCTGCTTATCACCTGTCTGCGCAATGATTTAGGCTTCATAGAATCACATTTGATTCCTCCTGGCTCAGCCTTTTCCACTGATGTGCTGTGTCCACCCAGCTGCTTGTAATTGCCTGGAAGGCAGTGAGTCGTCAGTGGGATTTGTCAAGAATAGGTAATCTTGTACCAACCAACCTGTTCTCCTTCAGCCAGAGGGTTGGGGGATTGCTGGCATGGGAGAAACTGTGTGTCCATGTGTTTAGGTTTGTGTAAGGCTCTTCAGCCCTTTTCCTTATGGCAGGTTAGAGGTGCATGGTAAAGATGGAACTTCTCTGAGTGTTTAGGAAGCTCTTTAGAAAGCCCTGCACACACAGCAGTTATTGAAGGATTCACTGTCAAAATGGAGATGCTGCAGGATTCGTGCAGCGTCTAGAGCTGCTCAGTGTTTTAGTTAACCTAAATGACCTGGTGTGACAATAGAGCTTGGTAAAGCTGTGTGTGGAACTTGACTGTCTGCAAACACACTGGAGGACACAATTCAAATTCATCTGCAATGAAGAGATAAAGAGACAAAATGTTAGAACATTCAGGGTGAATAAATGCTGTTTGTTATCATTAGTCAAGAATAATGTCTTGGATTTTTTTTTTTTTTAAGGGGACAACTGACTAGACAGGACTTTCTCAGAGCTGTTCTAGGGATCATAATGACTACGAGATGAGTGAGAGTCAGTAATGTCATGTAATCAAAAGAATTACGTGCTTTTCTGGGATGTGCCATCAGAGTGTACCATGTGTAGAGTAAATTTTCTGCTTTATTCAGCAGCTGTAAGCCTTCATTTTAAGTCCTGTCTTGGACATGGCTTCAGCAAAAGTGTGGATCCACTGAAAGCACTCCACAGGAGCAACAAGAGTAGGGGCTTAGGAAACAGGTGATTTGCTGAAGAAAATTCACAGCTTGAGATTGTTTATTAATTTCAGATTAAAACATAAAAGGGCACATTTTCAAATACAGAAAAAGTTAGAAAAAGAAAGGGGAACACAATGTGTTCTCCAGATTCAAAATATGATTGGAAGGATGAGCCTAAATCTCAATGTGAGAGATTTGGCATTGAGACTGAGGAAAAAGAAAACAAAGCGTAGTAAGGATGGCAGAGTGCTGAAATCAATTCTCCAGGGAAGCTGTGGGTTTTCTGTCCCTGGATGTCTTTAACAAGCAACTGTATGAACTTCCATAGGGAATGGCATACACTGATTTTGCCTTGAGGCTTTAAATTTCTTCCAGTCCTCTGATTCTGTGATTTCCTACCATTTTGCCAATAGCACCAGCCTCTAGATCACCCACATGCTGCCTTTTAATGGAGTAAATTCCCTCCTCTTTTGCACCGTATACTACAATTTGTAAGACTAGGAGATGATGTAGAAGGAATTAAAAATAATACCATGTTTATTTGCAGTCAATCACCCAAAAAAGGCATGTAGGAGTGTAACCTTGGGGCATTTTAGCTACCTTTGAATAAGCTGGACTTTGCAGGAGCAGGTTAGATGTGGCAGAAGGAGCTCTGTACTGACTAATGTGCAGTGCATCCTAGCTAGCCTGTGAGAGTCTCGTAGGGAGTTTAAAGCCATCTCAGGTATTTCTACAGTATCCTGTAATCTGTGGCACAAGGTTGCTCTCAGTAAGAAGTTCCTGACATGAGGATGGACAAAAGAAAAAAAAACCAAACCTCAGGAAGAATTGTATTTCAGTTGTGCACATTTGTGGTGTTATGTCTCAGTTCCCCATCCTTCACGGATGGCTGCTCACTCTGCCTCTCCTCCATCATTGTACATTTCCTAATGAAGACACTGATTTTGAGTAGATATTTCTTATAAATACTGTCATGATGTATTTACTGTTCAAGATGGTAGTAACTGAGATTGGACACCCTGTTCTTAATTATACCCAAGTTTTACCCTAATAAAAGTTTAGGATTGGAGGAGAATATAGTTGCAATGATTTCCACATTTCAGTCAGAAAATTATTTTAATTCTGAGAGTTTGTAGATAGAGAAGCTGACAAAAGAGAATACCAGTGAAAATCAATATATTTAAGAAAAACAAGCAGATCAATAGTTATGTTAGTGTAAGATGAGCCTAATTTTCTCCTGTCTTTATTTCATGATAATTTTCTACTGAATTTGAATGTAAATTCAAATGTAGATTTCTCTTTTCACACTCTAAAGAAGTTATTTTCAATGATTTGGGAAGTTGTGAGCAAAATTAATTCCCAATCCTATGTATGTATCTTGCCAGTTAACTTACATAGAGTTACTCATTATTCAGGTTTTGAATATCACGAAGAAAAGGCATATGGGGAATTGTTTTAGCCATGAAATAACTTTTCGATTGTATGCTTTTAATCAAGTGATAAGAGACTAGAAATAGAACTGTGCTGAAAGAAATATTGGTTATAGCTACATAAACGCCATCTTCAGCCCTCCTGGATCTCCTGTTATCCCTGCTCTCAGCACAGAGCGCGCAGGGAAGAGTCTCCCTGTTGCCCGAGGTGTGGCCTGTGTGGAATCACACATCCCAAAGTGTGGGGCTTTTGAAGGGGTGCCAGTGCCGCACTGGGCTCCCCAAAAGCAAGGCAGACTAGCCCTGGAAGGCCTGCACAGTGCCCTTCCAACAGGTTTGTGGCCTTCCTCCACGCGAGGCTGTAGCCGGGCGCCTCCGGGGCCGGGCCTGGTGCGACAGCGGGGCTGCCCGGCGCAGGCAGGGAGCAGCGACCGTACCGTGGCTTTGTGTGTTCTGTGTTGCAGCCAGGCAGTGAATTGGATAACTTGGAAGAGATTCTGGATGACCTGCAGAACAGCCAGTTACCACAGCTTTTCCCAGATAGCCGCCCAGGCGCGCCTGCGGGCTCGGTCGACAAGCAAGCCATCATCAATGACCTCATGCAGCTCACCAGTGACAGCAGCCCCGGCGCGGCCGTGGCCACCCAGAAAGCAGCGATGAGGATTTCCCAGAGCAGTGAGTGCCCCCCGCCCTCCGCACGCGTGCTCCGAGCTCGGGACGCCCAGCGCGGGGCCGCGGTGGCCCCGAGGTGGCCCCGAGGTGGCCCAGGAGGAGCGGGCAGCTCCCCGAGCTGGCCCGGCCTTGTGTGGTGACAGAGCGCCATCTGCGGTATCGCCAGTCCCGAGCACACGCGCCGCTGTGTCCGGCTCGCACCCCTGCAAGCCTGGGTCCCCTGAGGGGTGTGAAGGGGTGCCCTGGAATCAAACATCCCCTGCTGTGGCTGAATGCGATGCTGCTGCTGTGAGGGTTTTGGCGTGGAGAGCACGTGCGGTTTTTTGCGATGCAGATCGTTCCTTTCTGGCAGCTCTTGCAGTGAAAGGTGCGAGAGAGGCTTTTCTGAGCATGAAGGAGAGTCTTCTTCTAAAACCGCAAGATTAATAGAAGGACAGAAGATTAAGAATGCCCAAGTTTAATTTGAGATTGTGGCTTTTAGTTGAGTCACTTCCAGCTGACAGCTTTCCTTAACCTTATTAATCAGCTTACAAATCAGCATTGAAATGTTGGTTTACCATCACAGAATAATGGAAAGCAAGCAAGACAGGAGTCTTATCAACTACTATTGTTGAGTAAAATAGCATAAATATCCTGCTTCATTTTTTGCTCCTATTGGCTAGGATGGCCGCATCTATTTACTTCCTTAGATGTGCTCTAGGTTTTTTTCTTGCAAAACATAGGGTTTAGATAATGGTTTTTCCCATTCTGATAAATATTAAACTAACACCAAACCACTTTCAAATTAATTCAAATTACTTAGAAATGTTTATATAAATATTAATACTCTATCAATAAATATTAGTGTTTAAATTCATATTAAAGCCACTACAGATCCTAAAATGATCACTTGTTATCCATGTTACTCAGAGAAAGATGCTTGGATTTAATGTTCTCACTTTTGTGAGTATAGAGGTGCTAAAAGCAGCAGCACAAAAATCGGAAGGAAATCTCTGTGTATGTGAAATCTTCAGCATATTCTTCCTGAAGCAAGGTCTGTTCATTCCTTCCAGTGTAGCCTTTTGGCTTTCTAGGGTTAGCCTAGCTTTAAATCTGCTTTCACAGCTACCGGCAGTACAGTAACAGTATGATTGTAAATGAGAGCGGCTTGATGGTTAGCAGCAGTTCTGTAAAAGCAGCATCCTGTTTCCCATCTAAATTAAAACCCTAAAACTCTTTCCCCCAGCTCAGTCTTGGGTCTGGCCTGTTTCTCTAGGAACTTCTGCCTTGTTTTCAGTAGAAGAGCATACAGAAAACAGGTCCACAGAAATAGTGAGGGGCGTCCCATATGCTCACAGAAAAGCTTTGTGGAATGAATGTCAAATCATACACAATTCCAGAAGAGGTTTGGAGTTTTTAAAATTTTTTTCCCTGAAGAAATAACCAGCTTTAATTTTACAGATTTTACATGAAGATACTTAAAATATTTTTATTTGTTGAAAAATAAAAACGCTGCTAGATCTGCCAAATTGCTAGTCTGTTACATGGGGGACAGGGAGCCTCCTTCAGTCCCGTCCTGACCAAGAGTAGAATATATGATCTAAGCACCATCACAGCTCATCAGCTGTGTTGTCATTTTGTGCTTCATTTCCTGCATTCTTTTTTGTAATATTCCTGGGTGCTGGCAAAGCCGCACATACAGTAACTCACTCATCTGTGTGATTTTTCAGACTTCTGGGGAAAACCGTTCTGAAACTGTCACTGAAGTTCAATTTTGCTAAAATCCTTAGACTTTATGATGCCCCTAATCTTGAGAAAGTGATTTTTTTTTCATAAGTAAGTTTTGTTTGATTAGTTGAACAGGCAATGAGGCAAAAGTTTGATCTCATGGTTAGGAATTAGGTGTATGTGATGCGATATATTTTCTGTACACATATGTAAGCAAATACACCTGGCAGAGAATTATATTAAAAAAAATAAATAAATGCAGTAGGTTCCTGTAGTCTGGTTTTATAAAATAAAATTAAAGTCAGAGACCTCTGTTATGAGATATTTCTCTACATTTTAAAGAATTTACTAAACCTCATCTAAGTTTTCAGATTCAAAAGTCGCACTACAGTCTAAAATAAGAAAGCAGTTATTTACCTTCTCAATTATGTGGTGAACACAAAAATGCAGAAGTCACTTTAAGGATGCTGTTATATCAGAGCCTCTCCTAGGGGAAGCTATCAGAAAGTATTGTAAATAATACTTTCACAAAAATATTTAATTTACTTGCATGTATTTCATGGGTATGATTGGAAATGGAACCAAAGCTACAAGGTCAGTGTTTGATTCATGTTTGAGAACTAGTTGAGCACACAGAGGGTGCTTTTATGCGTTGGAACATTGCCCAAAGACCAGCTGAGCCAGATGCTTGCCAGCCACAATCTGAAACTCACTTTTCTGAGGCAGTCTGCAGTTTTATTTGCAGAGGCTGATTTTAAAAGCACAATCCAGAAGAAAGTAGTTACATAAAGGTGGCAATAACCATCATGGATGGTTCTATTTTACCAGAATATTATGGTGGCACAGCTCTGTTTCTGGACCAATTTGTTGTTGTTGCTGAATCACGGAAGTATTTATTTTCATTAATGACAAAAAATGTAAAAAAATTAAAAATTAAAAAAAAAATTAGAGGGACTTGTTGAAATGGGGCTGTGGGATCCAGTATAGAGTCCATCTGTCCTTAATTTTGATAACTTCTTCAGGGGCACAGCTTATGTTGGAAAACTTTCAAAACTGAAATACGTCCTAACAATCTGCCTCAGGATGACATCTGCATGCAATTACAGTCCTAGGAGGTGTAAGATTAATTGGCAGTAGTATGCACATCACATAGTGGTGTATTTTGCTGTAGTGGCTCTTCTGTGAGTTAAATTGCATCATTTAAAGTTTTTTAAAATATACGTCATATCTGGTTTGTGTTTAGTGTCAGAATATTCCATTTTGAAATTTACATTTAAATGTCAAGAAGGGATGTTTCTCAGACAGGTATGGAGTGGGTAAATTATGCAGCATTAAATAGCTGAGCCCAAGAGCTTTAATTGTGTCTGGGTTATCTTTTTTTTTTTTTTTTTACCTAGTGGAGTTTCCATTCTTGTAACTTTGCTTTTTTTTCTTTGCTCCTCCTGTCTAGCTTTTAATAACCCACGAGCAGGGCAACTGGGCAGGTTATTACCAAACCAGAATTTACCACTTGACATAACACTGCAGAACCCAACAGGTGCAGGAACTTTCCCACCCATAAGAACGAGTAGCCCCTACTCAGTGATACCTCAGCCGGGACTGATGGGCAGGAATGAAGGGATGATAGGAAGTCAAGGAACTTTGGGCAACAGTAGCACAGGTAAGATGATTTTCCTTTTTTAAAAAAATACATACTTGAGTAACAGGCTATAGCATGTGCAGCTTAACATTTGAGTTAATACAAGTGCAGATTATTACTTTCTTTAGAGTCTGGAAGAAATCATGTTTTGTGGGATGTTATGTATTTATTTTGAATTTCTGTGTCTGCACATTTTTAGTCCTGCCTTTTATGCACTGCTTTTACTCACCTATAGAGATGGGTCTTTCAAAACAAAATCATGGGCAATAATGTTGCCCTTATAATGTTGGCTTTGCCCTCAATTTTCCTTTATTTAGTAGCTTTAGTTCCTTTCTGGGAACTGTCAGATGTTGCAATTAACAACATGTTAAGCTAATAATGAACAAACATATAGCCTGTTTGACAAGAAAACTCTGGCTGATGGATTTATTTCAACTGGTGCATAGTCTGAGATTGTGCAAGTGTTCAACAACCACTGTAAGAGCTCTGAGTAAATAAACGGGCATTGTAAGTCCTCTCAGCTGGCTATTTGGTGTCAAATTTTTATATTTAGTTTGCATCAGTATTAAAGAAGACATGCAGCCAGACACTGACATATTTTATTTAAGCAGTTTAGAGATCAACTTGTATTCTTTCAAGTGTCCTGTTGTTTTCATGTTCTGTATACATATTAGAAGATTTTATTCATCTTAGGTATACAACTTAGATAGTATTATTGTGTGCCTGCGTTGCTTTAGTACAGCACACCATTCAGCTGATAGAATATGTACACAAATGGAACAAACCTTCAGCAAGCAAATTTTGTACAGCAGCTGAAACAAAGACCCTCCTCAGAGGGTTTTTCTCTGGTTATGTGTCACCAAGTAATTGAACTGATAAGTAATAATTGTTTGTGTGGCTTTTAGTATTCATTTAAGGATTTTGCAAAATGCATCTGAAAAGACCAATCTGAACCAGTAGTCCAACCTGAAATCAGTACTTTGTCTACTTTCTTGACTGATTAAAATTGAAATGTATAAATAGTACAAATGACATCTTTGTGGCTTGGGGGTTTTTGTATTGAGTTTTGCTTGAAGTTTTTTGGCTACTGTCAGAGTGTAGTATTCTATATATTCCAAGTGTAAATAAAACGTATCAGTTGTTTACAGTAGATGTGGGAGGACTTCCCCTAAAATAACCGTAATGAACTTCAGCATCTATCAGAAAGTTCCTGTGAGTAATTTCCCTGCACTATACATTGGTCTGAGATTATCTGGGTGAGCCTTGAAGCTAAGAAGGCTCTAGGTTCCAAATGAAAGAAGTGACCAAAAGATGTTTGCAGAACATGAATTGATACTCAATCCTTCTAATTTGTGAGCATGTTTAATGTTGACACCTTGTTACTCAAGTCCCCATTCTCACTTAGCACTTGGAAAGTAAAGCACTGACATACACATCAGCAAACGTGATTCATTTCCTGAGGAAGGAAGTTAAGGCTATCCACACACCACACACCCTCAGCACCTGTTGCAGACTACATGTGAGAACACTTACTCTGAACAGCATTTCAGAAATGATAAAAGAATCTTCCTCTTGTAAGGTGTGTCACAGTCTCCAGTCCCTCGATGAAGCAGTGTAAGGCATCGTTCTGTAGCTTTGCACATCTGGATGGGCAGTTGTGCTGTGGTGTGCTTGAGTGAAACTACTGTGTTTTTGTTGCTGAAAACGCAGTTTGTTAGGCAGCAGTAGTGCTAAGGCTGTTCTGAATCATGTGCTGGTGCCTAAGTCTGTTTGGCTCTCGTGCAGGAATGATCGGTGGCAATGCCCCTCGGCCTGCCATGGCATCTGGGGACTGGGGCAGCCAGGCTCCCGCCGTGAGGGTGACCTGCGCACCCACAGCCAGTGCCATGAACAGGCCGGTGCAGGCAGGCATGATCCGCAACCCCACGGCCAGCATCCCCCTGAGAGCCAGCAACCAGCCTGGCCCACGGCAGATGCTTCCATCTCAGGTCATGAATATGGGTAAGTCGCATGTGGAGCTGGTCCTTTTGGCGTACGCTGAAGGGTTAAAGATGAAGCAGGAATAAAAAAAGAAAGAAAAAACCCCCCACTTCAATGATAGATTTGATGAGTACCGTATTTCACAGTGAAATTTTCCTGTGGAAGTGGAAAAGGTGTCTAAAACATTAAATTTTAACACGTGTTGAGATGGACAATTCCTTCTACTCTAGCTCCACAATTGTGTGGCCAAAGAAAGAGGATATGAAGTTGCTCTGGGTCACTAAAGACTGTGGAGTTAGTTGTTTTAGAGGAAATGCTGTGGACATGATAATTGTTCCTGGTCACTTTTAAAGCAAGTACGTTATAATATTGACTCTAATTTTTGCATCTACAATGTTGAATCTGCTGTTTTATAATTTTGAACCATTTTCAGAGTACTCAAGTTTTCTCAAATTTTAAAAGCAAATTTTAAATAAGGAATAATGGTGCTTTTAAGTGTAATGTTACTGAGGTCTTAATGAGGTTTTTGTTTTCTTTTACCATAGCATAGATAACTCAAAGAATTGAAAGAATTAACATGAAAGTAGATTCTCTTCAGGAAAGTTCTGTGGTTATTTTTTCTTGATTAGGGCCATCTGAATTGGAGATGAACATAGGAGGACCTCAATATAGCCAACAACAGGCACCTCCAAATCAGACTGCACCGTGGCCAGACAGCATCTTGCCCATAGAACAGGCAACCTTTGGTAATCAGAGCAGGTGAGTCTTGGTGTCACATCAGAACACAGAGAGATTTTGCAGGCCTGTATTTTATATACCTCATGGAAACAAAGTTCTACGTAAAACATTCACCAAATGTACATCAATTTAGTTTTTGTGTTATTTTACGCTCATGAAATGTATGTGTGTTCCAGTAATATTTATAAGTGCTGTCTTTGCCATGTAATATGTTGAATGAATTGAAAGTTCTGTATCACACTGAATTCTGCCAGCACTTCAGGTATAGTTGCACCATTTTTCACCTCTGGAGCATTAACGTGGGCATGATTGTATCTGATTTTGCTGTTCTTATTGTTAACAATTACACTTAACACTAAATGTGGAAAAGTTCCAGCAGTACTAGCTATGACTATGGAGTCATAATATTCCTGTCCCTTTCTGCAGCAGGGTTGCATTTTAAGTGATGTAGGACATGGTTAATTATGTTTTGTTTGGGGTTTTTTAATTGACCTAAATTCTGTAAAAGATGAGGAAGGAAAGAGGAAGTGGAAGGAAGGCTGCCTCTTCCCTGAAGTTAGTTTCTTCTCAGGTAATCAGAACAGCAGTTTGATCACAACTCATTAACTCATATGTGATGTATTAATGACTTCATTCATCATTAAGATTTTTAAATGATGGCAGAACTGTTATAAGCAGTTTACACTTGTTAAAAAAGAGCCATGTCTCCTCCAAAAAGTTTGCAGCTTACTTCAGAGAAACTGTACATATATATGGAATGTGTAAAGGATGCAAAATGGACACCAAGCACAAAATGTTGAAATATTTGCAGTGGCATAAGTAGTAAATGAGAGGATCGCTGAAAAGGAAATGAAGTGGATACATTTGGAAAAAAGTGTATTTGCAAAAAATGTTAATCTTCTGTCTGCACTCTCCTAATTTTCGTTAGGATGTCCAAAAACATTATCCATAAATATATGTGACATTTTCTTTGTTATATTACATGCTTTTCAAGATGTTTCCTGGTGTTTCTCTCATTTAGTGTATCCTGTGCACTATATATTTATAGTAACCATATACTTACAGCTGAAGAGGGTGAAAAAAATTCCCATTGCATTGCATTTGAAAGTAAAAATATTTTCATCATTTACACCCCAACCAGAGATGATTAATTGGTTGGTGCTGCCATTTCTTGCTTTATTGCTCCCCAAGATTGGTATTTTTATAATCTGATCGATGCCATGTATTAAATGAGTAAAAGTATTTCTTTTAAAAAAATAAAAATTGAAATTGTCATAGTGGTAGATAAAAGAAATGGGGAAATTGTAATTGTAAGTAATTGTCGTTGTTTAATATACAGAATTTGACAAATGTTTTAAAGGTTTTTTTATCATGTGTGTTCACACTCATTTGCAATTTCAGGGACAGTTTTTTTGCTAGCCTCAATTGTTTTTCTGTATAATGGATCCCTTCTTATAAATCCTCTTTAAAGTTTGTAAGCATTTTGAATGAAAGGATTTTTTTTGTCTTCACTTTTGCTGATTTATAATTCCATCTTATGAGAGTTAAAGAAATTTCTCTGTTTTTGAGTTTTATTAATGCTTTGCCATGTTTTAAAGGTATGTCATATATCCTTTTCTTCTTTTTTTTTTAACTGTCTGGGATCCAGTTAAAAATAATACATTTTTATTAGTTTTCCTGCCTGCCATCCTTTGAGTTTTTCCAGTGTATAGCCTGACAATGCAGCTCTTCTGCTTAGCTTTGACATAGAGATTAGACTTCCATGGCAACCATATATCTCATTATGGAAACTAAATACACAAACATGTTTCTTTGTTTTTTCTAAACAGACATGTAAAAAGGGTTCACATACAGTGCTTTTCCTCCCTCCATGTGTGACAACTTTTGTTGCCTCTGAGTAATTATCTGGGATGAGATTCTTCCATGATGTGCATATTGTAGCTGCCCTTGCCTGCAGAATGCTTTGCTCTTTATGTTTTCTATTGTAGTTTTGTGGTAGCGTGCATGAAGCAGGGCAGGTGTGTGAACTGCAAAACAAAAATGTGTCATTTGGCTGTAGATAAGGTGTTACATCAGATTTAGTTTGTTTCTCAGGAAGTTTTGTCCTTTGGGTTTACAACAAACCTTTATTCTGCCTTTGTAACTGCGAGTGTGCTTCAAGTACAAATTCATGTGTGAGGTAAGCAGGATTTGCTGAACCATCATACACTACCGGACAGTACCCAAATTCTTGCTGATGTCCTTCCAAGGCACGTACCCAAGTGTATAAACTGGTATCCAAGTGTGCATTTGGGGTGAGCTGATGCAGTGTTTTGCTGCAAACAAAAAGGGGAATGTCCTTTTCTCCCTGCTCCCCCATGCTTGTGCCCAGCTCTTCCAGATGTTCAGTTTGTGCAGGCTCAGACAATCCACAGACCCCTCTGTGACCTCTTCAGCTTGTTTAGCCTGATAGAAAACCAGCTAAGGGGAGAGGCTATGGAAATGAGTATTACTTGTGAGAGTGTACTTAATCTGACATCAGACATTCAAAGTTAGCTTTAAAAAGCAATCATTTAGCCTTTTGTCTTCAGTGATGATATTCTGTACTGACTTCTCTGTTCCTCTGGTGACTCTGTAATATGCAATCAGCTACCTTTGGTGTGCTTTCTTCCTTGTTAGGTATACCACACTTGTAGGTTCTTGACAGGCATTAGTCACACTCTTTTGTTACTTCTTTGGGTAGCATAACTTTCATCCAGAATAATTTTCTAAACAAAATTGGCAGTGATTAAGATAATTTCTGTCTCCACTTGTTAGTTCAACTTGAATACAAATCCTCTGATATTATTTCATGTTTTCCAGCAGTTGTTTACCAACATTGTGTTCATGTTTTCACAGGCAACCGTTTGGCAGCTCACCAGATGATCTCTTGTGTAATCATCCTTCATCAGAGTCACCAAGTGATGAGGGTGCTCTCCTGGATCAGCTTTACATGGCATTAAGGAATTTTGATGGTTTAGAAGAAATCGACAGGGCTCTAGGAATACCAGAACTAGTGAGCCAGGTATACTGGACATGGTATTTTCATGTGTTAAGATATTGCTTTTGAAAGATATGTTGTCAGGGTGGAGTTGAAAAAGGGGATTATAAGACACTTCTTGGAAGCTAGGATGGAGTTACGCCTTCTGGTGGAAGTCCATCTAATGGCTCAGTGTCACCTGAAAACCTTGCCTCAGCCCCTGGTTTAGTCTTTCTCCTCCTTTCCTGCCATCCTCGCCTAGATCTCCTTCTTCTGACCTGCTTTAAGCAACTAAACTGACCAAAACAAAAAATGGTGGTCAGAGGAACAACTGTAGGGGAAGAAAGGTAAGATCATGGCAAGCAACAGAGTATAAGAAAGAGGAAAATAAGAATATTAAGAACTAGGGGTAGAGGAGGAGGATTGAAATCTTTGGATTAGCAAAACTGAGATGTGTAAATGCACCCATAGTTTTTCCCTGTGTGTTAAGGGATGAGTTTTACCTGAGGAAGCTGATTTCATTCCAAGCACTTAAACTGTAATTTTTTTTTCAAAATTATGAGCATGCTTCCTAAACTTTGTTCTATGCTTTTTCATCCATTCTTCCCCACAGTTATTTTTGTTGGTTTCCATGTGGTTGTTGCCCATTTCAGTCTTATATGGTGCAAAAAAAGACGTAAAAATAAAAGTATTTTCACTAAAAGTTAGCTCCTGACATTTCTGGCATCAGAGTTCTATGACTTGATATTCTCAGAGGAGCCTGTAATACTCATTTCATTCCCCAGCACTCCCCATACCCTGAGCATAACTTCTGAACTAGCACTGTATTTTAGATATGAAATAGGACCAATGAAGTACCGCTTTGAACATGAGAAAGCTATCTCCAAGCCTATTTGGTACAGCACAGAACTCAGTGAGGTGTAGAGCTGGAGATACAATTTATTATTATTAACTTCAATTTTGTGGTGTGAAATTTTCATGCATTATTATATAGGTTTTGGAATACCACCACCGAAAATTATGAATAATGGTTTATTTCAAACTAAGCAGTAAATATGTTTCTATTTAATTAATATTTCAGTGGAAACAGTTAAAGGATTTTGCAGATAAGAAATGCTTCATTTTAAAGCATGTTTTTTAAAACAACCTTCAAACATTTTATAGCAGCTTAAAGACTTTCATGAGGGCACTGAAATTTAGATTAACTTCATTTTCAAGGTCAGTGTGGAATAAGCTATAAAATTATTCTGGCTAGAGCAAATATTAGGGCAGTATCTAGAATGGAATTTGGAATTGTGTTAACTTATTTATGCTAATGGAAAATCAGTTAGTGCAAAAGTGCCCTGAAAGAATTAGGCACTCTGTTCACATTAGCTTCTGTAATAGTTGCAGGCATCTTTATTTGAAGTCATTATTTTATTTAAAGATGCTGATAAAAATCTACTTATTCATTTGTAATACCTTTGAATTTATCTCAGATTCAATGGCAAAAATGTGCTGGCATCACTTCATTTACAGATTTTGATCTAGCATTTGTCGTTTCAGGTTTTTATTCATTAGAAGAGTAATACAATGTCTGTGTTATGAGCACAAGAAAGATTGTGGGGTTTGGTTTAAAAAAAAAAAAGAAGAAAAGAGAGAGGAGGAATTTGTCTCCACAAATATATTTTGATACTCAAATATACGAGTCTGTTTATTTTTAAGTTTTATATTAAGGTAAAGAAAGCTTATGTAATGTTGTTTAAAAACATTCCCATCCTAGAAGGTTGTTTTTGCAGGCTGTCTGTATTAATCGTGTATAATCCTCTGGAAAGTCACGTCCCACCAACTGTTTCTATTGTTCGTGTGTTTGTGCAGAGCCAAGCTGTCGACCCCGAGACCTTCCCCAGCCAGGAGTCCAGCATGCTGCTGGAGCAGAAGGCGCCCGTGTTCTCGCAGCAGTACGCGGCACAGGCGCAGATGGCGCAGGGCACGTACGCACCCATGCAGGACCCGAGCTTCCACGGCATGGGGCAGCGCCCGGGCTACACTGCCCTGCGCATGCAGCCGCGGCCCGGCCTGCGCCCCACCGGCATCGTGCAGAACCAGCCCAACCAGCTGCGGCTGCAGCTGCAGCATCGGCTCCAGGCGCAGCAGGTAGAGCCCTTCCGTGCCCAGCTCCGCCATTCCTGGGCGGCACGTGCTGGCGGCTTGCTCCAAACACACCGGGTCTTGCTTCAGTCCATTTTTAGGCTAAAAGCAGGAGCCACTATGAGTTTTGACAAGATAGTGCCTTGCATGTTCTCTTTTTTGATCTTCTTTTTTGGTGTCTTTGCATTTTTCCCTATATAATACAATGAAGGACAGACTAGTATATAAGCCTAGGTCTCATAAGTCTTTGAGCAAGGTGCTTTTTGTTATACACATATTTTTCTATTTGTTGTATCTTGACTCTTCTACCAGTCTAACTGCTTTTGTTGCTGCCTGTTACCTACATCCTTTTTCTCCCTTGGCCCTTGGTCTGCTTTTGAGAATTAAGTTGTTGTTTCTTGTTTCATTTTTAAATATATAGGTTCACAATACTATCAGTGAGATATCAATGCTTTTTATATTTAAGGAGGAAAGATCATTTCTGCCTTCAAACATCAGGATAAGGTCTAATTTGGAATAAACTTCAACAGTCCAATCCCAAACTGAAAAAGAACAGGAACTATGAAGGGAGCATGTTTGGTATAAAGAGCACAGTGCCTGTGTTGCTATTTGTATGGTGTATTATTTCTTTAAGAAACAGCATTTTGTGAATGGTAGTAGGATTTGAGAAGGAAAATTAGTCACTGCTTGAATATGTAGAACTAGGTCTACAGTCCAGCTGATTAGGAAAGTAGATCTGTGTAACTCTGTATGTAACGCTTCCCTTTTTCCCTTTCCTTCTAAAAACTTTTGGGTTTTGGTGTTGGGGTGGTTTGTTTTTTTCTCTTTAGAATCGGCAGCCACTGATAAATCAGATCAGCAGCGTCTCCAATATGAATCTGTCTTTGAGAACTGGAGTGCCAACACAGGTGAGAGAAACAATACCTTTAAAAAGAAAAGTCACTTCCTTTTTTGCTTTCTTCCCCCAGCATTATGCAGTGTGCATTATGTAGCTGCTATGTGGCAGCTACAGTTTCAATACAAATAATGCAATCTGCATGACAGGGAGCATTTTGCTGTTTTATTTCTGAGAGTCATTTTCCATGGGATGGATGGTTGTTTAATAAAGATTTGATATAACTGCGTTGTTAACCATGCTTCTAATTTCTAAAGATGTGTATTTGTAATGAGCTGCTCTATTTGCAAATACAAATCACTGCAACCTTAAACACTGGTATTATTTCAGTTAGTGACTCTTGCACTGTTGGAAGTCTTTCCCAGCAGAAGTATTAACAAGATAATTCTCTTCTTTATATTTTTGTTAGTTGAGCGATGAGGGGGAAAAGGCTGCAATCTCACAGTTTGCTCTAGTGGAGATACCTCCACTGGCTGGGTTGCCTTGGGAGGGTTATTGATGGGTGGCTGTGGTTTTCCCCACAGGGCCCCATCAACGCGCAGATGCTGGCGCAGAGGCAGCGGGAGATCCTGAGCCAGCACCTGCGGCAGCGGCAGATGCAGCAGCAGCAGCAGCAGGTGCAGCAGCGGACGCTGATGATGCGAGGGCAAGGCTTGAGCATGACCCCCAGCATGGTGGCCACCGGTGGCATCCCAGCAACCATGAGCAACCCGCGCATCCCGCAGGCTAATGCGCAGCAGTTTCCGTTCCCTCCAAACTATGGTACTGCTTCCACCCCCCTCAGTGCATTTTGTCAGTCCTGAATCCCCTGTGCTCCCCCCAGTGCTGGGTCCAAGCCCCCGGTCCACAGGCTCTTGCCTGGCTCCCTGGGAACAGTCGAAAATGTGGTAGTTTGGACCCTTCAAAATTCCACTTTCCTAGCTCTAGTACCACTTATTCTCCAAGCATTGCTCTTTCTTTGAGCAACAGCAGAAGTGCAGTGTGTGTGTTTGTGTATGTATAGATATATGCAGATGGAAGTGTGTATGCACACACACACAAACACATATATGTGTATGTATTTTCTTGATGGACTCTGAATTTTGAGTGAATTAAACAAACCAGTGTATGTGATAAAGGTGCAGATGAAGAAAAAGATGTGAATAGGTGTTGGTAAATACCATAAAGTGACCAGAAACAAAGTTGTATGTAATTTTTACAATTTTGTTAATGAGACATTGCTTAAATACCAGATATATGTTTAAAAAAAAAAGAATTCTTCATGTGTACATGATAATGTAAAAAGATATAAATAAAAAAAAGCTCTTGAATTGAAATAATGTAAATCAGTTTTAGATAAGGCATTCCATTCCCTACCCTTAAACCAATGTGTGGTGTGACAATTAATACCATTTCCTTTGTTTGTTTTACAAAGCCACAGACCACTTTGTTCTAGGGGTCCATGGAGCAGTTACCTCCATACAGTTATACAGCTTCTTTATTTATACCTACTGTATATTATATTAAACAATACATTCTGTGGAAGTTTTGCTGAAATAACAAATTATATCTATCCAACTCTAAATTTGGTATCTCCTCTTACTGATCTGTTATCCTTTACACTAATTTCTAATAGTGATAATGTTTTGTGATAGTGCTTTCCCTCCAAAGTGTATTTGTAACTTCTTTATGAAAATGGAGACACAAAGTTAAAGATTGCAGATTGTTTAAGAAGGACTGTGTAAAGACACGTCAGCAGGTATGAGCTCTTGGTTTGTTGTAACTCTGAATGTACAGTGAGTAAATTTCTCATTTTCTTTTTTCAGGTATTAGTCAGCAGCCCGATCCAGGCTTCACAGGGGCCACCACTCCTCAGAGTCCACTGATGTCACCAAGGCTGGCTCACACTCAGAGCCCCATGATTCAGCAGTCTCAGGCTAATCCTGCCTATCAGTCCTCTACGGAGATGAATGGGTGGGCACAAGGGAATATGGGTGGTAACAGGTAAATCCAGAAGAAAACTGAAATGAGCACACAGAGTAATGGGGTCATTTATGGTCTACACTTATTTATGGGGTTGTTTTATGTAATTGTTTGCGTGTTTGTTTGTTGTTAACTATCTATCCTAAAAGAGGTTTCTTTTCAATTTGGCTTGACGAATTGGTTTAAATTCTGTCTTCATACAAGGCAAAGTGAGTGCATAGCTAAAAGACCTGCATCCGTGCAATGCATTGTTTTGTCTGTGATAACTGATCAAACACTGTGTGCCCTTAAGAAGCACCTGTGCTGTACAGTGAACTCCAGCCCCTGACATTTGTGTGGATGCACTTCTTCTGCATATGATTTTCATGTTGTGCTCCCACACTGCTCTCCACATGGCTGGATCAGCTGAGCCAGGGCCTGTGCATTCCCTACTGCTCTGGAATTGCAGTGACTGGATTATCACCTCCCACTTTAAATGCTGGAGTGTAACCAGGTTCAGCGCATTAGTGCTTGCACATACTGGGGGTCAGCATATAGCTGTCATTCCCTGACAGCATCGTAGCAATACCTCATGCATGCAGTCACCTTTTCAGCTGAGGCCCCTGCCCCAGTGGCTATAATAATCAGTCTGTCCAAATCAAATGGGTTGGATGTTGAATGCTATCAGTAGGCAGCAGTGAGCTTCCAGATGGCAGTGAGCTGAGCTTTACTCTGTAAGATGGGAGGAGCTATCAGGTACAGCCTGTATCACTTGGCACTGGGGTGCACACAGCTGTCTCTAGCACAGTGCTTTTGTCATCCTGAAGTTCTCAGGTGTCTCTTACTGTCCTAGCATAGCAACAAATCTTTTTCCTGCTGGTTGACAGAGATTAAATAAACCCAACCTACCATTATTTTGCTGATAGTTCCCTCTAAAGCAGCTGATTTATCTCTTATTCTCATCCTTGGCCGTGCCTCAGCCACACTGTCTTCCTGAAGCATCTGCAGGAGGCATAGCTGTCGTGGCTTCTGCCAAAAATGGCAGCAGGGGCAGCTCCATAAGTCCAATGGTTGGCTTTGCTAAACTGCAGCTCTACAGCAGAGACTTGTCAAATGTGCTTACACAAGCCACTGAGTATTCACAATGATCTGTAGTGTACTGTTTCAGCCACCCAGATAACAACTTAAAAATGGGGCTAGGTGGCCTGAAAAGACATGGAATTGGAAGGAAGAGAATGGTGGGATTTTTTGGGTTTGGTCCTGTGCCCAGAATGCCGTTGCACTCCACCAAGTCTCACAGCGCGCAGAAATAACCTAATGGAGTACCCAAGTGTAAGGTTGAGTGTTAACCCTGAAGGATTTCCTCAGCTGTGGGAGCAGTGCTTCACAGGGAAGGGAAAGTCAGCCATTGATACTGAGACACAGCAGCCCTTCCAGTATTTCAGTCTAATGCAGATGCTCTAAACAGACACATTGTCAGTAACAATTCCTTCATTGACTGTTTGATTATGCTCGAAGAGTAGAAAAGACTGATGTGTATACAGTGAAGTGCATTTTAGGAAACGCAAAGAAGTCTCTCATATGACTTTCAACATAACGGGAAGGAAGATACGGTCCAGAAAGCGCCTGGATTGAATAAAATCTGGGATGAGATTTTCCACAGTTACTCCTTCTAAAATTGTTCAGAAATTACCTTAAGGGAGCATAGAGGGTAATTGTCTTAGACATTATGTTGTTTCTTACAGTGCCACATTTTCAAAACCTGATGCTAAGACTTAGTAAATAAATTTCTGCACAATTGCATGTCTGTGTTTGTAAGCCCACTTGCCATAATTATATGTGCAAATCTGGTATTCATATATGCAAATAACCTGTTTTGCAAAAAAGAAAGTTTATTACCCCATCTCCAATTTCAGCTCAACAGTCCTGTTTTGTGCTAACACTGGAGGTTAAAGGTGTTTTTTCCTCTCCCTCCAAAAATTACTTAAAAATACATACAAAGCTCCTTTAAACAGTTAATTGGCTGTTCTTGAACGTGCATAACAGATTTGTGCTCTGCCATAGTTTCACACGCAAAGGCATGCATTTTTGTGCACAGACATGGGACCTTAAATTTTGAAAATCTACTCCCTGGACATTAACGCAGCTGAAAACTAGTTTTTCTTTTGAAGTTGGAATAAATGACAATATATACAAATTCTAGCTTGAGATATATTAAAAACAGTTTCTTAGTGGCTTCAGCATTCTAAGTCTGACACATTGCTTTTTCCATTCCTTGCTGTAGCATGTTTTCACAACAGTCCCCACCACATTTTGGGCAGCAAGCAAGCACCAGCATGTACAACAATAACATGAACATCAGTGTATCCATGGCAACCAACACAAGTGGTATGAACAACATGAACCAGATGACAGGGCAGATCAGCATGACCTCAGCGACCTCTGTGCCTACATCAGGGTTGTCCTCCATGGGTCCTGAGCAGGTGAGAATCTAAGGACGTGAGATGACAGCTAGAGGATTTGCTTTTACTTCCAGCAGTTTTTCAGGTCCGCTGCATTATGTTTCTTCTACTAGTTTTCTTGAGAAATGATGATGTTGAAAGGGCTTTGGTTTTAGCTCTGCACTCGAATAGCCAAGGTGGTCAATGAGGTAGAGAGCACTGTAGCTATAGCTCCTGGACTTCCATGGGAAGCATGTGCTTATGGTAGCTCCTGTTGTCAGTAGGTAAGTTTCCCTAACACAGTTGCAGTGCTGATTTTCCCAGCAGAGGAGGCTAGAACTGGATGGCAGGCAGCTGCTTCCTAGAGAGAAGAGTGAAAGCTGCCAGTGTGGGCAGGGTTTGGAAGATGCTTCAACTGCCACAGTGTTTGTAGTCCCAGACAATAAATATTCAATTAGCTTTCAGAACTATCCATCTGGCAAGTTTACAAGCACAAAATGCACATTTTTTGTAATGTGGTGCATATAAAATAGGTTGCTGAATCAATAGGTAAGTAACCTGTTCATTTCTGCTGAGAAGAGTGTTTACACACTCGTTCTTATTTGATATTGCTACTTAGGATATCTGAAATAAGAAAAAACAACATTTCTGTTTGTTGACCTGCAGTTAAACTCTCTCAGTACATTAATAAGTATTTGACAAACAAATCCTCTTAATTAACAGGTTCATATATTTCTTTCAAAGCTGACCTCCAGCTTGCTCAAAACACAGCTTGTTTAAAAACACAGGCTTGAAAATTATGGACTTTTCTTAGAAATATTGGCAGGAAAGTACCTCTTGTGTCTTCAGGTAACATCTGCTAAATGGTGTTCTTTCTCATACCATAGTGTTCCAGTTTAAAGCTGGTTATATTAATGGCTTGTTAATGTATGACCTTTTCCCAGCCTAAATTACTTTTCCAATATTGTCCTTCACCTTAAATAGCTCTTTTATTTTAGAAAGATTATATCAACATGGGTTTTTTTGTTAGTTTGAGGTAGTTGGATTGTTTAGTTTTGTGGAGTTTCACTTGTAAGCAAAACAAGCCATGGTTTTTTTGTCTCTTAGGCTTTAAGTTCCCTTTCCTTTCCTGCAGCTGTTCTAGTTTGAATCAGTATTTCCTAAGCACCAGAGCCATGTGCATAACACTAGTTCTTCCCCATTTCTCTTGGAATACTCTGACAGATATAGCTGCAGATCACATTTGTCTTTTACAGCTGCTACATACTGGTGACCCAAAGTAATTCTGATACACCCAAATCTGTCACCTTCTCTGATATTCCCAGTTGCTAAACCCAATTATAGCAGACGGTTTTTATTAGTTCCAAAGTGCATAGAGTTGCACACATTTAACGTCGTAAAACAACAGTAAAACCAAAAAAGAAAAGAGAGGGGGTTTAAAGGTGACAATCTGATCTGATTTCTCATCATACCCATGCTACGTATTTTTTCCCAGGAACCTGAATTGACAAACTGCATTGTAGAAAGAGATCTGGTTTTATTTCAACAATTTCCATGCAGGCTACTGTTTCCCCTGGCACAGCTGTCACACTGCTTTTCCTTCCTGTTAGACTAGAAGATCTTGTTTCAAGATAGCATTTATCTAACTTCCAGTAAGCTGAATAGGCTGAGGTTCTTTATCCATCCCAGCATTTGGTTTTCAGCCCATCAGTCCCTTTCTTGGATCTACTTTAAACTCCATTGTTATAACCTCCTAGAAATGTGGACAGAGTAACCAGAGACAGTGATTTAACAGTGACTGCACCAAAACTGTGTGGAGTCAAGTTCTGCTTGTAATTTCTCTTCCGATCGGTGAACTGCCTTGGTTCTTTTGGTGACAAAGTCACATTGAAACCTTTGTGAAGATCCCCCAAATTCTTCTCAACACATTCTACATGGCTGAAACCTCCATTCTTTGTTCCCAAAAGTATTGTCTCCCTCTTCTCTCCATCAAATTGCATTTCTTAGATCAAGTCTATTAAAGCAAAACATCATGGCTTATTCTGTAACACTAACCTGTTTTCCTCCTGATTCACCACCCCAGCGCTGTGTCATCTGCAAGCAAATGTTTTATGCTTGGTCTGGGTCAGAGGTGGCCAGCTGACAGCTGAGGGGCCATTACTGGGCCACGAGACAGTCCTTTTCGTCCTCAGGAATGTGCTGTACTGCTTTACATTTCCTTTCTTGAGAAACATGAATAACTAAAAATGTATACTTGAATACTAAAATTTACACTTTTTTCCCCTGTTTTCAGGGCATAGTGTTTTACTGTTTGACATCTTTATTTAGCAATTGACCTAGACTGTGCTGAACTTTTTCTTGTGGTTTCAAAAATGATGGTTTTCGAAATGACTGTATTTTCTGTAATTCTGCTGACTGTTGCCATTTCATTCATTCTTTGGGGTTTTCTTACACTGTCACCTACATTTCTGTGTACTTATTCAGTGTCACTTTTTGTTCCATAATACATAATTTGAACTTCACATGTTTGTCTGTTCTTAGCCACAGTGAGAGTAACAGTGATTACACTGCAAAGGTATTCTAGCTTTTGAAAAAATCTCAACATTATTATTGGATGGTTTTGGAAGTAAGATCTATTACCTAATAGTAAACAGCTGTGCCTGGACTTACTTACCTGATGAGAAGCAGGTGTATTATCCCCGGTACCAAACAGACTTTGTTGGCTCTGTCTCTTCTCTCATTGTGGCACTATGCTGTACCATACAGATATATCCAGAGCTCAGAAATATTGAGTTTGGTGTTTATCTGATCATACTTGCATTATCTCCAACTTCTCTTGTTTACCACCTGGACTCCCAGCATCACTAAGTAAAAAGATTATGTCCAAAATGGGCTTGTTAATTGTTGTAGACTTAGAGGCTCTTTTATATATTTGAGGAATGAGATTTTGTCTCATTACCATCTTCTCTCTTATAATTACATTCAATCTGTTCAGGCTGCTCTTAGTAGTGTTTCTTCTAGGAGGCTGCCACCAGGAATGCTGAAATGCTAGCTGCTATGTCTTCAGATTCCTCCTGCCCGAAACAGCTTCCTCAGGCACTGAGACAGTAAACCTTCCTGGTGTTGCACCACTCATAGATCTTAGTGTGTCCTTGTCCTCCTCTTGTTTGCACAGTGGACTATTGCCATGATCCTTGCTTGTTACTTATTTTGCATCACGGATCCATGCTATTTACTGAGCTATCAAAAAAGCAGTTTGAAACCTATGCAAGAAAAAAGGCTTTTCACTACATGAAATAATCCCCTATTTAGAAGTCCACTCAGGGTAGTTGTTTATTAATCTGCACAGGGCAGCACTCCCCAGGCCAAAATTATCATGGCATCTAAGAAGAGTTATCTTGAAACAGTATTTTGATTTCATTCAGCATACTGGGTGAAAGGAGCTCTGGAGTGGTAGGAAACTTTTCTTGTTAGACATTTTGTATATAACTCTGCTTTACTAGTGGGAGACTATTAATTATGCTTAAGTGCAAAGGAATTGTAAAATGTATTTGTTCTTTTTTAGTCAGACTTCATATCTGATAACACTACTTTACCTTTCTTCAGAAAATTATAAAACCTTCCATTTCTTTGTCCTTCTCCATACTTTTCTAATTGAATTCTTTGCAGTCAAAAAAGTTAATGTGGGGTGTTTTGTTTTAAGGTCTTCTGAAGCAAATGTATTCATATAATAGTGGGGGGCGGTTGGTTTTTTTTGAGCTTGGGTTGGGTTTTTTTCTTTTATCTGCTACCACGTCCGTCAGGATTCTTGCATCATCACTGGCAAAGAGATTCTGTAATAGAAACTTCATTGATGCCTTTGCTTCTTTTATGGTGGCCTGGAGCCGCCTTCCTTTTCCATACCTGTCCTAAGTGCCATGAGGCAAATCATGTAGTCATCTTTTTGTTCCAAAACTGCTGTTGATTGAGGATACATTTTTTTTATTTCTGCTTTTCATTTTTACCTCCCTTTGTCTACTCAACAATCAGAAAAGGTATTTGTGCTTGTACATTCTGGTGAATGTTGATCAATAGCAGAAAGCACTTTTCAAAGATGGATTCATCAAATGCATGTAGATAGAGCTGCAAAGCTGTCTGCTGTCTTTCTTTCTGAATACAATAATGTCATTCTCTTCCCTTCTGATTTAAATTTTCACATTCAGGTTTAGAAATCTGTCCACTCTAAGAAGCAAAAAACATCACTAGGATGCTTGTAGCGCTTAATCAATTTCTTTGGAGTTAAAATTCCTATGGCAAAAATATTTTAAGTTTTTAATCTTTCCCATTGAATTGTGGCCTTGTCTCTGGCAGTATCTGAAACCAGTCTTTAGGTGATTGCATACAATGGCATTTTTCAAAATCAGTGAATAGCAACAGAAATAACAGTCAGGAGGACCTGAAAAGAGAAGACTTTGTGTGGTAAATTCAAGACAGCCTCAACAAGAGAAGACTGAGATGGGACCTTTCCAATCTCTAGAAGTATCTGAAGTGAGGGTGTCAAGAGGATGGAGCTGGGCTCTTCTCCCAGGCTCTACTCAGTGGTGCGAAGCATTAGGACAAGAGGCAATGGGCAGAATCTGATGCACAGAAAGTTCCGCCTGAATATGAAGAACTTCTTTATTGTGCAGGTGACTGCAGTGGAACAGGTTGCCCAGAGAGGTTGTGGAGTTTCCCCCACTGGAGATACTCAAGAATGACCTGGACACAACCCCTAGAGCCATGTGTTCTAGGATGACCCTGCTTGAGCGGAGAGGTTGGACCAGGTGACCCACTGTGGTCACTTCCACCTTACCCATTCTGTGATTTTGTGATTGCCCCTATGCTGCAGCAGGTTGCTGTAGCTGAAGTGGCATAGTCCACAGGGAGAAATCATTCTCCTTGGAAACACATGTCTCGTAAAGGACAGGTAACACAGAAAACATCTTTTTCCTTCCTGAGAGATCTGGAGGGGCATATCTTCGCTATTATCACATTCATCTACTCTGAGGGAGGTAACAGAATCAACTCAGTAAAGGCTCCTAGAAGGAGGTTTCTTTCCCTGTAAAACTTCTAAGGAAAGCTGTTTCTTCTAATATTTCAGAACCTTGGTGAAGGGCTCTGTTTTGTATTTTATGCCAGTTCCTACATGGTGAAATTAGTCCTTTGACTGAGAAAGCAATGCTGTAAATTTGGCAACCACTCTTTCCACATAACTAAGCATGACAGACCTTTTGGATGTGCAGAAATGCACAGCTTCAATACTTTCCTGTGACTGTGTTCAGAAAATTGTGGAGACCGTCCCTTTAGGAAAGCATGCCACTGCACATTTTCCCATTTAATGCTATCTTTCTCTCATTGCTTACAAACATGAAAGTGTTGTTAAAACTAAGTCAGTAGTTGGTATAATTTATCCTACATGTAATCTCATCAAATTGAAAATATTGTGTGATGGTTTGCAAGCAGCAAAGCCATGTGTTATTGAGGTTAGGAAAGTAGTTACGTGTTTCTGCTTTCAGAACTTTGATAGCAGAGATGTCCTCTTCAGATAACACTGACCTAATTTATGGAGCCTGCTTTGTAAAACATGCATAAGGGTCATAGTATCAGGAATGAAATCTTTGTTGTTGATGGTGAAGCAGAATAATATGAGTCAAACACATGCTGTGCAAGAGGGGTGCTTGGCTATACAGTCACTTCCCTGACTTTAGCATCGTCTCAGGAGTGGGTGTTGGTGTAGGCAAGTAATGAATGGTCTGTAATGCTTCTTTTTAATTCCCAGCCCTCCTCCCAGTGTATTTTTTAATCCATTCTCCTTAATATCTTGTTACCAATAGGTTAATGATCCTGCTCTGAGGGGAGGCAATCTCTTTCCAAACCAGCTGCCTGGAATGGATATGATAAAGCAGGACGGAGATGCAGCACGGGTAAGAAACGGGGTGCAGAGGCAGCAGAACTATGAATGTGCCGTGGCTGGAGCGGATGCGGTATCTTTTTACTTACAAAGTTAGGGGTGCCCTGGATAATAGTATTTAACGTGAGGGAGGTGCAGTGTAGACACAGAGGAGGAGGAAGGGCAGGAGGGACAGACGGACAGACAGACAGACGGACAGAGGGCGGCCGAGTGGCGCGGGGGAGGCGCCATCTAGCGGCGGCCGCCGCCTCTGCCCCCGCGTCCCTCCTGGGCCAGGGTGCGATGGAGTTCCCTGCTGTTAAAGAAGAGGAATTTCAGTAATAGGGGAAATTAGGAACGTTTGTCTGAAAAGTTATCAGCATGAATGGAAATGAAGAATGTTAAAGTACCGAGGTAGAAGTAGGGGTACTTGTGTTTTACTGCATCCATCTCTTTTTTGTATTAATATGTATTTAAAACTTTCTGGACACCAGTTCTTCTCACATCTTCATTGTTCATATAAACATACAAATGTCCCTCTCCAAGAGTGGAGGATCTGTGCACAGCCTCTTCTGCAACCATTTCATGTTCACTTTGATAATTTAAAAGATGCAGTGTGTTCTGCTCTACCAGAAGTTATCATATTCCAAAGTGTTATTATAGAATCATAGAATGGTTTGAGTTGGAAGGGATCTTAAAGATACCTAGTTCCAATCCCCTGCCATGGACAGGGACACCCTCTGCCATTAGACCAGGTTGCTCAAAGCTCCATCCAACACTGAACCCTTCTGGGGATGGGGCATTCACAGCTTCTCTGGGCAACCTGTTCTGGTGCCTCACCGCATCCACAGTAATGAATTTCTTCTTACATCTAATCTTAATCTACTCCCTTTCAGTTTAAAGCCGTTGCCCACTGTCCTGTCATTATGTGCCATTGTAAAAAGTCCCTCTCCAGCTCTCTTGTGGGCCTTTTTAGGTACTGGGAGGCTGCTAGAAGGTCTCCTACTTAGTGCATTCCCTAACCACTTAAATTTCATGTGCTAAGAGAAGCCTGACTGTCAGAGAAGAAAATACTGGGTACTGCTGAAGAAAGAAAGGGAATAAGGATGTTGAGACAGAAGCAGACTAAAGGAGGAGTTAGATTTTAAATAATTGTTGAAGAGAGAAGGAAAAGAGAGTGAATGCAACAGAAAGGGTATAAGAGAGGGTGGAGAGACATCAGGGTGCAGGGAAAGAAATGAGTGGCATGAGTTTGGGCAGGGAATCTCTGGAGTGTAAAATTAAAATAATGGAGTCAGTGCCGTGACTATAAGAGGGACAGTAGCAATGCATGAGAGCAGCTTTGTCTCACCTGAAGAAAAGCAACTCCTTAAAACCTCTGGAATTATTTTGGAAAGGTACATTGGACTGCACTTTGTGATTTTACTTTTATTCTACTAATGTACCTCTGACTATCAATGAAAATGCAGGTGGTTTATATGCACTATAAATACCTTTCAGTGAACTTTGAATGGTAATAGAGGTTAAACAGCTACTTTTTTTCATGCAATTGAACTATAAACTACTTCTACATCACTTTTTAAGAAAGTTCAAGCTGTGTAATTAATATGCAACTTTTGCAGTACATAATTTTCTTCAAGTCACTGGTATAGTGGAAGTGTTTATTTAGTATCTCTGTGGAGATACTGCTTGCTTTATGTCCACCCTGAACATAAGAACATCTTTGGATTTTCACTTTTTTTTCCCCTTCATCTGTAAAAACCACTAATAGGGTCCCTGAACTGCCTCTCAACATGTTAGAAAGAGAAACCAAAGTTTAGTTTGTCCATATTAGTCAGGGCATGAGGGATGTGAGTGTGGTGTGTCTGTTGTGACGAAGAAAGGAGGAGCCAGGATCAGGACTCACTGCTGCCCATGGCTGGTCACCCCCAGAGAGCTCCCAGCTGCATCAGCTAAACTGGGAATAGGGGATGTACAAAACACAGGACCCTGCTTTCCTGTGTCGCAGCATGATTCTTGACACTGTCTTTACTTGTCAATAGAGATACATTTCTAGGCCTTGTGTGAATGCAGAGGAAGGTGTGGTAAGGTCCAAAACATGGTGTAGACAGCTTCCAGAATCACATGGACTGGTGAGAAAGCTGCCTACTCACCAGTGCTGTCCCTGAGCAAACAGAGCCTTCCTCATGCATGGCAGGAAGCTGCAAGCAAAGAGCGGCTCCACTGCCAGAGCCATGGGATAAGCAGCCCCAGGGAAGAGGAAAATGGGTTTGGCTGGATTGACTCTCTGACCTGACTGACCACAGCACCCCATGGGAGCAGGCATTTACAAGGAGAGGAAGACAGAGAGGCACAGACTGCAGCCACTGGAAGGAATAGTCTTAAAACAACTGTGAAAACCACATCCTGAGGTTTTTTTGAATAAGAAGGAAGATAATCAACTCAGCTGAAACCAGTTTGTACTTTATTTGTGTAAAGCCATTGCAAGGGTATTAAGTATGAGGTAAAAAAATCCCTAGGGATCAGTAGCTGAAGCTGGTTTACTTCTTTATTCCCTTTTTCATTACGAGTCTTGGAAGGGAAAGTGAGCCAGGGCAGTTGTTCCCTTTGACGGTGATGCAGCAGAAAGACAGATTTTTGCACATATTCTGAGAATGAAGCTTCTCTTAAACCCTATTACCGTGCCTTTAGCTGGAGTTTACAAGAGGTGGATGATCCTGAGTTGTTATAAAATCCAGGATAACTGGAATGAATTAAGGACCTAAAAATACAGTGACATTAAACCCCCGATGATATCAAAGGAATTAAATCGCTGGTCAGTTGTATCAGTGTACACAAAGAATAGTTTAGCTTTATAAATTCCAATTAAATTTTAGGTAAAGTATTACACTAATGCATGGTTGACAGTGGATGTTGCACTCCAGCATCCCAGATCTCATTGCCGTATCCATCTTCACTATCCCAGCAGGAAGAACTCACTCGTTTTTCCCCCGTTTCTCTTCTTTTGCAGAAATATTGCTGACCCTGAGGGCGGTTTGGTTGCTCCTTTCTTCAGCTGACTGGGCTTACGGCCCCAAATCCTTACCAGTTTGAAGAGCTGCATCTGTTTGTCGTGTCCCAGCGGAGCTGCCAGCCCCGGCGGCTGCCGACAGGACTCAGCCCTGCCTTCCCGTGGGGAGCTGGGCGGCCCTTGCCGAAGAGCAGCCTCTTCTTTGACAGTCTGAAGCTAGCGTACAGACATTGCTCAGTCTGTTCACTGCATTCACCTTAGTGCAACTTAGATCTCTCCTGCAAAGTAAATGTTGACAGGCAATTTTCATAAACCATGTCAGATTGAATGTATTTAAATGTATGTATTTAAGGAAAAACAACCATGCTCTTGTTCTGTTTCTCTTTAGTTCTAGACCTTGGGGTTTTTTTTGCTTTGTTTTCCCTGGCTTACTCAGTCTGGTGCAAAGGATTCAGTTCTGTCTGAAAACTGGTGTTTTAGACTAAGGCCTGCATTTTGGGGCGGAAAGGAGGCGTGGAGGAGGGCGTAAAAGCAACGTCTGGTACATATAGAGACCTCCAACAGGCACGTTCCACTGACGGCAAGTCAGAGAAGATCAACTGATGCAGAAAACTATACAGACCAATTTTGAATGGGGTTAAAGTTGTAAAACAGATGAAAATTACCCTGTGAGAGGGCTGTTTATAAGGGGTGATTTGGTTGGGTTTTGTGGTAGTGTTTATGATGCAAGTCATGAATCCAAACATTGAAGTTGGTTACATTCTCATTTAATTAAATTCCTAACAATCAGCAAATCCTGTTTTTTTTTAACCTGGCTCTCCTGACCTCTGTCATCTTCCTCTTTCTAATAGAATTAAAAAACAGGTTACTCCGTTATTTCCTTAGGTGTGTTTCCAGCAATCTGGACAGCCAGTTACTGGATGCTGAACAGCAAAGTTTGATGGTAATGCATGTACTGATTATGGTAGTGGCAGAATTGGTGCATAATATCAAAGATACCTGCTTTAAAGCATGTTAATTTCTGGTTCCCATCCCCTTAGCTGGGAAAATAACAATTCCTGTAATACCTATAGCAGATATCACTACAGACTTCACCACTATCGTGTTTCTGATTATTTTAAAGCAGTGTGGACTACAAGGATGTTTTGTAAGGTACATAAAATCCAGTTTATATGTAAACAAGCAATAATTTAAGTTGAAAACTTAAGTGTTTTACTTGTATAATTTTTGTGAGATATACATGTTGTGAAGTTGATTCCAAATGAGGTACTTCAGTATTAAATTAGATATCTTCTTAGCCGTGTGTGTCTCCTGGAAAAGTGTTTTGTAAAGGATCACAATGCCTTGATTAGACCTAATTTGTAGGCTTGAGACTTCTCATTTTCTAAGCCTTGTGATTCTGCTCATAATATCATTTAACTAACCTATATTATATGCAGCCACTGTAGGAACCAGTTCTTGATTTTTGTATGTTTATATCCCTTCGTAACAAATCTTAGAAAAACTGTTACTAAGCAGGCCACTGTTAAGGCATGTTGATTTTTTTCCTTGCCCACTGTGGTTTGAATAATCTTTTACTATACTGACATCAGTTTCTGAGGACTTGGAATATTAAGAAATTGATGAGTTTGACCTCTGTTTTCATTCTGCTGACTCCTAATTGTTTAGGAACGGTACTCCCTAATTTAGTGCTCCCACTGAGAGACTCTCCAAATGGGGAGCCTGCTCACTGCCTCTCCATCTTCCCCTAGGGAGGGCTGGAGAGGAGAGTTGGAGGCACAAAAGGTAAAGATCATGGGTTGAGATAAGAACAATTTACTGGAAACAGCAATGAGATAAGAAAACAGTAACAGCTACAATACTGGTGACAGAGGGTACAAGAAAGAGGCCGACGAATCTCACGGAAACCCACGAAAATAGACAATGCCCGACGCTCCTTCGGCCACGCTGCGCTGATCCAGAAGAGAGCCCTTCTCCTGGGAAGAGACTCCCTTTCCCTGCCCCGGCAATGATGTGAGGTGGTATAGAATAACCTCTGGGTCCTAGCCATGCCTCCCCCCGGATACTGCAAAAGTTAACCCTATCCTGGCCGGAACCAGGACACTAATCCACAAACTTTCTAACCTGAATGCAAATTTTTTGATGTAAAATGCAACGCGTTTTATAATATCTCATCAGCCCTGCCTTTTGGGATTGAAAGGTTTGTCCTGTTGTCATTGAATTTGTTTTGGTGTTCAGGTGGGAGTTCAAATAAAATAGCAGCTATTCTATGGTAAGGCTGAGGAAAATACGATAAAGGCTGTTTCTGTGTTTGTCCCTAAGGAGGACAGTGCCACCATTCTGGAGAAGCAACACCTTTTCAGCTGTCACTGTTCTGTTGCCAAACTCAAACAGAATATTTAGTCAGCTGAGCCATTCTTTGACCTACTGATGGGAAACAGAAATAACCATCAGCCCTGACCTCCACAGCCTCATTACTGCAACATTGGTGTTGAACTTGCATTATATATCTGACAAAAAACTACTTATATAAGAAATGTATAAATTTGAAGGAGTTAATTTCATGCACCACAAAGTGTAAATTAGTTTTAAAATAATTTTGTTGCTATTCCATTATTTTTCTGTTCTTAACGCAACCTCTGTAGATAGATTATTCTTTTTCACAGTGGAAAAAAATAGTTTAAATTTGTCCCATTTCACAACAGACCTTCAAACCCTTATCTGTAGTGATTATGATACTTCATCATCCATTGCCATTTTGAAAGAAAGGAGATTGTACCTATCACTTTGGCTCCATTTGGATTCATTGTGACTTTTGTTGACTTCTAAGTAATGAAAGAGAAAAGTGAGTGAAGGAATCTTCTGATCATATTGATCACTATAGAAACAAAAAAGCCAAATCAATTCCCTTCATTATCAGTATTTTTCATCCTGTACACAGTAAATTTGTCGGAGAAAGTACTTGGATTTTGTTTAACAGAACAATTAATCAGTGTTCTATTTACATTATTAAATGTGAAAGGCGCATAATGTGAAAAATAAGCATATATACATGGTCGTACGACCTGTTTAAGTGTTCATGTAATGTGGTGAGTTTAAAAAGTGAAGTGAGCTGTTTTGCTACAAGGAGTTAATTTGTACTCAATCCTTAAAATATTGTCCCACACCGGTATCCCTTTGGGCCTGTATTAATTAAAAGCAATGTTTTTGCAGTTTATACAATACATTTTTTAATCTTTGTTTAAAAGCAGAATTCATATGGGCTTAACAGATGAAATGGGTGGCACAGCTCCACTTGCAGAACCCAAAGATACACAATCAGTTTTGAAATGCAACTTAAGCCATTAATTGTTGGTGTGAATTTAAAAGTTTTCTAGTATTTGTATGGTAGTATGCTGCCTAAGAGCAAAAGCATTCTCTGCACAAAAGAAAATTTACTGTAGTGGCTTTGATTTTAATTAGAATTTTCTCCCTGGTGTTTCTTTGTAGACTAAAACAAAATCTTTTAAGTTTCTTACTACAGGTAAAAGCTATGTGCAAGAACCTCAAAATGCTAAAATCTAGCATAATGCCTTAGATCTGTTTTTAAGTCTTGTATATTCCTACATAGCTGTCTGATGTATTATATTTGTATAGTGAATTGTGTACAATTTTGGAATAAGTGCATCATCACTTAATCTTTATGTTGTTCAATAGAGATGATGGACACATTTCTTCAAACATTTACTGTCATTTAATTTTTTTCCCTTTATGTCATTTGTGGGTTTTATTTGTACAGTTCATCATGAAGTTGCATCTGAGATGTGTGTATATGAAAAGATTATACAAGGGTAAAATTAAGCAATATATAAACTATGGTTCTTCAGGAGAAAGCTTACAGTGTTTCAGGTTGTGATTTATTTTCAAAACGGAGTTGACTCTGAACATCACTTTGTTCACCTGCATTGATGTTTGTATTTCTAGTGTTAGCAGTTTATGCAAAGGTAGATATATTCAGAGAAATTTTAAATACATTTATGCAAGTTAATATTGCTTTGCTGATGCTATTTGCTTATTTGATGTTAAATAATGCTATTGTAAATAAAGAATTCTGTTGTTATTGCATCATTTAATAAATTTTAATGCCTTCGGGTTTTACATGGCTTTAGAGATTTCAACATGTTTCTGTTGTGTCTTCATTTGTTCACAGAAGGGTATAGGATGTAGGACTAAAGCACTGGAGAGTAGAGCAGGCTTTGGTGATGAATTTCTATTCCAGCTAGTTGTTACTTGCAAGTCCTTTCATCTTTTTAGTGCTATATTAACTGAAAATGTTTATCTCGTGGCTTAATATGAGAACATTGCGAGTACTTTTTTATATCAGTCGGGATGAAATGGGCATCTTTCATGTCAGTATCAGGAGAAGCAGACCTCAAATGTGGAGCTGAGTAGAGTTACAGGCTTGTTCTCCTTCCTATGCCAAATGGTGGATTTAAGACAGTTGCAAAGGTTTGATTGGTCAATTTAAAAAAATAAATAAAATGAGCTACAAGAATGCTTGTAGCATTCAAGAATGTACAATGTACAAGAATGGTCTTATGCTGTCTCTGGGAAATGGATGAGGCAGAAAAACTAATTATATTAAAAAATTTTAGAAATTAAAGTTCTTTTAAAGACCTTCAAATACTGGTAACCATTCACCATTCCTACCAAAACAAGGCTTATCCTGCAGTTTTCTTGTCTTCAGCAAAATGCTGATGATATGAGAAAAATAATGCCACATTAAGGAAAGCAAGGAAGCAAGTTTGTTCCCAATGTCAGTCAAAAGCAAGTAGAGAAAGCATCCATGTAGTAAGAGAGAAAATGTTTCCAATGGTAACCTTGCCTTTAGACATTCTTATAGTTTATCAATATTAAAAGAAAATGCAACTGTTTTAGGTAAGACTCCTGGCATTAAAATATGATGAGCTAATTATGACGTCTGATGTAACTGACTTTATGAAAGAGAAGTGCTGCCTTTTACTTTCTAGATCAGGCTTTGTTGACAGAGACCAATGTATGTGACATATGGACAAGTTCTTCTAACCTGATGTCATGACCAAAGGAAAAGTAACTCTGCCTTTTGAAGGTCCTTCTCATGGTAAACTATGTGGAGTCTTGCAGACTAGGCTTTTCACAGGGATAGAACAGGGATGCCTGGAGGTTATGAATTATTCCCCAGCTTGTTGCTCACCACTTGTGATTCTCTGTATGTTGCTCCCAGTAGAAAAGGAGGGCTGTGTGTCACATGTGCTTGGGCTCAGGCTATGGCAAGGGCAGAGAGCAGCCAGTGGTATCTGCCCTCTGCCTCAGTTGTTGGACTATGAGGCGCAGAGGTAGAGATGCCAAGTACAGCCCAAGTGGGCCTCTTGACCAAACTCACACCGTCTCCTGAAATAGTGACCACAGTGAAATCTTCCTGATGAATTAGTTCTTGTTCTGAAGACAGCAGAATGCAGAGCAGCTTTGAGTGATTCTGTTGGCCTTGTGCATATAGGGGATATATATGAATTCTGTCATCTTGTTTTTGAAATCCCCTGCTGGCAATTCAGCTGAATTCCAGTTTTTAATACAGGTCAGTCCAGAGTCACACCAGGAGTTCCTACTCTTTAGTCAGCTAAAAGAAGGAAGAATGATGACAGATTGATGAAGTCCTTTGGAGAGGTAGGTCAGGAGAGGTCCCAGTTGGAATTACAGTGTGAATGAACCTGTATGAATGGTGGTACTTCAGAGCTGGGCATTGAGGTCTTTGCCACTTCAGGTTCTTGGGACATCTGTCAGCTGCAGAAGAAACCACACCAGTAGTTAAAGACTCGGGTGGTGTGATGGACCCCATTTACGCTTCTCTGACTTAGGTTCCAGTCTGAGCTTCATTACTGCTGCTAATGACTCCAGCCTCAGCCAGCACAGTGGGCTTAAGCCAGATGTGGGGACCAGGAGGGATCCCTTGTATATGTTTTTTCTTCAGTCTCTCCTTCTATTTACCTTGGGGATGAAAAAAAACCACAGTTGGTTGCATTACAGGGTTTAAGCTTAAGGAGCATCTTGGAGTCCAGAGGACCTAAGATACCCCAGTTTCAGTGAGCTGTATTTTTCAATTGGTATGAGGCCACCAAAAGAAAAACGGAATCCCAAATCAGAAGTCTGAGAGACCCTCAGGAGGACAAAGAAAAAAAATTAAGGTCAAGCAGATGTACTTTCTACACTAAAGGTTGTGCTTTCACCAGTGAACATAGAGCTCTACCAGCCAAAGAAGAAGTGGAAACTTAGCTGTATTTATGTCTGATATGGGTACCACGAGTGGGTGCTGTTGAGGGCAGCCCCTTGTTCATGGCAGTCTGTGTGACTGAACGTGCCAGTGTCCTCTGCATGTGCATCCTGTGTCTGTGTGCCTCTGGCATTAGTGCTCAGCTTCATTGCTGGGTGAACCTGCAAACGGTGGCTGCTGTCATTAGACAGATGCTGCCATCCTTCCTGTGCACAAGGGAGGGTGGGCAGGAAAACCCAGAGCCAGCCGGTGGGATCGTCAGGAGCACAAGAGGTCGGTGTGTCCAAGGATGCCCGAATAACTCTGCTCTGATGGGATGAGTGTCATGTCACTTCTCCACCCCTGAGAAGCTGGAATCCTTCTGTGGATCATGAAAAGATTCTGGCTTTAAGAACAACTGCAATTTGGGCACAGGGGGCAGGCTAAGTGACAGTTTGAATGCCATCCAATGTGATGTGTCCCTCACCTCCCCTGAAGTCAGGCACTAAAGGCAGAAACACTCCATGATGAAGGAGGTGCTCTGTGCAGGCAAAGGAGGTGAGAGAGCATTCAGACCCTCCTCCCACCAGACAGCCAGAGGTAAAACTCCTTCACACAGCAGCAGGAACTTTGCTTTGAATATTTCAGTTCATACTGAATATGCTCTAAATTAACTACTCAACCAGCACTCACTGAGCCTTCATTTAAGAATGAAGAAGGTAGCAAAGACTGGAGAAACAGAAAGACTCCCCCAGTCCCACACAGCTGCTGGGGAGGTGAAACTGCTCCAACTTTGTGATGTGCCCAGGAATTTCTCCCTAGGAGATGTTGCTGAAAAGACAGTGGAGGAAATGCAGGAAAACTCTCCTAGTGCTTGAAAAATGTCTCTCCCATCCAAGTTTCAGGCTATACTTCACTTTATCGCTTCATACTACAACTACTCAGGATGCTGGAAGGTCCCACAGTGATCCTGACTGAGGTAATTTATTCAGCTCCCTGCAAACTGTTGGCAAAGTGACTTCGAAAGACAAGAAGAATAAATACTCCTGCCCTTGCTCATGTGTTCACTCAGTGGCCCAACTCCACTCCACCAAAGGGAGGGGATGACAGGATTGGTTTGATCCAAATTTTAGACTGACTTCCCCACCTTTTTCTTGTATATGTTTTTCATTTAATTGTTTATTCTCAGTGTATTTGGAACAGGTTGAGAGCAATTAATTACTTTTGTGAAATCACAGAGCTAATGGTAACATCACTAAAATGCTGCTGTAGCTAAAGATACAACTAGTACAGGAAAAGGAAAGTTGAAGCACCTTAATTTGTTTTCCCCTTTTTTTAATAGTCCACCAGCAGAATCAGTTGCTCCTCTGCTACCTGTCCTCTTCTACAGCCATAGCAATACACTGTTTCTGCTCTGACCCCATCTAAATTGCAGTTCAGCTTATTTCCATGACAGCACCTGGTGCCATGGCTGGGATTCCCATGTCCATGCTGCAGCTGGGTATCAGGGTAGGTGCTGGGCCACAGGGAGTCCACATGTGTGAAGATGGGCATCACGGAGTGCTGTAGCACTTTGGGGGATCTCGAGGATGCTCATAGGTGTAACTTGTGTGTTTGGGAATGTGTAAGAAGCAGAGTGCTTTAAACTTGGAGTAAGGGAGATGTAGAGTGGGTGTAGGATTGTTGAGGAGTTTGTGTCCAAACTGTGAGGCAACTGAATGCTGTGCAAGCAGCCTGCAGGGATTCCCTTGGTGCTTGTTTTCAATATGCATCCCCACATCACTGCAAAGAAGGAATACACTCTAAAATCCTGCAGCAGGGAAGGGAGGCTAGTAGACTTCTCTGATTACTTTGTAATGAGACATAAAATCAGGGAAGGGGGCCCTCTGGGCTGGGGCTGTCCACAGGACTGACCAGACTGCTGGGGGTGCCTCTGAAGGCTGCACTTCTGCTTCCCCCACATCTCTCCTGGAGGTCATGACTTTTTTAATGCACTAAATGCCTTTAACCTCTTAGAGGATGTTAAAGCATCTAAAGATTTATCTGCGATATAGTGGCAAGGGTGCCTCATGCCCTTTTGCTCTCCTGGACTCTGTGTCATCAGGCTTCTAGAAAAAGGAAACTTTTTTGTTTCTGGTTGTGTCTACAATTTAATTAATGATGAGAATTTTAAAAATTCATGTTATACCTATTTGGCTTCATTCCTCCTGAACCTCCAATGTAAGCATGTGTCCCTTCCCGAGACCCTCTCCCTCTTTCTTTGCTGTGATACATAGACACAGCATGGTCAAAAGATTCCAGATTATCTGGCAACACTTAAATTCTAAATGTAACTCAAACTTCTCTGTGCAATCAGAGCTCAAAGACTTGTTCATGTAAATCAGATTAATGCTGGTACTACTTTTATGCAACTAATGCATCAATAAAGTCATGTTGAAATGCCTGGCTGAAACTGTTTCCTAAAGCACTACAGCATCAATTCTGTTCGACAAATAACAGATGTTTGGAACAATGCAGAGAAATTAGGGGGAAAAAATTAAACTAAAAAGTCAGGCCACTTAAGCTAAGGGACTAGCTCAAGCAAGTTTTAGAAAGCTGCATTCCTACCTTCTCCCTAAGACTCTTGTGCATATTAGCTTCCCTAGTGTGTTCAGTACTTTTGTCTTGCAGAGGTTGGGATGGAGAATAAGGTTGTAGGTAGGAGAATTAGCCCAATGCATTTATGCAAACTACAGAAACGTTCCTTCTCCCCACTGGGGACAGAGATATGTTGGACTGGCTATGGAAGGGATTTTGGGAGTTGAGGGAGCCTGGATCAGTTCTTTGTATGTCTCCATAGGGTTGTGTGCTTGTGTTTGCTGTCTTAGTGTTTATGTCCATGTCCTGAGTGAAAAAATAAAGGGAGCTTTCAAATCAAAGCCTCTGGTAAGTAGGAATTGCCTGAGGGAGAGAGCGTGGGCTGAACACCCTCATTCCCCTGGGGCAGCCACTGATTCTTTCTCAGACTCTCTATTTCAGAGCCCTTCACTCAGGCCAGGTAAGAAATAAGGACTGAAAGGATGGCTTCACCTCTGGTGAAGTGCAGGCAGTAACTGTGTCTGGAGCCGAGGTTTCTCTGTCTGGGGCTGCTTCAGGTGCTTCCTAATGCATCCCTTCTTTGGGATGAAGACAAGAGGATCATATGGAGCTATGCTAATTAATTTTTATAGCACACCAAATATAACCGCTGAAATGGCACCTAAAACTCCAGGATCCAAGCCTGGCTGCGTTCCCCACTGCAGCTGCGTCTGTGTGCAGTCTGGCTCAAGCTCTGCTGTGCCCCAGGAAGCCCTGTGTTGCCTTTTTTTGAGTGAGACCCATGGGTGCAAATCCCCAAGCTCCCTACAGTGCAGCAGAGCCCATCCTGTCCGTTCCCTCCATTCCTGAATGTGCAGTGTCACCCAGGCTGGAATGAGCCATTCAGGAGGGAGCTCTGCAGTAACCCGTCCAGTATGGGGTTTTATCCTGGGCTAAAGATTTCTCCATCTCCCTGCACCAGCAGGGCTGGTACCCTGCAAAGTGAAGACCTGGGCTCTTGGGATCCTGCAGCCCCTTCCAAGTCCTCTTTTCATTGCAATTGTGCCATGTAGCCACCTGGAAGGCAGGAGAAACTATAAAGGCTATGAAGACCCAGGATGAATAATGGACAAGGGGATCACCCAGCACCTCTGCAGAAGGGCGAGGTGTCTTCCTCTGGTCCCATCCTGGGCAGGTCCTAGCATAGGCCTGGCCATGGAGCCATGAAAACTCCAGCAGGAGCCCAGTGTTCTGCTAAGCCCCTAACAAGAATCCCCAGGCTAGAGTAAATGCACCTCATTAGTGCCCGTGAAACCTGCAGTGACTGACAGTGGTGCTCCTGTGTGTTCAGGTCACTGGAGTTTCAGAGGTATTTTCTGCCTTTCCGTATTCAAACCACACACCGGCAACCGCCGAAGACACTGTGTGGGAGCCGTGTGTCCTGCCCCGCTGGTGGCCATCCGTGGGGAGCAGCCTCCCGCAGCCCCGGCCTCCTGCTCTGGGGAAAGAGCCAGAGCCCCCCACACTGCGGCCTGCCCCGGGCCGGGGCTGGGGGAGGCGGAGGGAGAGCCGGCGGTAGGGAAGGTGGGTCCGGAAGCTCCACCAGCCCCCTCCCCTTCCCCGACGTGGGGAGGGGCGTCCCGGCCGCTCGGTGAGTAGCCGTGGCTCCGCCCCGAGGTAGGGGCGCCTGTCGGGGCAGCACCCCCGCCCGCCCCCAGGGCTGTGCGACCCCCAGGGCGGGCCGCCGCCCTCCGTGCCCACGCTCCCCGCCCCGCTCCCCGGGCCGATATAGCCGCGGGNCCCCGCAACGGGACCCCGCGCCGGCAGCACCCAGGTGTCTGCCCCCCTGCTTCCCGGCAGATCCCTCTTTCCCTTCCCGGATGGCTCTGTCCCTGGCCGGCGAGTCGGTCCCCGGCGACAGCGGAGACTCGCTCGGGATGAGCCCCGCCGGCCTCGCCTCCTACTACCCCTCTTTCCTCCCTCCCGCCCAGTACTTCGAGACGGCCCCCGACTTCTTCCAGCCCTTGAAACCCCTGGGCGGGCTGGTCTCTTCCTCTCCGCCTCTGCCTCCCTTCACCTTCAGCAGGGTTCCCGCTTTTCTGAGCCAGCCTCCCCCCCTGCCCACCGAGCCCTTCCCCAGCCTTCCCTTGCCCTTCTACACCTTCCCTCCCAGTGAGGGCTCGGCCCTCGGGACGGGAGCCCCGGTGTCGCTGTCGCCGCCCTACCCGAGCCCCCCGCACAGGGCAGACGGGGCGGCGGGGCAGAGCTACAGGTACCACTTTACCGAGGAGGAGCTCAACGCGGTGCTGTACGGTGCACTCCGCAGCAGCCAGCCCACCGGGAACCTCCACGCCATCTCGGGGCTCCGGGTGTCCCCCGCCAGCTCGGGTAAGGGGGTGTTCGACGGCGGCGAGAGGGACATCGGGCGGCAGGTCGCTCCTTGCAGCCAGGTGTGCGGGCGGGATCGGCGACGGCCCCCAAAGGGGTGCAGGCAGCCAGGCTCGAGGGGCATCGCCGGGGCACGTCGGACTTTCTTTCCCCGCGGTTTTCTTGCGTTACGAGCCTACGCCTGGAAAAAGCCGAAGGGGGATTCGGGCTGCGGCCTCTGTCGGGGGTGGGGGGGTAGGACCCGTCCCTGCAGGGCCGGTGCCGTGCTGAAGAACGCGTTCCTCTCGTGCAGGCGCTGCTGACTCCTCCGCCCCGCTGCTCGACCGGGACTCGCTGCAGCTACCCGAAGGTAGGGCCCGGGCTCGCCCGCACCGCGCTGCGCTGCCCGCCCGCGCAGCGCTGAGCCTCCTGTCACCCGCAGGGCTCTCGGTGATGCGGGTGGCCTACGGGGACGTGTCTCAGCTCGGAGTCTTCTGTACGGACCCCATCCCGAAAGGAGTCCGCTTCGGCCCTTTCCAAGGCAAAGTGGTCAACACCAGCGAGATCAAGACTTACGACGACAACTCGCTGATGTGGGAGGTAGCGGAGGCACCGTCGGGCTCCCCCCGCACCCCCAGCGCGGGGCCGGGGCGAGGCTTTCGGCCGCCCCTCTACCGTAGCCTGCAAGAGGGGCTCGGCCCAGTGTGGGTGGTGGGACTGCTGCGAGCGGGACGGGTGCGGAAGGATCGGTCGAACTTGATTTCGTTTTCTCTGCTCTCCAGATCTTTGAATACGGTGGCCTGAGCCACTTCATAGACGGGAAGGGCGCCGCTGGCAACTGGATGTCCCTAGTGAATTGTGCCAGGTTCCCCGAGGAGCAGAATTTGACGGCTATCCAGTACCAGGGACAAATCTTCTACGAGAGCTGCAAGGAAATTTTCCCGAAGCAGGAGCTGCTGGTGTGGTACGGCGATTGCTACGTGCAATTCCTGGGCATCCCCATCAGCTTGAAGGGCATGGTGGAGGGGAAGAAACCCCCGCAGCACCCCGAAGGTGAGCCTGCCAGCAGCCCCTTGAGCGACACTGCCCCTTATTCCCACGGACGCGTGCCTGACCGGGACTAGATTCACAGGACGGGAGGTAAAGCAACACAGGCATCACCTTTTCCAGCTGCGTTTTATTTTAAAGGCTTCCCAGACCGTGCGATGAGGCTGTGGTGGGTGACCCGTCCTACCGCGGGGGCGGTGGCCCCGCAGCCCCGGCCTCCCGGGGAGCCGATCCCCGGCCGCCCCTTCCCGCAGGCTCCAGCACCCCGAAGCAGCAGCTTCCCCTCGGCGCCGGGGAGCCCGGGGCTTACACCGAGGGCTGCCGGCAGCGCCGAGCAAGAGGCTCCCCTTTCTTCCGCTGGCAGCCTGCTCCCGGTCCGCGCTTCCTTGGGGAGTTAAAAGTGTTTGGTCAGACTATTGTAAAACATCTGGTGGTTTTGGGCTGAGCTTGCCTCGGCCCCGCAGCGCCGTTTTTCAGGGTCCCGTTTCGGGAGGAAGATGGGCTTTTCGGGATTAATGCAGTTTTGGTCCCGTTTCATTTTACAAGTGCACACCTGACTTCGTGATAATTTTCGTGTAATTAACGCTCTCAATAAATGAGGCAGGCTGAAGTCGTTCCGACCCCGTAATGCCGATATTGCTTGCAAAAGAAATGCCAAATGCACTTACGCCGGGGTGAGGGAAAGGGGTAGGTAGTTCTGCTTGTAATATAGAAAGTATGATGTTCTTACAAGCAAAACTTCCGTATGGAGAAAACAGATTTGTGCCAATGCGGGAAGAGCTGAAGCAGGGAAGGGATGGGTCGGCTGGATACAGCGGAAAGGGAGAGAAGCAAATTGGCATGAAAATTTGGCATGGAAAATTTTGTACCTGTTGTCTTGAAGTGGCTCATTCAGACAGATGCTAAATTGTTCATTTCATCTTAAGGCTTATGCTAAAGTTACTTTTACTAAAGATAGAAAAGGATGTGTAAACGTCTGAAAATTTGCCAGTGTTTTTCCTAAATTCAGCGGTTAAGAATGGTTTGAATTCCATTTTGAAACAAAAGAAAGTCAAATAAACGTGTTATTTTGTTCGATATTTGAAAACGATAGAAAAGGTGCGCAAAATTATTTTTCTTTTGGGGATGGTAGGTAAAATTTTCGGACAATTTTTGATAAGAAATATCTCTCAATGGTTCCACATGGGGAGAAGCTTTTATGTGGAACTCTTGAGGTGTTTTTTTCACATTTTCTTGCTATTTACGGAGATACAAGGATGAAATCCTGGCTTTGCTGAAGTTAGTCGCTAAACCGAATAATTTTAGCAAGCTGTGGGCTTTAGTTTGTTCCCCTCCGTTAAAAAAAACAAGTGGAGCACTGCGAACGCTTAGGAGACACGCACGTGTTTTGTTAATGGTATTGCCAGCATCCGCTTACAGTTGTTGCACTCTCGGAGACTTAAAATGCCCCGTAGGGGTCCCAGCTCTGACAAGGATGCAGATTTGAACCGAATCCCTTTTGCCGTGGTGTAACGGAGAGGTGGCACTTTCCCTTCTGCTGTACAGAAGCCGGGGAGAGCTTCAAGTGTGAGCGCTGCGGCAAAGTTTTTGCCTACAAGTACTACCGGGACAAACACCTCAAGTACACCCGCTGCGTGGACCAGGGAGACCGCAAATTTCCTTGTCACCTTTGTGACCGATCCTTTGAAAAAAGGGATAGGCTGAGGATCCATATTCTCCACGTTCACGAGAAGCACAGACCTCACAAGGTGAGCCTGCTCCCAGGTCTCTTCTCAGTCACTGGCTCTTCTGGGGGGACTTATTATTAAGTCTTTTTTTTGGTCAAGATGCTGATAATATTCCCTCTCCTCCGGTTTCCCTGGCAGTTCCCTGGTGGGACTGTTCTGCCTGTGCAGGAAGAGCTTGTCATGTACAGCAAAGCTTGGTTAAAGAAATTTAATGGATTTAGATGGGGAAAATAAACCCCACAGTTTCAGTAAAGAAAGAAAATTTCTCCTGGGCTTTTTGGACGTTTGCATATGAGTGTTGCTCCTTTTGTTGCACAGTGTGGGGGGTTAACTTGTGTTTAAAGGTGCTTTGATTGCTCAGGATCAGGAGAGAGTTGTCTCGCGTCTGTTTCCCACAGCCCACCCTTCGGTGTGAGAACTGATCACAGCTGTATCTGTGTCTGTTGCACCCAACAGGACTTACAAGTTTTGCTTTCAATGTGAAGCAGATTTTCAAATGATGAAAGCAAATCTTTTGGATACTTAGCTCATCTCCACCAAACACCTTGCTTCTAGCGTCAGTTTTCTTTAGCAGCACTGGGAATGGAAAAAGCAGACTTTTTCTAAAGGCTTGGGAGGGGCGAGTTCCAGTGCTTGAATCGGCACAGTTAAATCAGTTCTCAAAATTCTCCAAATACCTATTTTATAGATCATCCTACAATGTGATTTTTTTTGTTTTCAAAAAATTTTATAACTAAAATGGCATTATTACAATATCAGAATATCTGCATGGAATTAGTAACAGATAAAAAATATTATATTAAATATGAGATATTAAATACCATGTAATCCCTTTCCTTTTCTTTTTCCTTTTCTCTTGCCTCGGTCGATTTAAGATTATTTTATTCCTCAGTAAATTTATCTTTTTGGGGAAAAATAACTGTAGTTTGATTTTTTTTTTTTTTTTAACTAAGTGATTTTACAGAAATTTTCATATTAATACTAAAAATCAATATCGTCCTGAAGAATAACAATTTTTTATTGAAACTATTTTAACACAAATGATTTGAAATTTTGCACAATTTTCATGTATAGATATATATATGCATATATATGCACATATTTATGTAAATCCATTCTTAAAACCAGACTAAACTTCTGGGTATTTCAAATTGTTGCAGTTTATATACATGAGTGCATAAATATATGTGTATATATAGATATATGTAAAAAAAATGCATGTGCACATCATCCACATACTTAATTTTTCTTTTTAATGATGCTGTTATATGCTTCCTTTTAACTTTGGTCCTTTTCCCCCAGTGCTCGGTGTGTGGGAAGAGCTTTTCTCAGTCATCCAGCTTGAACAAACACATGAGGGTTCACTCTGGGGAGCGCCCCTACAAATGTGTCTACTGCAACAAGGTAAGGCAAAGCCCTGCCCCATCCCTCCCACTCTCCTCTGCTGTGCTTTTCTCTGTTTTCTTTCAAGAAAATGCTTTGTATTTAAGTGGTAACCAGGTAATTTGGTGTATATTCTGGGCAGTTGTGAGGTAAAGTGGCAGGGCTGGATGAGACTGAAGAAACAGGGTGTTTGACGTGGAATTTGTGGTTTGTCCCAGCTCAGTGATCTGCTGCAGAAATGAGGTCTAGGGAAGCTTGAGAGCATTTCAGATGAGACCATCCAAGGCATGCAGCTAGGTCGAGTTCATCAGAGAGGTAATTTTTGGCTCTATTGACACTGCTTCTGGATTGCAATACAGAACTGGTCTGTAAACTGAACCTGCATGATAGGAATTTGTGCATGCTTACCTTGAAATATCAGGGCTGTTGATGGGCAGCTGGTTTCACTTAAAAAAGGACACAAACAACCATACAGCACTGATCAGAAACGTGCTCCACTGTTACTGCCCATCACAGCAGGGATGATTCAGGTGAGCTCTCCCTGTGAAAGCGCTGACAGCTCTCCCAGCAGACAACGAGTAGATGCACAGGCTGTTGCAGGATGAGTATTGGTAGGGCTCCAGGTGCCATGGAGTGTCCATGCAATGCAGAAGCCCCATCAGCAGTGGTAACCTGCTCATGAGTTTGTAGGCAGAGAAGTTTTGTTTCAGACTGGCTGGACTAACACAAAGCTGAAGTGTCCTGCAGTAAAGAATCTTAAAAGAAGCTCCTTTCGGCTATTAAATTTTTTGTCTCTTGATGATCCTGACCATACTTGTAGGCAGAGTTTAGGATGAAATATCATCCTTCTGATCACAAAAGGAGGTGGCAGAGCTTTATAGGTTGTCTAAGACATCTCTACTGACACTTGACCAGCCCCCTGCCAGTTCTGGTTAGACTGTTGTGGATTGGATCAGATTAAACTATTAGTTCTCAGGCTGCAGGATGCAGCTATCCTGGGACATAGCCATCATCTCTGAGTCTGGAAAACCAGGGTCTGTTTAAATGAATCCTCACCTGCTCCTCCTATGCAATCCTAGTTCCTCTTTTCGTCTTCTACCTCTAAGAGTGGCTTTGCTTTTCCAGCTCCTTTGCTGGAAAGCAATGGTCACTTAATTCGGCAACATTGTGAGATTAAAGGAGCAGTGTTAGATCAACATCACCATTCTTTCCCTAAAACACATTTTGGCCCCTTGATACACACCTCAGAGGAAGTATGTGTAAGAGTCTGCTATCTGTTTGTACTCTATGGTTCCCAATAAAAAGGTATCTGAGATGTATTGCTATTTGCTATGAAAACTTGCTAGAGAATATTTATTTTGTGTAGTCTGCAAATAGTGAAGGGTCTGAAATTGTTTCTCTTTGGAAAAGAAAAATGGGGAAAACACAGGAAACTTCTCAATGTTCCTGTTCAAATTTTGAAAAGAGTTTTATCCCCAAATGGAGGAGAAGTCTTCATGACTTTGCTACTCAGGTGTGTGTTAGTGGTGGGGGAACAGGAATGTCTGCCTGAAGAAAGAGTAGAGTATGATGGAGCAGGAAAAATGAACCTGTAAAAGGTGTATGGTGGACTGCATGGATGAATTTTAGCAGCTGAATCCCAAGACAGTCAAAAGGTTTAACTTTGAAAATAAAAACTTAAAAGAAAAGCCTGCATTATGTTTCCCAAACATAAAGGGGCTGCAAAACTAATTAGGGCAGTATTGACTTCTTACCTCTGACATACAGAAGATATTTACTGGTGCCTTTGGTCAGAAATCTTTCTCTGAGCTTCATCTATATCTGTGGGCTCAGCCACATCTCTACAGCAATAGCTGTTGGCTTCTGATTGCTCATTACTGGGAGTTTTCATCCTTTTTTCCCAGTTACCTGAGGATGTGAGCTGTATCAGGGCTTAGTTTTCAGGGTGACGTGCTTCTGATGGGGTCTGGGTTAGCTGGAGGTGGGGGTTACACATGTGAAAGCAAATTACTTGCAACTCCATCTCCTTTCCGATGCCCCCTGCCCTTCCAGGCGTTCACAGCGTCCAGCATCCTGCGCACTCACATCCGCCAGCACTCGGGGGAGAAGCCCTTCAAGTGCAAGCACTGCGGCAAAGCCTTCGCCTCGCATGCAGCCCACGACAGCCACGTGCGGCGCACGCACAGCAAGGACAAGGGCTGCACGTGCTCCGTGTGCGGCCAGCACTTCCCCGAGCAGGAGGATTACAACTTCCACATGAAGATTCACGCTGCTCATTAGTCAGGAGCCCCGTGGACATGTCCTGGGCCAGCTGACGTGTATCTCGGTCTGTGTGTGTCTGTGTGTGTGTGTCTGTGTGCACAGCGCAGGAGGTGACACCTGCGGTGGCTCTTGGGGGAGGTGTGGTCTCTGGACCCAGGGCATATGACTGAGGACAGGGGACAGGGTACACCCTGATTCCACTCTCCCTTTCCTCCCATACCCTAATCTCGAAAGGCAGGAGGGCATTCTACCTCCCAAAACCCCTTTTTGCACAAATATCGCTGTGAGGAGTGTTTCTGCATCTCTTTATGCACCATGTCTGTGGCCTGCCTGGTGCAGTCCCTATCAAAGCTTGTGCGAGGGATGTTTTTATCAGGTGCATTTCTCAAAGCGGATTTAACCTGGTTATGTTGTTTGGACACATGACAACAGGTGTGTGGTCCACTTTCCCTTAACCTGTCTTTTAATGATATTCTATTTAAATGTGAACTTCCTCAGAGATACTGACTGCTGGACCAACACAGAGATGTTTTAAATCTTTTATTCAGCTGCTGGGACACTAGGAACTCCAGGACTGTGAGACCAACTCTTCCAGAGGGTGCTGGATGCTGGCTAGCCCAGAGGGAGAGAAGTGGGGTGTGGTAAGGTAGATGCAGGCCTGATATGCCAGCTAGCAGAGATAATGGAGGTTGGCTCTGCCTTTTCAGGAGTTTGGAGGGCCAAACATGGGGATATTCCTAAGCATTAGTGAGCTGTTAGGTGGATAATGAGCAGTCAAGTGGCCTCACAGAGGTGTTTTCATTGTGGTCTCAGAACAGGGCAGGAGCAGGCACAATCCCAGCAGTGGGCTGTTCTTTCTGAATTTCACTGAACCAGTCTGGTCCTGGCCAGGTAAGAGGAGTGGGCTCCTCTATCTCCTGGCTTTATGTTGAATGACTGTTACAGTGGCACTCCCTTTCTTTGCTCAAAATACAAGATTTAAAGTATCAAATAGGTGATATCAGGAGTCCTCAGTGCCTAAAACTCTGCACATGGAATTCTTTCCCCAGACTGCAGGAAGGGCTTTACTTCCATGGAAGGACTGGAAGGTGTCATCCTCCATGTCTCACTGACCATATAAGCAAGCCAGGAGGGATTTGTGCAGGTTTATGTACTTTCAAAATTGTTAAGAATCCCTGAGAAAGTGGCATTCCGTATCCATGCAAAATCTCAGCTAGGTGGCTTATCAAAAAGCCTGTGCTGAAGGGCCACTAATTACAGGGAGTGCAGTAGTTAGTTAGCACAGAAGTTTTTATTTTCACTGAGTGACCACCATGATTGGCAGGAGGCTGTGTGTATGAGAGGGCTCAGTGTGGACTGTGTGCTGCATCCAGGAGGGAAAATGGAAGTCCTTTCTGGGGCTTGTTGGTGAACACAGGTAGTTTGTTATTACTGGGATGATAAAATTCTCTTTGAAGCATCCTAAATCAGCTAAGATTAACAAGAATTTTGCACATAAAATATAAGAAAGAAAAGTTTATTTTGTGCCAACTTTATCAGTCTCTTTAAATATAGCATAGAAACAAAAAAAAAAGTTACCTGTACATTTAATATATTGTGCAGATACTGTATCTGTAAATATGTTGATTTGCACTAATTTTTGTAAGTTTTATTGTTTCTTAAGTTGGTCTGTTCTCATTGTTTTCATGGTGAAAGTATTTTTAAAATATTTATTGAACCCCTTACTGGTTAGTAAAATGTTGAGGTGCCCAGCCCTGGGCAGTATCTGAAGTAAGCAGGTCCGTTTGTACTGTATGTATATACATGTAGGTTTTAGGGTAGAATGAAAATCATTCTGATTTTTTGCTTATTAATACCAAATATAACTGTATATATTACTATAGTACAGCAGGCTGAATTTTGAACATATTGGGGGCTGAATCCTTGACCCCTAAATAGGTAAAATTCACCCCTGAGCAGAAAATTATCACAATACTTACGGGTACAAGCAATGCTGAAGAATGGGTAGAGGAACTGAATCTTTCTTTCAGCTGCCTGCTTTTAGAAGGCATACAAAATCATGGCCAACAGAAACAAGAATTATATGTGTGAAGGTTTTGTTAGTTTGGGCCCTTAAATAAATCAGTATTTGGTGAAATCAACTACCTAGTAATGAAAAAAATGTTATGACTAGGAATGGCTTTGAAGTACTGTGAAATGCATGGTTAGCTTCCCATGCAGGTAACCTTTTTTCTTTTGAATGAAGGTTGTTTATTTTAATTGTGCATTTGTAGTGCTCTTGTGTGCATTTTCTTCTTCAAGAAAACCTCAAATGTCTTGTGCTAAAATATTTGCACCTTTCTACAGTATTTGATGTGTTGCCTGTAAAAGACTATGTGATGGGTTATGCTTGTACTTGTGATTGAAGGTACTGGCTGTCTTGCACATTAAAACTGTATATGTAAATTTTGATGCTAATTATTGTGCGGCAAACTAGGCTATGAAAAGCCAGGGTTCATAAAGGAGACAGAGGAATCTTGCAGCTTTATTTGAATAAAGGGAGGAGGAGTCCACTGAGTTGTACCCTCGTGAGGTTTCAGAGGATGCAGCCTCCTGTTATCCTAAACTCCCGGCCCCGTGTTGCCCTCTTCCTTTCCCCATTGGCTGAAGGTACAGCCTTCCTGAACTGCCTTGAACATGTCATTTCCCCCCCAAAGGTCAGAATTTAAAACTATCTGGGTTCTGCAACAGACTTTGTGTGGACCCATTCTTCCATTACCAAAAAGTTCAATAGTTCAAACTGTAGTCAAACTGTTGGGGTTCTGTAACAAACTTGCAGCTTGAGGTTGGTAGAGACATTAACACCCAATTTCTCCTAAAGATCCTTACCCACCGAGTTGTTAGGACATCAGAACCCATATTTCCTATCATTATTAATATTGTTACAATTACATTCACGAGAAGAACAAAAATACATTATTGGAGGCTATTATGTACACTATTGGGCTATGGCTCTTCTTCCAGATGCACTGGAGTTGTATATTTGAGGTACTAGCAAATGGATGAAGGGTGTTTTCTGTGTCATTTGTAAGCCATTACACAGAGTCAAACTGCCAGGTTATTGGGAATTCCAGTCCTTGCCCTGCTGGGTAGCAGCTGAGTGCTCTGGAAGTCAAAGGCACCCAGTGTCTTGATGGATTGGGCCTTAAGTGCCCCAACAGTTCATGAAATCTGAGGCCATTCAGTTCTGGATTGAGTTCACTCCCACTTGCAAGCAAGGTGATGGATCCAGATTGAGCACTAAAAAAAGGAATTAAACTACCCTGTGGCATTTAACTACCCTACAGTCATCCCCTCCCTTTTGAATAGCGAGTCCCAGCTGTGCTGGGGCTGGGGACAGTGAGGATGGCACTTGGCTCTGCACACTTCACAGCGGGGTGGGAGAAATGGAGCAGGAGGGAGGTCAAGCTGAGCCGCCTGCCAGCCCATGGCAGATTTTAGTTTCCTGCAAGCAAAATGCACGGACTGTCAGTGTAAACAGATTGTTGTTCTTGCCGGACAGAGGTTAGGAGAGATTAGGGAATGCTCCTGTAGTGTACCTTGTGCCCTGTGTGTGTCCAGTGAGCTGAGGTTTTCCTCCCCCAGGATTTGCACATTTACTTGCATCTTTTGTGGCTGTGCTCTCAGCAGCTGAGTGAATGTGCAGCTCCAGGCAGCTCAGCAGCAGTGAGCTTTTGGATATTTATACACACAGCTAAGAAGAGGGAGAGGGAGGGAGCATGTTTGCTGCACTTTTTTTATCTGGCAGGTTCCCAGAATGACTGCATGGCACAGAAGGACATGTGATTAAGGAGGCTGCGCTGCAAGTTCAGCAGAAAGGAGAGTATTTGTGACCAAGTGTAAGGACTCCGTCCTTGTGCTGGGCAGCCCCAGCTGCCGGATTCCTCCTGAGCAGGCACCACAGTGCTCCGTGCTCTGCAGCCAGTTCTGAGCTGAGGCAGCAGAAAGCAAGACATCCTGCAGTTCTCAGGGAACTGGGCTGTGGCTCTGCATGCTGTACTGAATCCATCTCTTCCATTTCTCGGCATCTTCTACTACAGGCCAGAAGTGACAGTAACTGCAGTAATATACTATGTGCAACAGGTACCTGTGTTTGGCTTAAACTGTCCCTGTCTGGGGTCACATTGTCACTGCATTCACTAGGGCAAAGGATGTGTGCCCCCTGGCTCTTCTTTCCCTTAATTAGGATTAAAAATGGTCCCGCTAAGGGGAGCAGCAAGACAAGTCCCTGGGACTAATCGGTCCTGTAAGACACTAGCTGATTTTAAGTGCTCTGCATTAACTCTGTCACGGTTTTTTAAATGTTAATAGAAAGTGATCTAAATAGAAACCAGAGTATGAGGACAATCAACTGTTTTGTTGGAGCAGAGGGGGTGCACACAGAGAGAGAGGCTGTTTGAGGCTAACTCCTCAAATACTCTCCTGGGTGAATGACAATGGGGATACAAAAAAAAAGGTGGTCCCAGAGCTCAGACTTGCAAGTGTGAAGAAACAAAAGGCCTGGCCACTGACATCTGCTGCCTCTATCAGCTCCTGCATATCCCTGGTTTTCAAGCACCTGGTCCCCAGCCCCTGTCCTGCTGCTCACCCTGGAGAACCGGGAGGTGGTTAACCACTGAGGGAAGGTGAAAAGCAACAAGGAGCTTAGTGAATTGAAGATAATTCCACAAACAGTGGTCAATCCCACACTGCCCATTAAACAAGAGACATCATTCACCAGAGGAGCCCTGACTGGCTGTCCTCCTCTTAAGAAAGCCATTCCTTGGGTCCCCAGTCTTCTATAGGCCTCCACAGCAAGTGCTGGTGTTTGTTTCACCCCTACAGACACAATCACCGTCACCTTCACTTCCCTTTCTCTCCTGACACACATCCCCTTGCACATTCTCCCTTCGATCCCTCCTTAGTGCACTTAGTGCTCAGTCTTGGGTACATGAGGGGTGTGAGGCTCTACCTTTGCTCTCTTCTTTCCTTCCTTTTTAACCTCAGGTGAAACACATCCAGGTTTTCAATCTGTGTTTTTATGATGTTCGACTCAAGCTTTAAAGAAGCTTAATCTCTTGCCCTTTCTGAAAAGCCAGTCCCCTGAAGGTTCCTGGGGTTGGGCGTTGACATCTGGGGCTATGCAGCAGCACCAGAGGAGAGCAACAGCACCTCTGCCTCTCCTGCAATGGGACTTGAGCAGCTCCATTCCATCCCCAGCCAGCCACTCTGCAGCAGCTCTTGCTGTAGGGGCTGTCCTGAAACCCCAATTTATCTCCACTGCAGCAGTGGCAAACCAGACTTAAACTCACAGGACTAATCTTTGTCGCAGGACTAACCTCTGGCTGGCCCAGCAATTTAGTGCTGTAGAGGGCACTTTTGAATGCCTTGGTGTGAGAATGCCACACAGTCCTACAAACTGCAGTGTTATCAGTCTGCAAAGTAGCAGTGAGAAAATGCAATCCTCCCACTTTGACTGCAGGGACCTGAGCAGAGCCAGTAGGAGATACCCGAGTCACCAGCAGAAATGCAGGAGCAGGGAAAACATCCACTGGGGATGAAGGAAGGGGAAAGGGATGATCACTTGGACTATACTGGCAAAAAACTGCAATTCACAGATAATTCCTGAAGCGTAATCAAGCTGTGAGGCCCATGCTTCCTAGAGAAGTCTCCAGTCCATCCTCTAGCTTAATCTAAGTGGGGTCAGCGGCATTCCCTCCGGAGCTGCAGAGGGTCAGTGCAGCAGTGCTGGGGGTGCTGAGGAAAGTCACTCCCCGGAGAAGTTTCTCTTTCCCACAAGTGATCCCAGTGCCATGGCCAGGGCAGGCCCACAGTAGCGCTGCTGAGGGATTACCTGTATTGATTCTCTAAGAGCTGTCAAGGTGGAGGGAAAGACTACTCTGCCCAAGCTCGGAGCTCTTAGCTGAGCAGGAGCATAAACACCCCATTAAAGGTTTCATTCAATAGCAATCTTCACTAAAGTAAATGGACAACAGCAGCCCCCCTGCCCCCAGTCCCTAATGCAAGAGCCATTACGGAGCAGGAAGGCAGCACACAGGAATGTGTATTTCTGTAGTATCAGTTTCACCAATAGACTCTAACGACTCTTTTAATGAAAAGTGGATTTGGTTTTCAATCTTATTTTTTTTCCCAGGGATGTGAAAACCCCAATGAAAGGGGAATCAGCTTTTTTCTTGAGCCTCCCCCCAGAGCCTGATGTGTGGCTGTTACCCATCAGTAAGCAGAGAGTGGGAGCATGGGCTGGCAGCATCTTGGTCCTGCTGCTACCGCAGATGGGCAAGACGGGAGCAGGAAGTGATGGAGATGGTAGCACTGAAGGATGCTGGAGAGATTTGGGGCTTTCCCTTCCTTAAGCCATGTGCAGTGCTGGAAGAGAGACAGTCCTGCCCCTGGAGGGCAGGATTTTATTTTCCTGGTGTGTCTGGAGCTGCCTTCTTGAAAGCTTTCTTCCTTTTGCTGGCAGCAAAAGAAGGCTTCACACCAAGGCTCTAAAGCCAGCGGGGCCCAGCTGGGTGAATTTGCTCCACACACTGTAATGAGGCTGATTCAGAAGTTTATGAGTCAAAATGAGTTTTCCTCTCAACTTTGATGGACCTCCAGTCAAGAGTGATATGAAACCTTGTATGGATATTACTGTATTTATCACAGTAGGCTTCTCTTTGACCTGTGCCTCTTTTCTAAGACGTGCTTCTCTTAGTTTCAGAGCTAGAGGGATCACACATATAGTTAATGTAATACACACAAAACAAAATTCAGCATGAAAAAATTTGTCATCAAAAGGGAAAATTCCTGAATAAGAGATATTTGGTTATTTGTTCAAGCATCTGGGTTCTTTACTCATCCCCCCAGGCCCCTTCCCAAGGGTGTCCTCAGCCTTATATTTTGGAGATTTGAGAAATGAGGGATGGAGAAGGAGCCTTTCAGGTAGATTGGTTTTTTGAGTTTCTTTCTATCAGAGAGGGAGTTCAGATGCCAGATCTGCATGCAGGGCGGCAACCTCAGAGAAAACCAGTTCTAATCTTACCTCCTTGTGGGGAAGGTCTCTGAATTTAGGGATTTTAAGTTCTTTTCCTGTTTCTATGCTGATGTAACACTGCTGTCACAGTGTTAACATAGTTTGTTTCTATGCATTGGATTTTTTTAACTAGTTAGAGCAACTGGCCAGACCTATTCATATGGTCTGTCTAACCTAGCTTAGTTGCTGATGATTTTGTAAGCGTAAGGCATGAGAAGTAGGGCCTGGCATGACAAAAACATTCTTTTATGGCTTTCATTGATTTTGTCTCCTGGGAGCTGTTTTGGCCAGGATGTTTTTATGACAAAAAAAAGAGTTCGATGGAGGGGCTAAAGGAGAACAGTTGTTCTTTTAATAAAACAATTTAATTTTGCAGAAATTCAGAAGAGAAGGAAAATTAAAGTGATTCTTAGCATTTAAAACCTCCCCCAAAATCCATGCAACTTTTTGTTCTGTGAAGCTTTTCTTTAACTATATCTGTCTGGTAGACAGATCAATTATTTTTCTAGCAGTGATGAGGAAATAAAAACTATTATAAAATATTTAAAATTTTATTGCATTTTCTTCAATCTACATCTTTGGGAATCATCCTCCCAGCAGCAAAATTTCATTAGGAAGAACAATGGCAAGTTCCCTATAATGCATTGTGATGGTCAAAGATGATGCATATTCTGTACTTTCAATCATTATCGTAGGAGAGCACCACTTATTTCCGTAATACTTATGACACAAAGTATTAAACTTGTGTGATAATAATAGAGTTATACCAGGTGGGTTAAAATCAAAATGAAGTGTTCTGGATTATGCGGTTCTGTTTTATACAACTGTATGGTTGTACTGATAACCCCCTCCTCTACATTATGTAGGTATTTTCCAAATGTATTCACCATACTTAACAGAATATTACTGAGTTTTTGATTTTAGTTTTGTGTTCATATGCACACATACATATGTGCATTTGTGTAAATGTAGGTATGGTCATACATGCGTATAATGTCTGGTAAAATTTGAAAAGTCAAGCAGTACTGAATGTTCAAGTAAGCTGAATAACTATCCACTCTCAGTTTCATTACCACTTTGGATGGCATTCATGTTGCAAAAGATAATGAATTTGCTAAGGAGCTGCTTTTCAAGAAATGCTGTGACAAGCAAACTAGGTATTCGACACTATCAATTTTTTCCCCAGCCCTGAACTGAGGATGACCAGAAAACTTTACAGCAACGGCAGATGGCAGTCACTCTTGTCCTACTGCTGCTGACAGCTGCAGTTCCCGTGGGCCCAGTGGGATAATGGCTCATACCCTTTCCAGTCTTTATGTTGCGTTAATATTTGGCATTCCTTGCATATTTGTTTTTGACATTCCCTAAACCCTTCTGTAATAGGAAAGAGCTGATGGTGCCCAGCTGAAGTGATAAGTCCTTTGAAGCAGCTTTGCTGGTAATACCTTTTAGCATCTTGCTTTTGTGGAAGCTGCTCTACTGTTACTATATTGGTATTGATCTGTGCTGCGTAGGTCCGTATTTGTCAAGCTTTCAAAGACATATTATCAAAGATTTCTACATGAGAGAGTAATTAAAGGTCAACCTCATAAATAGTTATAACACCCAAGGCCAAAGGGGAGTTTTTACAGTCATTAGAAACTCACCAGAAGTTTAACCTGCCGTAGTTGAATGGCAGGTGCCTCGGCTGCAGCTTGGCTGAGTGGTGTGGGTGCCGTGAGAGCCTGGGCACGGCGGTGGGCTCAGCACATTGATGAGAGCAGCCCAGCAGCTCTGCTCTGCCAGCCCTTCTGCACGTCCAGTCCAACATGCCCACTTGCCCATCTCTTTTTGGGCACATGCCCTCCTCAGCCGGTGGCACAGCGGCATGATGTGTTGCTGTACACACAGCAGTCCCTGGGGGGCTGTGAGAAAGAGCTTTTAACTCACTCTTGTAACTATTCCCGTGGGAGGGAGGCACGCAGCAGCCCCTGCCCATCTCCCCACCTGCCAGCAGACAGCTAAAACTTACTTTCCTTCAGCATCACGCTCTTCACTTGCTCTTTTTCCTGCTTGTCATCACTTGCAGGGTATGGAGAAGAAAATTAAGCAAATACATGGTTTAGTGGGTTAATGTATGGCCCCAGAAGGAGGACAAATATTTTACAAATTCAACCCATCTTTGCCTTGATAAACATGGCATTTAAAGGTGTCAATGCTCGAGGCAGTCAGTTAACTACCTTCAGAGTGGTAAGGAGGTCTTTGAGTACTATTCATCACCTTAAAGACTGTGCTCTTCACACACAGTTTCATGAGTTTGGATTATTTTACATAAATCTGCAACAAATTAAAGAAGTTTTTTTTTTTTTTTCCTAAACAGCTGTAAGATTATTGCAGGCTTTCACCTGTTTCCATTCACTTAGGTAGAAATATATCAAGAAGTTCATTGGGCTTTTTATACCCAGATCTTTAAAGCTTCTATCACAATCAAATATTTAATTTCCCGAAAGAAATAGCATGTGTGTGCAGTCTATTTGTTAATTCATTTTGTATTTTATGCAGTGGCTGGTAAAATATTAAATTAACTTAGAATTGCAAATGAGAACCTGTCACATGTTGTCTTTTGTGACCAGCCATCTAAAACAGGGCAAAATATTTTTGAATCAGCTTGAAGAATTAGAATCTCAGCGGGACTTGACTTGCTGAGGTGTGAGTTGAAAACTCACATTTTTTCTAACACTTTCTTTTGTATCAGGAAAACACACAGGCCTTGTTGGCCACTATTTTCAAATCTCTAGTGTATATTTGCAGTGGAAACATCTCCAGGTAAAGGATTTTTCTAATATTTAAACATCATGTTCTTTGGAAGTATCACTTGGGGACGGAGTGGCATTCTTTTACAATCAATTAATATGTTTAATAGGAAAATGCTGACTTCCCGAACTGCAGCTTGAGAGCAGGAAGGCAGATATCACAGACACAGTCAGGACACACTGATGGTGGTGGGCACATCAAAACAGGCTTGATGCTCAGCTTCCCCCAGGGCCAGTAGATCATGTGTCTGTGAGCAAATTATTGCATGTGACAATAAAAAAACCCTCTGTTTGGAGACTTGTCCTGCTGATTGATGGGAGAGGATGGTAAAATCAGATTTGCCAATGAATGTCACTTCAGAATTAACAAAGCTGATAGGAATGTAGCCAGCAGGAACGTTCATTTGTCTAGGAATGAGTTTCCTCCCCTCCTCCTGGGGGCTTATTGCCTGCACTAATAGGGCCTTGGGTCTTTTCCTGATAGATGCCTGAATGTCAGGCAGCAGATTTTAGGATAATAATGACAATGATTCTGATAATGGCCAGCTCTGTAGCCTAAAGCTGGCAATGGGATGTGTGAAAGCATCTTGGCCCAGGTAGGCACAGCACTTTCCTCCCTTCCTGCTGTGAGATTATCTCCACCCTCAGGAGTTTAACCTGCAATGAGGAACAACCTTCTTTGACTCGCTCTGTTCTGACACTGGAATTGTCATGTAGGGGTATTTTAAAACGTCCCTATTGATTTCACTACAATGGCTCCTTTGCAACACAATGCCCCCAGTCCTGGAGTTTCTGGCTCGGCTGAGCTGGTTTTGGCTGCACCACTGGCTCCCAGCTGTGTAGAGCAGGCTCTGGTCCAGTTTGGTCTCTTCCAAGCCTCTTTCTTGCTGATTTCTGAGTGCCACCTACTCCAAGGCACTGTTACAGCAGCCAGGACAAGGCGGAAACCAGCAACAGAGGGAAGTATTGGAGCTATTTTGGTGACCTTCTGTTACTCAGTGGCTTCTCTGCTGAAAGAGGGCTTTCTCAAGATATTTAAGGTGGGAGCAGGGCTGATTGTCCCTGCCAGAAACTCGGAAAAACTAGAGTAGTTATATTTTAATGTCCCAGTGTGATGTCAATTCACACTTTTTGTCCTTAGATCTTCATAGGCTTGTGTAAAGACAGATGAGGATAGCACGTCTTATTTTCCAAATGGTGGGGAGGGGGGGAAGAGCCACAGATCAGTTACATTATTTTCTTTGCACTGCAGAGACTGATGCCCAAAGTAGAGCCCAAATCCATGTTAAAAGACCTGAAAAGGGAGCCTCGAAGGGAGCTGCAGCAGCACGTGTCCTCCCCCCAGCCTCTGCTTTGTGTGCTCTTCCACACCTTGCTCCTCGCAGTGTATGGAGGGTGTGGAGGGGAAAGAGCAATAAAGGAACAATGTCACCGGCGCAGATGAGCTGTTCTAAATTTCCGTGTCTTAATCGGCCGATTAACACATTTGTAACCACTGTTTACTATTTCTACATAGCCTCTGTCCAAAGCAATGAAAGTTTTCCTCTTGAACGTTTTGGCGTGTTAGTGTTTCACAGGTCCTTGTCTTTCTCCTGCTGCAAACACCTTCCTAATCCCATTTGTTCCCTTCCTTTTGGCTTTCCGCGGGCAGAGCTGGCATTTACATGCCTGATGATGCCCTTTGCTGGAACACTGAATATGTTCCTCCGTAGCCATGTTCAGAAACCCGTCTAATAATCTGCTTAGCCACTATGTCTCCCGCAAGCGGAATCCATCAGTGCAGGGCATCTAACCCCACTGCATCTGGGGCTCTAGTAGGGGTCCTGAATACCCCAGTCAGGCTGCTTTCAGTAGCATGTCTGCCCCTCTTTTATTAAGTTATTTGGTATAGGATTTTTAGGTATTCTTCGAATTTCCTTCTCCTGCATTGCTGAATTTTCTTTTGCACAGACTTTCTCCTTGGAGATGAAGCCCTTTTGTGATTATAAACAGTGAAGAAATTGACACAACTTTGTAGCTACTTAGATTTTCAAGATTATAATTAGCATGTATATGGGAAAGGATCCAAGACAGACACAATTTTTAGAAGAAAGTCAGATGTATGGGTTGCTTGATTAAAACCCTGATGTCTGCTGTGTCAATTATGATGCTTGGACTTTGCTCCTTTATTAGCAAGTTCTTAAAAAAAAGAGAAAAAACCCCAAACAGCACCAAGCCATAATATTTATGTTGAAATTTTTATTGTCTGTTGCACCTCTTATCTTCCCAATAATATTCAGCAGTTGCTCTGCATGAGACCTCACTCCCAAGGCCCTGATGGAGAGATAGTTGAACAACTTCCAGTGCAAAACCACTTTTTTGAGCTTAAAGTGTTTTCTCAACCTCAGCCTCAGAAAGCAGAATCTACCATATTGCAGAATTTAGCTCTGTGTAAGCATATGTGTGTGTGGATTTAAAGAGGCATGTTGAATTTAAGACAGTCAAAATGAATAAGCCATAATGAGAATGTTACATATTTTCAGGTTTGCAGTTCACCAGAGCAGCACAAAATACACAAGATTTTGTGTTATTTGATTTAAAAGCCTAACCTTGCAATAACAGAGTAATAAATCACGTGCCTGAAGTCTGAAGTGAAGCCTGAAGTGAAATGAGCCATCACACTTTTCTTCATGTTTTGCAGCACACAGGATTTACTTAAATAGGTACATTGATATCTTTTAATAAATAGTTTGATGTATGTGAATTGACACACTAAAGATAATGTGAACACATTAATTTTCAGTCATTTTAAATTTCTAATGAAGTATAAATTAAAGTCAAATAACACTGTGATGCCAGTGTCTTTTAAGCTGTTGTAGCCAGAGTTCAGACTGCTGTTCTGACTTTTATCAGTCTTCTGACCATTTCAGCTTCTGACTTTTTTCTATCAGCAAGTCAAGGAAACTTTCTATGTCCAGCATTTGTCAGACAGTGAAGATTTCTTTTGGATAAAACCACAATTTTGAGGCTTAAATCTTAGAGCTGTTTTTCCATGACAGGACTTCTCAATGTCTGTGAAATTTGCTTTGGGATTTTCATCGATCAGCACAGAACTGAGATACCATCACCTCAATATCTGAAAAATTTTACTCTACTTCTTTTGAAGAAGTATAGTGCTCCAGGTATGGCACTTGAGCAGTTTGCTTCCTCTGGTCATGGCAGCTTTTATCTAAGGAACAGGATGAATACTTCCAGGCTCCAGAGGATCTACTGATTTCTTACTGATATAGGAAATCCCAACAGGAAAAAAAAAAAGGTAGCTTTTCAAACAATTCCCATGGGGGACCACAGGAGGAGAGAGCTGGAGCTTTTTGTGGTCTTTTTAAAATTCACTTCATGGTTTTGAGGTTGAGGGTTTTGTTTTGCATTGGTAGTGGGTTTTCTAGACCACAGATGTCCTTGGCCACTTCTCATCAATAAACTGCTACAAAGCCCTGCTGTACTTTGCCACAATGTCTGTAAGCCAGGGAATTAAAAAAAAAAAAAACCAAAGAGATGGAAAAACCATTTCCTCATATGAAGGCTTCTTACCAGAAATTGATTTCTTGATTTTTTAAATGCCTTTTAACATAAATATACTCCCATTACACCTTAGGTTTCAAAAAGTAAGAACATATATGAGTGACATCTGTAAGTATATCTGCATAGAACACATGTGCCCTTTTCAGTGATTCTATTGAACATATCTCATCCTAAGAAGTATGTGACCTTGAGATGTTTCTGTTTTAGTAAACTCAGCTTGGTTAGAAATCTTCCATTAATGTCCTAGAATGATAGCTATAGCTCAGACTCCTGGGATGAATTTCACTGTCCTCTCTACCCTGCAATCTATGTGTCAAAATACATGCTGAGTGAGAGGGATCCAACCTGAAATATTTGATTTCTTTTTGGGGTGATACCATGCTCATCAGATCTTTTCTTCTTTCCTTCCTGCTGCTTTTTTTTTTTTTTTAATCTTGTTCCTTTTATGTATTTTAGAATAACATTTTCACATACTTGAGAGAAAGAATATAGGGGAAAATAAAAAATTACTTTTTCCCCCCTCTCTTTTGTATAGAATCAGATATTTTCCCAGTTTTCTTCACTTTGGACACTTGATGAGCAGTTTACTCTGTTTCAGCTATGAATAATTTGGCAGGTAACTAACTACCTGATATGAATATGCATAATTTGGGGAGGAGCTTTAGTGTTATAGATCCAGGTAGATTTAAACTAGCCTCTCATTACAATGCCAAGGAAAGAATATTCAGCAGCTATGATTGAAACAGGGTCACATGGATGGGAATGGGATATATAGTTTGTGATAAGAGTATTGTGGAAAAAAATGAAATATAGTGGTAGCACATTTTACTGAATATCTTCTAAGTAATTACTACTGGTATTACTTAGATTGTTGTGCAGTCTGGGGGTGCCAGCAGAGTCAGCTCTAGGCTGTGGTTTGTGCCATGCACACAATGGGTTGTCCTTGCAGCCTTCTCCTGGGCTGTTCCTTCCCCAGTACACTACATGGATATACTCCACATGACCTAAGGCTTTTCTACCAGACCTGGCAGGTCTGGTTGCATTGCAGGGAAAGGCATACCAGATCAGATAATGCCATTCCTGGTGTCAAGAGCATTTGGCCAGACAATGTTTAGGAAGACCCTCACCCTATAGTCCCTGAGGGCATGGATCCTGTAAGACACAACATGTCCCGATGTCAGAAGTGGAGGTCACCACGCTGGTGGCAGAAACTGGACAAAACCAGCATCCCTGCAAATTGGTGTCTGTAGAGAGGGAATGTCAGTCTCTGTGTGCCTCACCAAACTCGTGTTCCCTCTCCTCTTGCTGTAGCCAGCTGTGCTCAGCCTCACAGCATTTGGTGATGTATGTGAGGGCTTGGCAGCAGGAGCTGATTGTTCTTTCAATGCTGTCTGCCATCAGGATGGCTGTCTGTGTCCTGTGATGGTTATCTGGCTTGCATGTTTATGAGTGGGGTGAGGGGCAACTGCAACAGGATGGAAAACAAGGACAGGCAGAAGGTGTCAGCTGCTACCTGAATATTTGTAAAAATGAGGCTGGGTTTTTTAAGGATCTTATCAGAGCAAGGTAAATGTCAAGGAGGATAACGGAGAGTAGGAAATGAGAGGAGAGGAGAGGAGAGGAGAGGAGAGGAGAGGAGAGGAGAGGAGAAGAGANGACCCAGAGGAGAGGAGAGGAGAGGAGAGGAGAGGAGAGGAGAGGAGAATGTTTCAGGGAACAGAATTGAAATGGGGTGGTTGGAATAATCAGGTGAGATGAATTGGAATCTCAATAGCTGTGGAGCCTTGGTTGCCTGAATTTCTTGACTGGCCCCAAGAAATGCAAGCCAAAATTTTCTGGAGATCTGTGCACTTCTCTATAAGCTGTGAGTGCCAAGACCACTGCAGTCACAACCCTTCTCAACACCCCTTGGTGACAGGGAACAGTGGATGTTCATGAAGCCTGTGTGACCCGTGCCAGCATGGATGCACTGCCTCGTGCTTCTGTGGTTTTCCCAGGCAGGCAGCCCCTGGTGCCAAGAGCCTGTGCTGACTTTGTACGATCTGTTTAGGTGCACTTTCCTTTCTTCACATGTTTGACTTCATTTTGAAGACCAAGCAAATCTGCTTAGTGTGGTTTAATGAATGAAAGGATTATTGGAAGCTGCTTAAATGCTTATCTTGACCAGTGAAGTATGCCTGCCCCTGTCCTGTGCCAGCCCTGGGAGAACAGCCAGGTTGGGTAGTGCATCCAGCCTGGCAGACCCTTGAGATCTTCTGCTGGCAGTGGCTGGGCATGAGATTCCCCTGCAAAGCTCAGTTGCCAGTAACAAAACTGGCTTAAAATCTTCCTTCTTGGACTCACGTGTTCATGAAACTTGGCAGGTTGGAGGAAGCATTCTTAATTTGGGCTAATGTGGAATTCTACTCCCGCCTTAGTTCTGCCACAATATTCTACATCACACCTTCTCTAGCTCTCCAGAACCACCTGCTAGTGAAGCCAGGTTATGTTGCTCAGCTCCTCCTTCGAGTTCCTAAACTCTATTAGAATTTATCAGCACACTGCTCCTTTCTGGCTTGCAGATGGGAAACTGAGGCACAGTGAGGCTGTACAGCCTCTTTCATGCAGATGCATCTTCCTGACTCCTGGTGTTTAGCCATCAAGGCTAGGATCTAAAGCTCCTCAAAAGTTTCTTCCAGGGCAATGTGACTCCAAATTCTAACAAATCAGCAGTCCCATAACTCACACATCAATTGCTGACCTCAGCTACAGCTTGATTTCTCCTAATACCCCAGGAGAAGCTAGGAATCAAAGATTTGTAGGATGGCTTTGGAGGGCTGTTAATGCAAGGAAAAACACCAATTCTGCTTCTTCAATAAAGGCCATCGACAGCAGAGATGAAATCTTCATGACTTACATGGTGCTCCCAGCACGATGCTGGACTCAAAACTTACAAGAACACATGCAGAAGGGTTTTACATGGGTATGATAGGAGGAGTTGTTCAAAAGCAGAACTACCTGCAGCATAGATGTGGTTTTCATGGGATAGAAGCTTCATGTACAGCTTTTCTTCACTATAACCCTTGCATAATTATTACCTTGGCCTAACTCAGCACAGACACATGAAAAACGTGATTTCATACCTTCAGGAAACTAAAGGTTTGAAGCCATTGTACCCAAATACTAGTGGTTCGTGTAAACTTAGGAAGTGCAGACATTAAGGAATTTTAAAATTTTTTCTTAAATTCTGTTTTAGGGCATTTACCCTGATAGTGATAGCCATGTATTTATATTTAAAACTTCAGATAAATAGTAACAGTTCAGGAATGAAAGTGCTCTTGTATACTGTCCTACTGAGCAGCAGGAAAAGTGTCTAATTCCTTATCAATCACATGGCCAAATGTGATAAAAGCCCACTTCTACCCATGTTTTGTTTTCCAAATGCTCCACAACTGGATTTGCCTGGAAGCAGCCTCTCTAATGGAAAGGATCCCTAAGAAAGAAATGTCACTCCCCGTCAGTGATACTGTACACAAAGGCAGGCACTGAGAGGCTCAGGAGACACTCCTGCACTATAGAGCTGAACAATTGATCCTCGCTGTAGCACTATTAAGAGTCCTTGATGCCCACTACCTCCAAGGAAATGTATTGGACAGAGAATTGTGGTTTGTTGTCAGTGGCCTGTGGAAAGCATAATGGAGGTACTTGTTACTATGGATTGTTTAGAAAGGCAGACATTAATGAGAACAAAAGAGATGCTTATGTGATCAGAAAATGAAAACCCAGTGAAAACAAGAATAACAATGGCATTTAATGAGAAGTCCTTGGGTCCTCCCACACATCCTACCTGTGCAGCTCCCCTCTTGCAGACATTCTTAGCACGGTACAGTGCTTTAAAGGTTTGTTATTCAGATGTGTTTGGTCTGGAAGTTGTGTGTTTCTATTTAGAGAATAAATGGTGGATAGTTATCATCCAGCATTGGTCTTAGGTACTGATTCTTATCCTGAATGCAAACCAGTTGTGCATTGCTGAGAAGTGTGCTGTGAGCTGTACTTTTTGCTAGTCTTTGCTATCGCCAGGACTATCTACTACAGGTGAAAGAATATTAGGTCTTTTTGTCATACTGTTTTTCTTGTACTTCTTTGCTCTCAAAACCAATGTGTGATTTTTTTTATTGTCCAGTATAGATACAGGAGTTGGACTCAGTGATTGTTCTGGGTCCCTTCCAACTCAGGATATCCTATGATTCTATAATTTTTTCCTCCTCCTAATAATTGAAGAAAGCTATAGACCAATCCAAATGAACATAGACAAGAGCAGTACTTTTCATAATAATGGGTAGAGCTACTTTAATGTGAAATTTCTGCTGAACAGACTTTTGGAGAGCTTTGATTCCCATTTTCACTGACAATGCTGCTGCAAAACAAAACAAAGACACAAGAGCCACTGACTGTGCAAGTTAGGTTTAACATACATTTGTAATGAAAACATGTGAAATGGCAATGGTCAGTCACTGAGTGGGAAAGTGGCAACCTGAGAAATGGAATTGCCTGATAGTTTACAGCTGCCCCAGCCACGCAGAATTCTTGTGGAAGAAAACAAAAGCCTGACTTCCTTTTGTCAAACTTCTGTAAGTGTTTAGACCTCCAGCACCAGCCTTGTGACAGAGTTCGGGACAGAGGAGCTGAGAGCCACAGAAGTGCCATCACCTCGCAGCTCTGTTTCAGCCACCCACAGTAACACTTGCACTGACCTATCTATGTGCTCTTTTGGTCATGCTGGCAGTCTCTGAGATAATCCTTCAACATTGAAATATATCCACTGACATCCTTGAAACACAGTAAAAGGCACCAGCTGGCTCTCCCTGCTGCTGTACAAGTTGAGGGAGGGCTGCACAGAGCATGGGTCAGCCAGGCGTTCCCAGTGCCACCAGCATTTTGTGCAGGAGACTGTAACTCCAGCACGGTGGGTACCATTTTCCACAAGAAACAGCTAAATATTTGGAAGAAGGCTGCTCAGCACAGAGGTGCCACCAACAGGCCTCCATCAGCATAAGTTTTAGTGCTGACGTGGTTCAGGTAAGACAGGTGGTGACAAAATGCCTCCCTGAGCAAATATATTCTTAATGGGTAGTTTTAATTTTGCGGCTATGGAGAAGTAAAAGAACAGACTGTACATGGCTCTGTGTCTTCAGATAAAATTGCTATCCTTAGTTTGCCCTTCCACAGTTCAGCATCAGTGCATTATTGATTGGAATTAGGAAGTTAATAAGGTTTGGGCTAATTAATCAGATGGGTAGGGACTGGAACTGCACTGCAAGGCTTAATCAAGTCATCAAAGCTCTCAAGCCGTGAAGAAGGTAATTAAAGGAAAAGAATGCCTGTTATATAGTAACAGGAATCTAGGAGAGGACAAGAGCAAGATAGAGAAGCTCCATTTTCTTTTGCACACTTTTGTGACATAAATCAGACCAAATGACCCGGGTACAGTGCTCAGCTTCCTATCAGCAAATTAAGTTGGATGAATTTATAAATCATGCCAGAGACGAATTTAGTCCAGCTAGTCTAATTGCCAAGAAATCTATGTTTGCTCTCAGAAGCTGGGTTTTTTACAATATCAAGGCCTACCTCACAATCTCAGACTGCCTGGGGCTGTTAACCCAAGGCTGCTGGATGTGGAATGAAGTAACATGGCTTATAAACATATTTTAAAATAATACAAAAAAAAAGCCTGTTAAGGCAAAATTGATTCTTGTAAAAGCATTATTTTGTGACCTATTGAATGCTTACTATAGATGGCCAAACCTCAAACTTTCTTTACTCAATTGCTTTGCTGAAAGTAATCTAAGCATCACAAAAAACCTTAGTGGTTTCATTAAGAAGAAGGTTTTATAGCCTTTCTGGTTGTATTTTGCAGCTTATAGCTGTCAGATAAACAATAATTCAGTCAAGGGTTTTGGTTTTTTTTGGAAAAGATCATACAAGAAATAACTATTAATGTGTAAAAATAGCACTTTTATAGTCACTGATGGGTCTAATGTTTTGTGACAACTCGCCACAGTAAGATGAAGTACCAGGTCACTAACATCCAGTGATAATTTATGTGTTATTTTACTGGAAATTTCAGAAAAAAAATCAGTAACTTATGGTTAGTATAATTCTCTTTTTGAAACTAAAATACTCAGATTTTAAAGCTTTTATTATAAAAAGAAATAAAATAATATTTTGGAGGAAAATTCAGAAAAGTGTTTAAAGAAGCTGACACTAAAGAAATTAGTGCAATAAAGGAATAGATGAATTTTCATGAGCTGACATTCTTATCTTATGTTCTTACCTGAGGGGACTTCGATTTACAAGTGTCTAGCAAAAAAAAAAAACAAACCAAACCAAAATCCCCACAAACATTGCAGTAAAACATTTATAACATAGAAAAATAATGATGATTAGTGAGCTAGAAAGCATGTCTAGAATAAATATGATTCAATAATGAAGTAACGACCTTTAAATATGTATTTTGGAATAGAACAGTGTAAGAAATTAAGTTCTGTTTGTGTAGCTATTTATATATATATATATGTTCAATAATTAGGGCCTGACATATGGGATTCAGATGTTAGTTTTTGTCTATTTTATTTTCAGCTATGGAGAGAGATGAAATCAGACTGTACCTACTTCTGTAGTAGGGTATTAAATCCATATGTTTAAATGATACTGATTTATAAATTCAGCCTGCAGTGAGTATTTTGCGCGTTAAGGAAAAGTGTTCAGGTGATTTTGCCTATGTTTTCAGATGGAACTGGAAGGGGGAAATGCTAGAACTGTGGTGCATGTGTCAGGTTTTGGATTTAAGCTCTGTGTTTTGATGAGCAGTTGACAATTATGAGCACAGGCTTGTCCATAAAAAAGAAAGGAAGCACTCTGCTCATGCCAAAACCTGTCCTATGTCCCACGGCCGAGTTTGGTGGTGCTTTGTGCAATCTTCACCAATGAACTGTGACTTCAAAATATCAGCAAACAGCATTTCACATCCAGATTTTTCACCTGGACTAAACAGTATTTGCTTGGGTGGGCTTTATCAGGATGATATTGAAATGCCTTTCTAATATTTGTTGCCTTTAAAATAAAACGAGCCTGTAAATGCACAATCAATGAAATTAGGAAAAAAATGTTACTGAAACCAAAAAGGAAAATCTAATTATCTCTAATGTCTGTCTGTAAAGAGGATACTCCCTTTAAAGACCTCCTTCTGGTCTACACATGTACACTTCTATGCATTTCTAATCCTATTTGCCTAGAAAAACCACAGTAAGAACCAGAGAGTAACAGTGGTTTCAAAGAGATACACGCTGGAAAATATGACTGAAAATGAAGACATCTTTACATACACTGCTGACTAACACTTTGGAGAAAGTCTGCAGAAAATGGCATCAGCTCTGCTGGTCAATATTTTGGAAAAAGGCTGTAAGAAATGTCTAAAGTCTGCTGGCTAACATTTTGGTGGAAATATAGGAAATATATCAATATCTCCTTCATGTGAAATGCTACATCTTTCATGAGGCATCCTCGATACACTTCAAAGGTACCCAAAAATGGAAGAAAAGCCTATATTTTTATAAGTTCAAACAAATGTGATGTCTATAAATAACTGAGGTTTCCCTCACATATAAGCAGAACAAGGACATTAAGATTTTTTTCATCTTTCTTAGAACTAATAAATTAATATAAATACTGACTCAGATCTGGAAAATGAAATATCTCTGAATGATCATTTCTCCATGTTTAGTGAAAATATGAAAGCAGACATAGAAAACTACTACTGCTGACACTTCTTCAAGTTTCCTGCCACTTGCATTTTAAAGATTTCATGAGGTGAGTTTGCATTCAGCTTTTTTGTTAACACAGTCCTTGAGGGAATATTTCTACTGTGAATTTATCAAGTTGGTTTTGGAGCAACTTTTACTACTCCCCCAAAAAACCTCACCACAGCAATATATGTACTTACACCCTGTGGAAGGGTTCTTCTTTTAACTGCTTTTTAACCTTGTTCCTTAACAATTTAATTTTAAAATAAACAGAATCATATTCTTCAGACCACACGTTCTACAGTGAGGTAGTCCCAAGGTTTATGTGACTGGCTTTGAGCTTAACCAAATGTCACTTTACCAAATTTCACATCACTAAGGGACCGAGTTTGGCCATATCCATGTCTCCACAGCAACAAAGGACCTGCTTTATCAGCTGTAGAGCGTAATTAACAGAACAGGTTTCCACCAGCACTGGGAAATAATATGTTGCTATTGCAAGTAGGGTAATTCCTTTGCAGTGTGCCAGGGCCCTCCTGGCCTTATGAAGTTATAATTTTGGGAGTTCAGGATTCATTCATCAGGACTCTGATGAGTTTAGTATCATAACCACTCACCTTTCCTGCTTGGATGTCAGGTTCCCAAGGACTTGACATCTACTCCTGGCTCATCTTTCATGGATCACTGAATAGCTGTCACCTGCTGCCACCACAAGTTATATTCTAGACAGCAGTAATACAGAACTGAAAACCTCAACAAACATTAGCAGTCCCGGAATAATCCAGTTATTTCACCATTTGGTGAGTAACCCTAATGTACATAAGCTTCACCCAAACAACCAAACCCTCCTTAAATGCACTTTTACATGCTCTTTTGAGGGAAAACTCCAAGTGATTTAGAAAGAATTTCAGTAGTATAAAGACTGGAGGCAGAGTGAAGGTGTTTTGAATTTCAACCTGCATATAAAGACAGTAATGCCCATATGTTCATCCTGCCTGGTTTGAAGGATAAATGGCCTAATGCAAAAGCATTGCTTGGGGACTTGGAGAAAAGAAAACCAGCATATGAGGAAATATTAGGCTCTGAGAACACCAGCAAGATTTGCATTAGCCAGGTTCATAGCAAAGAAGACCAATAGGTGTTTGCAGTTTGAATTGATCTAAAGGGATAAAAAATGAATGCATCACTCATGAACATAATTGCTGTTGTTGGAAACGTGCAGGGTCTACAGGCAGCTGATACACGAGCACTGACACCATCGTACATCATCAATGCTGAGTTTTTCACAGTAACACCAATAATTGCTGCAGTCTTCTGTCTCAGGCAGACAGGGCTCACTGGTGTGAGCTGGGAGAATGGGAAACTTCGAACAGTGAGAAGCAGAGCTATTTGACATCAAGCAAACTTTTAATAGAATCATTAGAATCCTACAATCATAGAATCATAGAACAATAGAATCATAGAATGGTTTGAGTTGAAAGGGACCTTTAAAAGTCATCTAGTTCCAGCCCCCCTGCAATGAGCAGGGACATTAGACAGTGTTAATAATTCATTGCCAAAGTAGTTTGAGATTCAAAATTATAACCAGTTACTTCTTTCTTTGTTGCTTTGGAAATATCCAGTGCTCATAGCATGGGGTTAATGTTTTTTCCTCTTTATGCCTAGTTTAGTGATGGCATTTGCTTCTTCCTCCCAGTTTCCTTCATAGAGAGAGCTATAATGTAAGTGATTTATGAAAGACTATACCCAGTTTTAATAGAGCAGTTGCAAACACAGTAATTATTTAGTGTCTTGGGAAGACTTTTACATTTAAATATATAAGAAAATATGCCTATTATCTTCAGTATTAGTTTGTATTTTAGAATCACTGGGCTTCTAACAGAGTGGAAACTGAGATCTTTCACTGAGTCACTGAGAATTGGGTAAATATACCTACCTCTTGTTTGTGAAATGAGGCCATAATCCGTTTAATCTCTCAGCTGAGATAGATTGGTTACCTGAGCTGATACCACCTGATATTTTTTTGGAGGTGCCAGTAGCACAACAGCTTTGTGCCAGGTCCTTGACAAGACTCTTTTCACTTAAGGAAGTGTATTAGCTCCTCCACTGAGTCTTCAAGCATTGCTTCAAGCAACAGAAACAATGGCAACTGCAGTAACAGTGGTTACTTGAATGACCTTCAGGAAAGTAGCTATTTTTGATTTTAGTGGAAGTATTAGCATTACTGTTAGTACTATATTCCAGGGCTGATATGGACCTTGCAGTTTCACGAAGAAATATCTTTAATAAGAAAAATGTTAATCTTTTAAATTCTTGATAGTTGGAGAATATGATTTTATTAAAGCATCTGATCACACTTTCATATTACTCCTCACGATACTTTTCCTTAAGGGAACAATGATATAGCCTCTTATTCAGTCTCTTTATTCTAAATGCTTTAGGCAAAAACACCTTCATGACTAGAGAGCAGCTCTCTTCTTGGCTACCTGATAGGTAACAGAACATCTGTGTTACTTAAGCAGTGCTATTCTCCATCAGTAAAACACGGTACTTGTGCTCCTAGATCCCCACGTCAATGTTGTAGCTGATGGGTCACTCCTTCCAATTCCAATGTTTCAGGTTAAAAAGTTGTGCTCACACCCCAGACTCAGAGTGTAGGTTTGAAGGATCATTCTGCTGACTTATGGTAAACCAGGGTTGTGGCAGGACCATGGAATTTACTTTTTTGGAGTCAGCATGATGAAACTGTACTTGGCTGATGTGCTCTAATGCATTAGAAGTTAAACTTCCACTGCTCTAGGCTGGACAAGGCATAAAGTCAGTCCTGACTAATTATGGGATTTACATCTTCATCATTATTATAATGTATTAAAGTTCTGCTTCTTGCCAGTCATTATTCGTTGTGTGTTGACATCATGTAATAAATTTGCACAGTCATTATTTCCTCTCTAAGAATTGTGGTTTTTAACAAAGGTTAACAATAAGTCACTTAGAGCTGAGAAACTTAAAACAGTTTGAAATGCTGTGATTTGTCACAGCATTCAATTTTGTAAAACATGGGATGAAGAGACAGATAAGATAATAGGCTCAGCAGGAGCCAGACTTATCAGAGGGATGTTTTGCCATTCAGTACTGTGTGATCAAATAAACACTAAGAACAGAAGAGAGGAAGAGAAACAAGCCAACAAATAAACAAACAAGATTTATCTCACCATTTTTGCTTTGGAAATGCTGTTTTCTACAGGTTGCTTCAACTGCATTGAGAAGAATTAGCAGTCTGGCTTAAACATTTAGTAATTAGTAAAGTTCCTATAGTTTGCAAATTTTAAATTGCTACAGAAAGGGGGTCCCCTTAGGGTTGAGAATGGCATGCCAATAGTATGCAGGGCAAAGCTAGTTATGCCTGAAAGATCCCTTCTTGATGGTTAGCAATGTGTGATAGAGGATGGAGAAATACTCTGATACCCTTTTCCCCTGTGGGAATGACTGTAAGGCTGTTGCTGAGGCACTGCAAGGGAAAAAGAAAGGGAGAAAAAGTGTTTAGGCTTTTCCTGTGTATGACCTTTTTCCTGTTTTGTAATCAACTGTAATACTAAGTGAGTTTATCCATTAAGGTGTAGTAGGACATTTATGATGCGGTGGTCACTTGTATAGATAAATCCTTTATCCTTCAGAATTGACGCTTATTAATGTTTGCCTAATTGTGATCTTAAGCCATCACTCATTTATTATTTATCTTCAGACCCTTTAAGCTACTTCTCTATCCATTTTAATAAAACAAGACCACTCTGGAGGATTTGCTTGGTCTAAAACACATGCAGCTTTCCAAGCTGCAGATGGTTTTGAGTGCTAGTATCCAGCAGTATCTCCTATTTTTAAGAAAGGTTGGCTTGTAGGATCAGGTGGAAGTTTTGCTGAGCCTCTTGAGAACAGAAAAGCACAAGGTTTATTACACTGATTGCATTATGCCCCTTTGTTTTTCCTTCTACAGTATTCCTGTTGCTGATATAAGCCACAGTGCTGGCTTATGGGTTTTTTTATTAGTTTTAAGGCAATTTTTAATTTGCTTAGTGTTTGAAAAAGCAGGTCAGTTCTCCAGCGTCATGCAGATGATATGCCTGTGAGCAGCCACATTAGATCTGAGGGAGCAGTGTAACACTGAGTAGGAATTAGAATGAGTGGAGAAGAGGGGGATATCTTATATGGTCACACCACTGACCTTTCAGGGATGTGGAGCCATGAATGCTTGTGCCAAATGTTACTGGCTCCCAGTTTACCATTGCTGTTGGGGATTTACTTTATCAGATCTACGACACAAACTAGCTGGAGTTCAAAGCTGGCACAGACTACATTCCGTTCTCATTGCCAATGTTAAGCCATAGTTGTTTGTGGAAAAGGCAAAAATGTCATTTGGAAATGAGTTCCTGAAAGGTTGTGTTTAAGATACCTCGGGAACTTTATAAATGTGTTGTTCAGTTCTTAGTGTCTTGGGAAGATGTACCATCAGAAGACAGCTTTCTTGAAAACCAGAGGTTGAAGGAGCTGAGACTTTAATTTCGTTGGAAGGCAGTGCAAAGTGCTATATTTTCCAGTGCTTCCCATTTTTAATGTATTCTGAAGGATTTTGCGCATCATGAAAAGAATTCTTGTATTCATACATTTCACTGCTTATTTTTAGTATAATGGTGAATTTTGCATCTCAAGTTTCCTTTGAACATGATCTAAATTCCACTTTATGGGCAGTTCAAGGAGCAGAAAATACGGCATTTCTGTTTAACTTCAGAAGGATGATGCAGACCCTCCTTGAACCTACAGCTTTGGCTGCAGAGCTGGCTGGCTCATCACAGTCCAGTCAGAGGGTAAGTCAACATGTAAATAACAAGGGTAGTTGGACCCAGTATGGTGAATGAGGCAAATTCCTGAAAATTCACCCACATTGGGCAGAAGTGCACAGCGGAATTAATTGCTTTTACCTACATTTAGAATTGCTTCTTCTAAGTTTGTGGTGGTTTTAGAGTTTACAGGGTTACTTGCTCTTTACAGGTTAGAAAATATCTCTGACACCAAAACAATGGAATCCTCATGGGGATTTGTCATTTCGCTTTCCAGCTCAGGGATATCTGTAATAAAGGCTGGATAAAATCGCCAAAAATCTCTACTATGGAAAATTGCTAAACAATGTTCCTTTCTTCAAGCCTTGTTTTCCTCAGTGAGGTGAAACTAAGTCTTTTTAAAAGAATAAAAGAAATCAAAATCCAGTTTCCTTCCCTTCAAAAAAAGAAGTAAACAGGGTCAAGAGAGATGGTCACTTAATGCACAGGAAGTGAACTAAGGGTTACTTGCCACCAAAAAACCCCAGTTTTGCCCCTTCATTCCTGGTTGTGCTGCTTTCTTTGTGCTGGTATTGATGATTTTTGGATTCCCTACAAAGAGACAATTTGGAGAACAGAAATTTTTGTCGACTTAGTATTCACCCATGAATATGGAGCCAAGGAAATGTTCCTGATGGTGCAGATAAGAGGGAATTTTGTGAAAAAGTCTGCGCAGGAGCTACATGAATAGCAAACAGATGTTTGACAAATTTATTTGTATTGTGAAATAACACAGTTTTTATCACCCAGCAAGCAAAGGTTTATTTATTCAAAGTGGAAAGTCCTTGAGGAAAATTCCCTTCCTCTTGCAGTAGCCCAGGGCTAGTGCAAAGATGGGACAGAGAAAGAATAGGTCTTCAACATCCCAGTCAAGTGTCCTAATCACTGATCTATTCCTTAGTCTGGGCTGCAGATGTTTCCAAATTTCTGTGTTGGAGAGTCCTTTCCTGGTGAGAATTTCCTGGAAGGGGGCACATTCCCAGGTAATGATTCCAAGTCTACAAATTAGCATGAGGTTTGAGAAACAAAGCAAAACAAGAAATACAAAAGTTTTGTTAGGAAATTCCTCAATAGTTGCCAGTTGAGACCAGCAGTTTTTGTAAAGATATTTGGCAGCTGCTGCAAGGTTGCAGTAATGTCACTGACCATAAAACATCAACTGGAGAAGCCAGGCAAAAGGAGGGCAATTGGTGCTGGGCAGAAATAAGCCAGCCTCAAAACACCTTGGCTCTCTTCTCCTGCACATATAAATGGCACAGTAGCAATATCGTGACTGGAAGGAGACAACCTTGCACTGATCAATTAATCCTTGACCCATTTGTTTCTCTAGGTAGTTCTTTGGGGACTGACAAATTATGGATCCAATATTTGGATGCAATCAACACTGACATTATGAGAATTAATAAAACTCATTATCCTCTGACTGTTTGCTCCCCATGGCAAGGGAAAGGATGGTAATTTAATGTTGTTTTCATTAACTGACATTCTAAGTAGCCATAAGCTTGTGCCTCCAGTTAATGTATTAAAAATGGAAACAAAACTTGAAGTTTTTTGTAAAGCAAAAAGCTTCAAAATTATGCTACTAGCCAAGCAACCAAAATGATGATGTTTCTCTATTTTTGAGAGCGTGCCTTTGGGAGATTATTTTCATTTTGCTTTTTCTTTTTTTCTCTTTTATGTAATAAAATATTGGAACATTACTTATCCTAATGTAGAAACCATATGAAATTATTACTACCTGTTCTGTTATGCATAAAATGTGTACACAAACAGAGATTTCAGACATCTGCCTTATAACCAGTAAGGAACAAAGTGAAACAAGCAAATGGCTCAGGAGTTACACATGTGTGCAGGTAGGTTTGCATATAACTGCAAGAGAAAACTCTGCTCCTAGTGGATCTGAAAGCAGAGGAAAGGTTTTTTAGTATCTATCGGTGCAGGATGAGGGATATGTCTCTGTATCTGACTGTATCTGACTGTGCTAGACACCCTGTGCAAACATTCACCTAAACTTTAATCACTGCAAGCTAAGTGCCTGCAATGAGTTAATCCTGTGTGTCCTTCTTGCAGGCAGTCACTGTGGACATCCTCTTGTCCCACCTGCCTTCTTGGGGTCAGAGGAATATCTCTGGACAGAAGGTGCCTATTCTGTCTCCACTGGCTCTGGAGGGAGTCCAGGTGAGTGGGTCAGACTAAAAAAAAAAGACTTATCTGTTTGGTGGCTAAACCAAGGCAATTCCCAGCCTTGTCCAGATGGGATTACTGTGACTACTGATTAAACCTAGGGCTCTGATTAAGAAAGCTAAACCAGCAGCTTTCTTTGCTGTCTGTCATAATGCAAAGTCTGTGAGCAAATCTTCATTTTCTGTAGATTTTGTCCAGAGAAGGGCTCTTGGTGTATGCTCACCTCACTGTGCATTCAAACTGACAGAGGATTATTGCTCCCTTGGATCATTATTTTGCACTTGTGAAAATATGCAAATTGTATTGCATAAATTCTGCTGCCAAAGCAGCGTACCCAGCTGTGGATTTCAGCATTGCCCCTTCCCCTTAGAGACCAAAAAGTACTGGTTGGGGTGACTGTCATGACGGAATTGTTGTTCCCTCACCCCATCACTCCACAGCCACTCCAACATCCTAGTTACTGATACATTGCTACAACTGTGGCAATACAGTAATACAGATATTTTCAGAACAGATTAAGTTAGCTGAACGCAAGACATCTTACGCACACAACCATTGTGTAACTATAAATAATATACATATAAAAACCATGTAAAAAACTTGTGTGGCATTAGACATTCGAAAGTTATCAGGACAGCATGTTTTAAGAAGCTACTGCCTTCTAAATGAAGCTTTTAACTTTTGAGCTACCCAGCTTCTGCACTGCAGCAACAAAGGAGCACACAACTACTCTAGCTGCGTATTTCAGCTGAAAAGATGGCAGTTGTGACCTGAGCAGACAGAATTTAAACTGTTCCAGGTAGATGTTTTTTCTTTCTGGCCGTACCCTCTCTGTGGATAAGTGTGACTTTATAATTTCAGACAGCTCTTCTACCAAGGCCAGCCTAGTACTCAACATTTGGCAATGTCAGTGGGTGCCGTGCCTTAGCAAATTTTTTTGCTTAAGACACTAACACAGAAATGTATCCTGCCAAGGCTCCTAAGATGTGTGTCTCTGCCTTGTTGAGTCATTACATTAGCTAGTTCCACTTAGAGCTATGAGCTAAAACACTGGGGAATGAAAAGTCAGCCTCATTTCAGTGACTTCAGTATGTCTGCAGAGATTTAAGCCAGAGTATTGCACCCACTGTAGATTAAATATCTGTGTGTTATTTATAACCACAAATACACAGTCGTTTGTAAATTAGTCTTTGCAAACTTTGGTTTGCATTAAAAACACACTTTGCAGTCCATTCTGCCTTTGGATCATCTGTCAGTGTCTTGCTGCCTTCCACACGGCATTCCTGATCCATTCATTGATAAACACCTCATGGACATCAGGGAAGAGAGATTTATCCCTTGGCAAGTAGGAACTCTTTATTTACACCACCTACTGATAGGGTTGCATATCACGTGGAGCGTTTTGATATTTCCATAGCATAGGAAGTCTCAGTACCGATATTTTACAGTACCAATAAAAAATTCTTTACTCTTATGAGCATTAACCATAGATATAATGCATTAGACTGAAACTGGCAAGGAAACTGAAATCCAATTGAGGTCAGTTCTTTTTATATGTTGTTTCTGTTTAAGGGCTTTAAGACACTGCCAATCACCTCTAATTGCTCTAAACAGTCTGCATCAAGTGTGATTACCCTGTTGAATTCCCACTGTTGTCAGGGTCTTTATTTTAGCAAAAAGTCTAAGCACTTATCAGATCTTCCTAACAAAACACTTTAGCTGCAGCCCAATACCTTAACCCTGCTGTGCTATTGTCTCCTTTCAACTACATCCTGCGTCTAACTATGCCATCTTTGATGGATCTATGTAAATACGGACTGAAAAGCCCCAGTGAAACCTTTTGTTAAGTAAATACGGAAATTCAAATAAGGACACAACAGAAATTTCATCATATAGCTTGTGTATGGCCCAGCTTTATCCAGTATTCTTATATAAATGTCAGTGAGACAAATTTTTGTCGCACAGGCTTTTGCAATCTACCACTTCTATGAGCTGGAAGATACGGTCGAATAATAACATGGAAATACAATTATAAATAACAGGACTGTATTTTAAATATAGAGGGGGTGTTAGTGCATACAGAGATCTTGTTTATTTTAAATTTTTCTGGTGAATCAAAAGATGCAAAATCCTGGGGTAGAATACTGCACTTTACAAGGTCTTAACTGACTTTTCCTGATGCACTCTTCTCTGGTAAATGTTTGCATTACCTTTGTCAGATTTGGGAAAATAAGACAGGCAAGCCTGAGCCTGCAAACTTGGTCAAGATAAGCACAAATAAGACTACAGAAGCTTCAAGTTCATTTACAGAAGTGGTCTAATTTGGGCATCAAGGTTTCCTACCCTGGCTCCCACAAGAAGAAAAAAGCTGATTTTAAATCCACTCGTACAAATGCAACAATTCTGTTAGGAGAAGTTAGACATATATTATAGATACTCTGTTTTCTTTGTATAGGTACTCTACTTGCTGTCAATACCAGTTTGGGAAACTCCTGCCTTGTGGGATTTTGGAATACCTCCTCACGGTGATTTTGTTCACAGCATTGCCCAACAGAGTTGCATTAGTACACTACGGTGAGCTGTAACCTGCAGCATTGGAAGCAAATTGTGTGAAGTCGAGAGGGGTGAAGAAAAGAGAACCAGAAATTTCTCAAGATCTTTTTGGCCCCAGAGAAAATGGCAGTATAAATGCATTCACAGTTTCATATAAATTGCGTAACTGCTCTTGCCATTCGTTCCTTCTCTTCTGTCATCCTCTGCCTTCAGGGGCAGAAGTTCCAGTATGGAAGAACCTGAAAAGTTTCTAGGACAGAACCATGGTTTGTCAAATCCCTTAGCTATAGTTAACTGCCTTAGCTTAGACCACTGCTATAACAAATGAATGAGAACTCAGTGTTGTGTTAGCTTAGACCACTGGTGTAATCAACAGATGGCAAACTCGAGGTTGTCCTGGCTCTTTGGTGGCTCCTGCTGGATTCCATGGATATCAACATCTGCACTGCCTAGTTCAAAGGTAAAGGTCTATGCATGCAGCTGAAGCCACAATTCTGATTGAAACGCAGCCTTATCCTTAGAAAGGAAGTGTACTTGAGCTCATATTTTTTAGTTTCACATTCTTAATAGAATGGGTTTGCTTCTCTAATCACTTATTTCAGATTGTGTCTCTCTCATCTAATTTATCTAATGCTCATCTCTAATTTAATTCTACCTTCTTACAGTAGGATCTCCCTACTTCCACTGAGAGCAGAACTTCACTGGGTGTTCACCAGGAAGTGACAAGCTCCTTCCAAGTTCTGAGGAGTTCAATTCTGATTTGTCTCATAGCCTTTTCCCCATCAAAATATTTAATGTAGGGTTGCAAGCCTTTACCCCACTACCAACAAATCATCTACTTATTTAATTTTTGAAAATGTGCACGTGGGACACATTTCAAATGATCCTGACAAAAAACAGAGAGGAGATTCATTTAATGGTAGAAATGTTTCCTTTAGAGGATGTCAGTCTATGCTCATTGAAAAAAAAGATATATATATAAGTAAGAAATGATGAGCAAAGAGCCTGTTTTATTTTGACATTTAAAAGATACATTGCAAGTATTCTCATGACTGTCACAAGAAGTAGGTATACTGTGCTATTTCGGTCACAAACTCAGCAGTGAGTGGCTATTATCTATTTTAAAAGTGCTATCGGTTAAGATACTCTGTGGCTTCTTATAGTGAGTAGATTAGCACCTTATAAATCAGTACAGGAACCAGAGTTGGCCTAAAGGTATTGGGAAAACACAATGCTTGAGTGTCCCTTGTCCCAGAGACCTTTCAATGCAAATGGATGAGATAAGTGCACAGGGAGAAAAAGGAAATCATGGGGCAGCATAGTTAGCTGCAGGAGGACAGCAAACATTGTTAGCAGTGCAGTGGCTTGCAGAGAGTGAAGCAGAGGGAAAGAAAATAAGGGAGTGAAAGAAAGGATTAGAACAAAGAGCCAATGAGCTGAAGGAGGTAAAAATATGCACACAGTTGAAAATATGCACATCTGTATGTCTCTGGATGCTTAGTGACCCCTGCTTTGGCTGCTTTTGCGATTCCTTCTACTGCCTGAACCATGCAATATGAGTAAGATGAGTCATATTTTCTACTTCTTGTAAAATGGATGTAGGAGTCCATGAACGCTCTTTTTTACCCTCCTTCTCCCATTAGTTCTCCTTTGAGTTTATGTTCCCCCCAGGAAGTATCTATCTGTTGGTATTAGCCACAGCTCTTGTTCAAAGTCATGCCTGCTCACAGGGGCAGCCCCTTGTGCAGTCTGTCTGATACCTTTGCTACTATTTCTTCTTATATTGAGCTATATTATACACGGAGATTTTGTTTAAAACATTAAAAATGCACTATTTGATAGCTTTACAAAGCTAAGATACAGTCAGTCTTTCAGTTCTTTCAATGATTACATTGCTGGAATCAGGTTTCTAAAAGGACTAGCATAGACACTAACTTACTTTGTGTTGGATGCTGAGTTCCTTTATTGCCTCGGCGTTAAATCCTACATGAAATACGGTGTCGTTCATTCATAAGGAATCAGAAGCATTCATTCTTAGACAATCTGCCCCAAGTCATGCTCAGCTGTTGGTGGCTACGACAACCCAAATTGTCCTTCTATAACTTCTTGCTGTCTTTTAATGTTGGAATGAGAATTGACAGCTATTTTAGTGGGCTCATGGTTTGAGAATGGACTACACAGCTTCCAACTTGAGCATGCAGTCATATCACTAGTACTTAAAAACTATAAGACCTTCCTGTCCCTTGGGAGGCAGGCAATATTTTCAGAGAAAAAGGTATGACACAAGGCCTTATTGACATGAGCCTCTAGATATTTTTATTACACCAAGGATTTCTGACCATGTGGGTCAATTGCTCCTTCGAGGTTCTCCTTTTGTGCTGGTGCTCATCAAAGATTATGTGCAGGAGACACCCTTTTAAAAATAATTTCAGGGTCTGCAGTAATTTGGAGATCAGAGATGACTTGAAAAGCTGATTAGTTCTTCTGAGTGCTTTCATTATCTCTACAAGATCATAAGTCTACAGAATTTTCTTTTGGCACCTCTGACACCTCTTGGCACAACTTAGTGATCTACTGCTCTCATTTCACAGAGAATCTAAGCCCTATGTTAGCACCTGCAGTCATGAAAGAGAAAATAACATTACGTGTTATGATGCTTCTTTCCTGTTTTGCGCTGCTGTTTCTTTGTGATATGGCAGGAACTGAAATAGAAGTTGCAAGCTCTGAATGATCTGCTTGATAAACACTTAGTGTGAATTCATAAATAGTCCCTGGAGCAACTGTACCATAAGGAGGAGTAAGAGGTGAGTACACAGTTATAATCTCTTCCACTTGAATTGCAACAATAGGGACTAATTCTAGAAATGAAGAGCAGTTATTTGCTATTCACTAAGAGAGCATACAGTCTTTCAAAACTCTCCCTGAAGTTATCAAGACTTAAAATTATATAATGGACTGTAATCTGCCATATTCTTAGTCTGTAGTTGTATAATGTGGCTACTGATGATTTAAAGTAGCTGTCAACTATTAGTTATAGGCATTTATATTCATATATATATATATACATATATATGAACATGTATTTATATGAATGGCCATCTCTCTTTCTCCCTCCCTAGTTCAACCTCACTAAAAAATATCGTCCACACAAGTAGCTACTAGAAAATTAAAAAATTAAAGACCCACCACAAATTATGCCAACTCGGGTGCAAAGATTGTCCACAGAAGCAATACTATGGAGTGTAATTATTCTCATTAAATTGAGAAAGGTTAATTATTTAAGCAACCTTGTCTAGTGGAAGGTATGTGGATTGGAACTAGGTGATCGTTAAGGTCCCTTCCAAACCAAACCTTCCTATGATTCCATGATTAGCCAAAGGCCTGATGCTAAACTTGCAGACCCTTTTTATCCACTAAGCCTCCTAGTTTTCCTTTTAGTTTCCCAAAACCCATGAAGTCTTAAAGACTCCAACTATAAAATAGCCAACTAGTTGATCAACAGGATTTTATCTTCCTGTCCATGTCTGTCTGGAAAAGCTGTGTTCAGCTGGGGTCCCAGCTGGCAGCGGCAGAAGAACCCTGAGGAGGATGCACATTCCCCTTTCCTTGGTACAACATAATGACTCAGTGGCCTCGAGGTAGCTTAGGCTGACTGTTTTGGACACTGCCCAGTTCAGAATACCATTAGTAATTGTAACAAGCGTGACTTACCTGTTTGACTTTCTATGACTGTGCCACAGGGCAACAGGGCTCCTTGTGCCACCAGACCACTACTGGCAGCACTTTGAACTGGATGGTTAACAAAGGTCTTTAGCAGAGACTAAAGAGCCTTACAAAACTGACTTCAAGTTGAAATGCATAGTATAACTAGATTTTTCTTTAAAAACACCTATTTTAGTACTAGCATATTAAAGTTTTCTCTGAATTTTATGGGAACTGATGCATAGGCCTTTGGGGGATTTTATCCTGTCATATTGAAAGCAGTAGTTCATGTCTCCCTTGCCTTTTCAGAATTTTCAATGATAGCATTAAATGACATGCCATATTAACCAAAACTCAATTTCTTTTGCTTAAATTTCAGCACAAAGATTTACCTGTATCAAGAACAGTGGATATCAAAGGCTGGCTCACTTGTTGGTGTTAAAACTATAAAAAAAAATCATCCCTTTCTGAAAATACACTGTGTCATGCTGAAAATGCTAAATGACCCTTCAGACTTCGCTGAGAAACATTATCTATTCAATTAATGGGCCATAAAATGATTTAGATAAAAGGCAAGCCTGAAATGTCTTTAGAGATCCAAGAGAGGAAAGCTAATGCTATCTAATTTCTTAAACTTCAAGGATATAAAAGGTTCGGGAAATGTAAAACATCACTTGCACAGGATTCTGCATAACACTTTAGGAAACCAGAAACTACAAACTGAAGGGGAAGTGCAACATCCTATATGCAGTAAAACACACATTAATGCATGAATGCACACTGTCATTTTCCAGGGCCGACACATTTAACACACTTTTCACCTGGGGTGACTAAGGGAAGAGAAGGTCAAGTTATCTGACTGCAGACATTGGTCAATGGCTCTGTGTGATCAGAATGAGCACTTTCCTGCTTCCCACAAACCAGTACACCAGTACCTCTCATAAGTATATATTTTTCAATGCATGAAATAATTTATTAGCTGACATGGCTATTATGCCATGATAAACCAGCAATTGTAGATCTGTATTGATACATATGAAAAAAATGTTAAAAAAAAAAAGGAAAAACCAAGGATTTAGCTTTCATTGATTTTGTCCAACTGGATTTGAAGATTTCATCCTATAATTGCTCAAGTTGCAATATCATTTCAGCTTTGCAGAAGACTACTTGAATTTTAATGATTTTTTTCCCTGCATGTTTTATAGTATAATAGTCTGTCTGCTGTCAGTTAACTGATATCACTTTGTTCTCAGCTACACCCCTTATGGAGATTCCAATGACATCTTCCCTCTCTCAGGTGCAAAGAAATTATCATTTAATCTTTAGCAGGTCCTCAAGTGTTCAGTGCACAGTCTTAAGGAGCAATCATGATGTACAGGAGAGGGAGTCACATGAGCTCCCTATTGCCACACATTTCATGGCAATAAACTGCAGACAAGAGCCTATGCACTCCAGTGAGCCGTGATCAGGATACTCTGTTTTATGTTGTTTGGTTTGGCTGACTCAAAATCGTTGAACTATTTGAGAAAGACTAATGATTTTCTCCTTCTAAATTTATAGATAGGAAAAGGTAGGTGTCCCCAACCAGAAGGAGAGCAATCAGCAGTGGTAAGGAGTCATTTGCACTGTATACAAAATGTTAGCTTTGTCTTTCAAAGCCCTGAAAATACAGTGCACCACTGAATCACACAAGGCTGAGTTAATATTGGTGGCTAACTCATTATACATATAAAGGCATAAACCAGCCTCAAAGTAGCAAAAAAGATGGAGTTGAGATATTTTTGGCAAACTTAACTTTCATGATTTCAGTAAATTTAATAGAGGTTTATTGCACTAGGAGATAAAACACATTTCAGTAGATTTCAGGTGCTGGATGTCAGGATAATGAAAGCAAAATGCAAGGAACCAATAAAAATGTGTAAATTATATCAGTCCAAGGCAGAAAGGACAATGTATCTAAGAACAATGAATTTTATAAATGACTCTAAGCTTGCTTTCCAGTCGAGGTGTGATGTGGGTGTTCCAGTCTCCCACATCCAGGATTGTCCAGCCCCCATGCTGTTGCTGCACTGAGTCCATGATTACTGAGTGAGAGTAGGAGCTTTGCCTGGGCAGGAGCTGCTGGGTGCTGTCTTTCCTCAGTGGAAGGATTGTTTCAGCTCTCTTCTCTCCACCCACACTGCAGTTATAGGGCAAACTGCATCAACATAAAATCTTTGAGGCCTTTATATCTCACAGTCTATGAGGACAATTGATCAAGAAGTTCAAACATCACTAAAAATGAGAGAACTGACAGAAGGAAAGGCATTGCAGTTGTGTTATGCCTCCTGCTCTTAAGAAAAATGGAATAAATAAGAGAACAACTTACTAGCTCTGCCTAGGGATCATGTTTTTCTTCTCACCAACAGATTGAACCTTCTTATATGGCTATGTAACAGCACAAATCCAGGAAACCGCAGCTCTTGGTACATGGAAAATGATGAAACACGTATAAGATGTGAGGGCTGGTCTGCCAGAATGACCTGCACGTTGTTCAACCTTCAGGTTCAGTCTTATCTCCAGCCCAGGACTCAGCACTGTTGCTGGCAGTGCCATTTCCAGGAGCTCTCTCCTTCTAGGACTGTCTGCTCCAGATGTGCTGTCATGAGAATGCTGTCAAGTTCCTGTTGAGAGATTTCATGCCTTCCTCACACGTAAGTGGTAAGATTAGGTTTTGTTGAGATGACTAAGTTTTCTGATAGTGCAAACCTTGCCAGGGATATGCCATGATTTCTATTACTGTGGCTCATGACTACCTATGAAGGCATTTCCATGAATACTGGAGGGACAATGGGGCAACTGGTCACAGTGTGACCTGATTTTGCTGACAGTTTAAATTCTGCAGCATTGTTCCCTGACAAGTACCATGGTCAAGGAAATGTTTACTGATATCAGTGCTCTCCCAAGTTCTGGGCAGCATCCTTATTGCCTGTGCTGTGACCTTCTGAGAGCACTTGGATTAGCCAAGCTGATCCTAGTTAGACTCCGTGTGTTTGCTGAGATGCTGTGGCAGCTGGTGACACAATAGGCAGCTCTCCTCCACGTAAGCCACTATCCCTCAATGACTTCTTTCATCAGTCTGATGCGATGGAAGTGAATAGGTTATTGGTTTTACAGTAGTTGAAAAACCAAGGAGCTATTCACAGAAGCATCTAGGTCAAGCTACATGTGTTTGGACTAAGCAAAGTCCCTTTTAGTTTTTAAGGGGAAGCTGGACTTCTGTGGTATGTCAGCTGAGTCTCCTTTTTCCTTGGTTATATTATCCAGTAGAGCTGATGTACTTCATTATTAAGTGTTTATAAAACTCTTGTCAGCTCTTTGAAGCATGCGAGGTGTGAATCACTCAAGCTATAGCTGTTAATGGTGTACGAGTACTTCTGCAGGAGTAGGTTACTTGGTTTCTTGTTATTCAGAACAACTAAAGGTCACATGAAAAGAATTTAGAAGAATCTAGTCATGGTGTTTTGCTTATAGTTAGTCAGCAAGCAGCATTTATGTAGGAAATTATGTGAGATTTGACTTTTTGATATGAAAAAATATTAGACAAATGGAAACTAGTAAATTGTTTGGAGGATGCTGTCTGTCTGCTCTGCCCTGGGGTAATCTTGATAAAGATCATCTGCAGTGGGTGAGTGCTAGATCGAAAGCCTGGCATAGTCTGCCAGGAAACTTGCCCCAGATATGGCAAAAGTTGTTTGAATATGAGGTGCTTCCGAAGAAACACTTGGGTGTGGGGTGTGTGCTCATCTGCGCCATTTCTCTGCCTTCCTGACCACTGGCTCCACAGAAGAAACCTCCCCTTGGCCCTCCTTGCACTGGAAAAGCAGTGAGAACATTAATATAAGTTACTTTATTCACTTTCCTAATTCAGTGAATGGAGGTTTTCTGAGCTGCTGAAGTTCTCACAAAGTGGTGCAGTAATACCACCCAGAGGGTTTGAGAAAAACCTTTAAGAGGATCCCCTCACAGTGGCTTTGTGGCCCAGAGCCTGCTGCTCAGGGTTGGTAAGGGAGACATTTGCATCAAAATTTTGAAGCAGGGAAGCACAAGAAGGGTCAGGAAGAAGCACAGAGCAATAAACTCTCCCTATGGCCACAGGCTTAAAGTTCACAGGGCAAGTGCTGAAGCAGGAAGTGACACTGCTGAAAGTGCTTTAACTGGATGCAGAGGTGAACACAGAGGGACACAGAGTGTGCACAGAGTGTGCACAAGCCTGTGATGGGAAGACCAGCAGGACAGAGTGGTTGGAAATGGAGGTAGAAAGTCAGAGGCAGAAATCAGAAATGGGGGATGAAGGGGATGATGAGCTGGCTGGTGGTCACTGCCTCTCGCACACATGAGGGTCTGCACTGCCAGCACAGCAGTGTCAGAGCTGAACTCCTCTACAGAGACTACTGTTCTCCCTTTCTGAACTTTCAAAAACTTAAAACAAAGTTCTTTGCCTATTTCTGCCTTTCTTCAAGTGTATTTGCACATATGCTTTACATTAATTTCAGCTCTCTGAAGATAAATCATTGAACTACACACCCTCAGGTGGCAGCTTCAGCAGGCTTGGGGTTGGGAGGCTGAGGGGTCTTATGGTGAGTGGGGGTCTGATGGGACCTGCTTCTAAACCGTATAAAGCAGTGAAACATTTTAGTTACAGATGGGAGATGGAAAGCTATATTATATTGGTATAAAATGTTATGGAGCACCTTCCCTAAGAAGACAAGCTGAGATTGTTGGGGTTGCTCAGCCTGGAGAAGACTTCCGGGAGACCTCATTGCAACTTTTCTGTGCCTAAAGGGGACTTAAGAGAAAGATGAGGACAGACATATTAGCAGGGCCTGTTGGAATAGGACAAAGCGTAAACATTCTAAACTGAAAGAGGGTAGATTTTACTAGATAGAAGAAAGAAACTCTCTACGATGAGGGTGGTGAAACAGTGGCACAGGCTGCTCAGAAATGCTGTATGTGCTCCATCCCCGGAAACATTCGAGGTCAGCTTGGCAGGGCTCTCAGCAACCTGATTGAGTTGGGAACGTCCCTGCTCATTGCAGGGGGCTTGGACTAGCTGGTCTTCAGAGGCGCCTTCGAGCCCGAACCATGGCAGGATTCTGCCGTTCCGTGCTCCTGCGGCTCCCCGCGCCTCCATCCCGCACGGAACTCAGGCGCGGCTTAGCTGACACCATGCTGCCCTCTCGCGGCCACAGGTGGAAATGGCTTTTCGGCAGCGCAGCCCAGCCTCGCCCGGTGACAGAGCAGGGACGGCTCGGGGGGAGCAGCCCCCGAGCCGCTCACGGCCACTCCGGCCGGGGACAGCTCTGTCACAGCAGCAGAGTGCGGGGAGCAGCAGCCGCAGCTCTGTGTTCCCACTGTCGCAGCGCTGCGTGGGTGCAGACCTGGGGGCTCCCCATCTCCCTGCGGCTGGCTGGGGTCTCCTCAACCGAGGCACTGATTTTCCTCAGCCTCGCCAATCCAGGCTTTAGCTAACTGAGAATGGTCCGCACAAGGCTTCTCCTTGCAAACACGTGCTGCAAATAATCACAAATTAATGTTGCTGGATACAAGTCTTAAGAGCTAAAAAGTAGTGCAGTGGCACAAACAGAGAGGGTTTTTTCCTTCCTCTGTCTTCTGCTTTTTAAGTGAATTTTCTAAGGTATTGCTCTACTAACAAAAAAAAAAAAAATCCTAAACTTTAAATGGAAAAGATCTTGTACTTTCGTAAGAAGAAAAAAGGTCAGAATGCTGCATATTTTCTTGTTTTGAAGAGATGGATCTCTATGAATAAAATAAAATCTTGGGACTTGCATTAAAATTGGGAAAATAGACAGTATCGTCTACTTTATTAAAATTCCCAAGCTAGTAATTTACACTTGAGGTCAGTTTGTCCCTGTGCATTGCCTTGCCTGTCCTCTATTCCTGGACTGCCGAACGCTGAATGCACTCTCCTTTTTCAAGACTGTGATTACATTTAACATGCAGAACCCACACGGAGGCTATTCCTGAAATGCAGTGGAGCCCATTATAGCTTATAACCAAATCCCCTCTCATTTCTTTGGGTTTTTTAACTTTATGGGAAAATACTCTACAGAAAGTATTTGCCATTTCGTGCTCTAGAACATGGCAGTCTGGTTGAATGAAGATTAATTTCTGATTTGTGTCTCACTTTTGGAGTATGTAGCATATGTTTGGCTACAGAAAGGTCATTTTTTATCACTGCAGCAGCAGAGGACAGCTTGAAAACAGAACTCAGGTGCAACAGATATTTGCTTTGGACTGGAGCCATTCTGCAATGAGCTGAAGAAGGAAGTCCTCTCCTAGTGAAGGACTAAATCTAGGATTTCTTCCAGTACTGCAGTCAGACAGTCATGCCACCAAGACGCTGAGGAGATGCTGAGGTTCCTGCCTCTCAGAGAGGGCTGCTGCCCTGCTGTTACCAAGGCCTTTCTCAGCATGAGAGGCATGGACATACTGGAGAGAGTCCAGTGAAGCACAGCTAAAAGGATTTAAGGACTGGAGCATCTCTCCTGTAAGACTGAGACAGCTGAGACTGTCCAGTCTGGAGAAGAGAAGGCTCAGGGGATCACATCAATGTATGTAAATACTTGAAGGGAGGAGCAAAGAGGAGAGAGCCAGGCTCTTCTTGGTGGTGCTCAGTGCTAAGACCAGAGGCAATGGGCACAAACTGAAACATAGGAGATTCCCTCTGAACACCGCAGAAACATTTCTTCAGTGTGGGGATAAGGGAGCACTGGCCCAGGTTGCCCAGAGATGTTGTGGAGTCCCCATCCTTGGAGAAACTTGAAGGCCATCTGGACATGATCCTGAGCAATTTGCTGTAGATGGTTCTGCTTGAGGAGGTGGTTTGGACCAGATCATCTCCAGAGATTCCTTCCCACCTCAGCTATTCTGTTACTCTGTGAGCTTTCTCTCATCAGAGTCAAAAGGTATAAGTAATACCTTGATTCTTCAGAAGTTTCATTTCATTCTGACACCATGGCACATTTGTAGTAACCATAGTATTCTGGAGATGTCTGTGAACCTGGCAGCTCTGTCTGACCTGGTTATGTGGCAATTTATTGTACGGGGTCTACGGTCTCTAAGTAAGGAACTTAATATACCACACTCTTGGAATGTTCATCTTTAAAAAATAATTCAGCATTAGCTGGCCTGTTTAGTCTAATGTAAAATGTTTTATTTGCAGTATCTGTTCCAATAAAGTCCCAAAACCTGAGAGCTTCCAAGTAACTATTGCGGAATGTGGAATTCATTATTCACAGATGGTCTCCTTTCTATGCAGGTGAAATAGGGTCACTGCATATCTCTATATATTCTTTTTTTCTTTTGGTGAACATTAGGAATCTAATCCTCACTCTTCCCAGAACCAGTAGAAGATTTTTTTCTCTCCAGCTGATCAGTGTTGTGTTACTCTAAGGATAACTTAGGTGCATTACCTCAGCAGAAACTTGGGTTGACTCACTGGTATGGATAACAGTGCTATACAAGACAGCAGATCTAGAGAAAAAAAAATTCATATTCTTCAAACACCAGAGCAATATGTAGCTATTATGATTTTGAGTTGTTATTCCAAAATCTCCGCTGATGAGATATTTCCAGCATCTCTCCTAAAGATGCTTTTTTTTTTTTTTCTTTTTTTTGTGGTAAATCAGAGAAATGAACTTGGAAGCAATTTCTCAAGTAATTCTTTCTCTTTGCTGTTGTTTATGACATCCTCCCTGCAAGTACCATGTTCTGAGGGCAACACCTCCAGGTGAGTTGTATATGACAATATTCCAGCATTCCAGGTAACAGAGTGGAAATCTGCTGTCTAAATGGTTTGCTGAGAGCACTGTTACTACTTCATGGAAGGCTGTGAAGACAACACTTAACAGCTCACACCCCCATATTTCAGACTTCTGGACCAGATGCCCGACACTCTAGATCTAATAAATGGGAAAATATTATAATAGCTAGAATTGTGTCTGGTACATTCCTGAATGGTGTTAGCACTAGGATTTGCACATCTTTCAAGAAAGTCAGCAGCTGCAAAAAACCAGTCCCAATAAGAGCAGCTGCAGATTTCATCAACTTGTCTTTTCATGTCTTCATTTTCTTAGTCAAAGCAGGACAGATGGTTCAAGTATTTAGCTGCAGGTACAACTGCAGCTGGGGTAGGAAAGGTATATTTAATGCAATGCAATCAACTTTCCAATCTTTTTAAAGAGGGTCATCATTGTTTCTTACCAATCAGCAGGACGAGGGGATAAAAGGACACCAGCTCTTCCTAAAATAGAGCAGAAAATTGGCATTGTTCTCTTCCTCCTGTTCTGTTCTGGTCAATAATGCACATTCAAACATGCAGAAGCGTTCATGTTTCCAGAGCCCAGCAAGGTAAAGATTTAAAACAAATGAAAAAATGGCACAATAACATAATATGCTGATAGAAAAGAGCTGTCAAAGTAATTATGATTTGGTTATAGATCAAGAATAATGAAAATCACCCACCATTTAAGTACAGGGAGGCAAAAGTTTTATGGTGAATAAAACATTTTTCCAATTTAGCTTAAGCATAATGCGTAAACAACAATTATATCAAATAATTTGACCAGTCATATGTAATACATGCCTAATGAAAACATTGATGGGTTCTACACATATTTATGAGTAGGCAAAGGATGAGAGTTATGAGGCAGATCTATGCATTCAGTTCTGATATCAGATAGAGTATATAAGCAATCAATACACTGTAAAGAGACATGACTCCTTGGGGCATGTTCAAGATCTCTTTTCTAACTTGCTGTCTCTGGTCATGAACATAAATCTGCTCTGCTGTAAATCTGGATATCAAGTCCTAGGTGTTTCTGTGTCCCTGTTATGCCATGTTGGCATTTGACTGAGACCAAATATAGAATAATTGTAAAGAAGGTTCTGTAGGATGTGGCCTTTTTGCTTGGAGTAGATTTGCTCGTGCATTCAATCTGAAATAGAAATTCAGACAAAAATCTAGGACATTAGCTAGACCTGGAGGCAGACTACCCAGATAATTCCCTTTCCTTTCATTCTGAAAAACATATATTTTAATTCGCAAGATCATGTCAGATTACCTACATTTTTTGAGACCATCAAGAAAGGTCTCAAAAAAAAAATTGCATGGTTACAGATCAACATTTCAGATTTTTTTCTGTTGAGACAGAATTTCATGTAGACCTCCTGAAATAAACTTTCCCCTGTTCTACAATAGACCAAACAAAGCTTTAGCAATGGTATAATCATATGGGCGTGTGTATTTGTTTCTCTTGTGCTCTCCTTGGCAGCTCTTGAATCCCGTCATGATTTTGGCCAGGCAGTCATCTCAGAGGTTATGAAGACAGGTGTTGTCTAGGGAAGCCTGTGCCCTTTACTCTCATGAGGAACACATATGTGAGAAAAACCTAGGGCCAGATGAAAATGAGAACTCAGCACTCATATTTTTGACATTGAAAGTTCTTCATGTGTAAGATCCAAATTATAAGAAAATTAGTTCACTAAGAAAAAGATACCAACACTTTTTTAACATCAAAACAATAATTTGGATTTTGACTTAGGCAAAGGAACTAGTAAATCAGCTGTCCTCAGCGCTCCTTGTGCAAGGTACTGTATTTCAGTGTGGGACTGTCAGAACAATTACTTTGACACAAAGTTCAGAGGTCAGACTAGAAGACCAGAACCATAGGGGGGCAGGCTCTGTACTCAACATGGAATAACACCACTGGTGGCTCAGTTTTTGGGCTTACCCCAGAGCTGGCAGGAGAAACCAGAGCACGGCAAAAAGCACTGAAGTATGACTTGTCCAGCTGGGCACCGCTGCTGTTTGTGCCTGTGATTCCTTCCCTTTTGCAAGGAATCTCATCTTACTAGTTCATCTCTTCCCCTTAAAGTGAGTGGGACGACCTGGACCCTACAATCAGAAGCAGATAAACATGTCCACAGGATGTGTCATCCCATCTTAAACAGAGTGCCTCGAGTAAGATGAATTGCCTTCCTCAAGCGCCTATTTCTTTCCACTAGCTGACAAAGAAGCTCACAAAGCCAGCTTAGGCTGCAGCTCTGACTTATAGATGGATCGAATTAGGTGGGTTGGATCCTCTTTAGGTTGTCTGACAAAGTCAGTGAGTGACTGTGGGGAACACACCCTTCTTGCAGGGGTTGCAAAGCTTGCAGAAAATACCGTCAAAAGTTTGATCAATTCCTCTGGCAGGAGAACCGGGTTCATGACTATAATCCAGCAGACAGTTAACTGCACTTTAAGGTCCTTCTTCATTAATATTTCCAGAAGTAGGAATCATTGTTATAATGCTATTTTTAATGGTGATTTAAATGATTCATAGCATTTACAAAGACTTTGTTTTGCCACTGCAATTATTGACCAGTTATGTCTATCACACTACCATTGCCCTTTAAAAGATCATAGAGGTTTTTATTTTTAATGAAAACGAGCTTTAAAAATATCGTCTGAAAACTTTTCATTTTCCTTAATGCGACCATTTGAAAATACCCAGACTTCCTAAATGCATTCATTTCTGCTTTTCTTCTCTTCGCCTCACTGGGTCAGGTTGACATTTGTTTTGTGCAGGGTGGTCAGGATTCTCTACCTGTGCACAGCAACAAGATGCCAAATGCCAGCTGAGAGAGAGGCGTTTTTCTGGAAATCCTTCCTCCATGGCTCTTGCACATCTGGTGCACAGTGAAATGCAGACTGCAGCGAGTAAAATGTACAGCGTTGCCATGTTAGTTTACACTTCTTTTTTTTTTTATTTTTTTGTCTCCACAAATGCCCACACAGAGTCAGTTACAAGTATATGTATATGTATATGTGTATGTGTATGTGTCTGTATATGTACATGTATGATCCTGCTCTCAGCTTCTCAGGACATGATCCAGTCTGGAGGCTATAATTAAGAGCAGACACTCCCTCTTCACCCTCCAGAGACTGCAAGAGAGGATCACTGTTGCTTTTTCCATCTGACAAATAATCAAATCTCCTTTCTGTCTGTCAGCTGTGAGGCAGACACCAGCCTGTCATCCAGAAGAGATGCACAGGGTGAGCCACACAAAAAATGCAGAATTCCTTCTATCGCCCCAAACAGGGGACAAGACTCCGTGGGTGTCCCGGGTCAGCGTAACCACCTATTGCAGCAGAGATTTAGGACAAAATCTGTGGTGTCCTTGCAAGGATTGCAGATGGATTTTCTTTGCCTGTGTGTGTTCTCCACATCACAGCTTGCACGGGGTCGCTTCAGCCCTCAGTAGCATGACTCGGTACTCCTGGGAGGCAGATGGTGTCCAGATGGATGAGCTGTCTGCCGCATCCCAGCCAGCCTGCACAGCCAGGCAACTGTGTGAGGGCAGTAACCGGTGCTCAGGGAGGTCATTAAGGGATTGATTGCTAGAGGATGAGCTTTGACATCCAGGAGTTGCACGTAGGAACTGGAGTGTCTGACCTTTAAAACAGTTTAATTAAGATGAACACTCAGTCAATTTGTATTCAGAGGTTTCTTTACTGTGACACAACATCACGCAACCCTGGCTGTATCACTTGTCACCGTGGTGAAACCAGCCCTTGGGTACCCACAGCACTCCCTCCTCCGGGGGTTACAGAATCCTGACTTAGGTTGCTGAACCTTGCTGGGATGGGACAGGCCTCTTACGCATTGGGTGGGTTTTAGAGAGGCTCTCAGTTCCCTTTGTGCTGGCACGGCAGAGGAGCACTGTCCCGGGTGGCCCCTGGCCATGCTGGGCAGCATGCCCAGGGTGTCCCTTATCTGAAGGTAGCATGGAGTCTGGTGGCAGTGTAGGACAGATTTTTTTCGATTAGTCCACAGGAAGCAGGTTTTGTTTTCCCTTCCACATGCACACTAGTGTCTAGAGAGAGCTGAGTGCCATTGCTTCTGTTCCGGTTATTTTGCCTTGTGACATGGGAAGGGAACAGGACCACCAACTGCAGTGGCACTGTAAAGCTTGCCTGAACATTCTCTTTTGTTGATAACAGCACCCAGCCCTCATAGGTCTGGAGCTGAATAAATGTCATGAACCAAAACAAGTCTCAAAGTAGAGAATCTGGGAGGAGAATCTGACCCCATTTGCCTTCTCTGCCCTTTGTCTTTCAGGCAGAAAGTACAATGTTTTTGTAAGGGTGACTGCGATGCTGTGGTGATACATTTGAATCAGATAACATAGCATTATTACTATTTATAATAGATACTGGGCCAGATTCCTTTCTCTTATAGCGCTACTTGAAGAAAAATATCCGCTTCTGTTGGTATGGTGCTCCTCAGTTTGATCCACTCCTTCTAGCCACAATTTCAAAAGTATCGGTGTTTGCAGTCACTGTTCCTGAGCAGGACAGACAAATATTACCAGGTATTAAAGTCTGTTTAACACTGTCACTGTCACTTTTGGTTTAGTGAACATTGCAGACTGCATACTACAATCTAAACCACTTTTCTCATGAACATGGGGTTTCCCTACAGAACACCTCAAGGTGGAGTTCATAGTAGTTCTTGTGAGATTTATCCCCAAACTTTTTATTTTCAGCAAGTCAGGCTGGGAAAGAAATCAGAAGCACTCTACTGCTCTGGTGTACTTTCAGCTCTTTCTTTGACTACATCCATCTACATGTGAAATCTTCCATTGTCTTAGAAAACATTGATATGAGGCACAAAGATTAAATCAGTAATTTTTTTTTTAATACAGACTTCATTTCTCACACCTCCTTTGCTCTTCATCTTGGATCAGCTAGGTTAGGACTAGAATTAATCACGTAGGCATTGCTGTACTCCTAAAGAATCTAAAGCCAGCAAACTGATTGGCATTTCATATAATAGCAGGATTTAACAATCATTAAAAAGTAATTAACAGTGATTTAGCTTGTTTACATATAGCACTGAAAAAAACCTATATAACTGTGCTATTGTTGATGCCTCTTTTAAAGTAGGTTGTTACCCAGCTGCTCTTTAATGGCAATACCTCTAAGGTTGTGCTGGGAACAGCTTGATTCAGTTTGGATGAGCTGACTGCTGCAATCACAGCTGAACCCTGAGATGCCTGTTCCAACCTGCTCTCGCTGTGCACGGCTCCCTGCAGCCATTCTCTTTCCAGAAGCTTTTTCCTTCTGCTTCACGCCCAGAATGCCTCGACCCTGTGTGCATACAAGCCTGGGAGGAGGTGGCTGTTCTCAGGTGTGTGACCTGGCCCTGCCCGGCTCTGTCTCCGGGAGGCCAGGGCCATCCACAGGGCAGCTCACCCCTGAATAATCTGTTACGGCTATTTACTGCAGCAGAGCATGAGTCAGCCCCACACCTACTGACAGATACAAGAATATCCAGCAAAGTCCCTCGCTGCACAAAAGTATTGGCTTATTGGAGGCAGACTCCTGCAGTCCTGAAATAGCTCTTCTGCTAATATCCTCCCTCAATTCCCCAGGAGCAGCCAGGGTTATGGATGCCCAACCTGATAGATGTCTGGTACACATGTTTTTTAATAACTGAATCATAAAATATTCAGTAATCCCCGGGACTGCAGTGCCTGGTCTCTAGCCATGACCTAGCATAATTTTCTGAGCAGCTGCCTTTCAGGGCCTGAGGGCTTAATTTAGAATCCATTGAGATGAGTAGGAGCTTTCTGTTGGAACTGGTGATGCTGGATCTGGCCCAAGGGCCTGGATCCTTCACCATCTTATTTGTACAGGTGATCCTTAGGGAGTCTGTGCTAGGAGCATTAACTGTGTAACTATTGTACCATGCTGCCCTCCCCAAGCTTGAACAAATACCTCCTGAATCTCTTTCCTCCTCATATATTACTTGGGAAGGAATTTGGGTGCTACTTTTCATCTGGGAACTAGAATAGAAAAGCACAGGTAAAAAGTCTTGCTATGGATCTAGATGACATTTGATGCCAAATCTGGTTTGAGCACCTCTAGGCAGCATCACATCATGCAGGACAGACCTGTGAATTTTGGGGTTGTAGCAGATCTATTAACATGCCACATTTCAGCCTGCTTTATCCATTATGGTTAGACAACCTGTGTTATGTGGTTGATAAAACATGACAGCACCACAAAAGGCTGCTTCATGACCTGGGAAAAACATTAGGACTAAGTCTGCTCAGAGATTAGAGGAACAACTTTCACTGGTATATAAGTGGTAGATTCCTATATTAGCAGTGAGTTAAAAATGCAGAATATTTGCTTTCTTATAGCGGAGCCTTGTGTTATCCACACAGAGGTAAAGGCGATAAAGTTGAGCACATTGCAGAAAAGGTCCTCATGCCCCCACAAATGCATCTGTGAGCCCCTGGGCCCAGGGCTTCTTAGAGAGAAGCACAGGCTGAGTATCTGCAGACTCCATCTGCAGGCATGGAACTGGGTCTGCATGGGAAAAAGTGTCATGAGGAACCAGCAGAGCAGGGATGCAAAACAAGAAGCAAGGGAGGCAAACACGGGCCTTGTAGTGCATGAGGTCTTGTGGCCACACCAGGTAAATACATCCTGTTTCTCAGAGTTTAATCACAGACAGAAAAGAGGTCACAGTTAATCAATCAAACCTGTCTCAGAGCTGCAGGTGGTTCAACTCTACCTGTGTTGCTTCTGGCCAGTGGACTTTGGATCTATTATCAGGACATACAGAGAAAATACCCAATTTGAAACTGCCCAGTTGTGTGTCTTATTTTCAGATGTGAATTCTTTTCTAGTTGACTCCTCTCTGTCTTTAGAGCAGGTTCAGGGTTATGCAGTCACCGGTTTGTGTCCTTTATTATCACAGCTCCAGTGAGTATCTTCTGTAAGGCATCATCCCTGAGGATATCACTGACTCAATCAGTCTTGTAAGCTCTTGTAATGTACCTGCAGCCAAGCACAAAGAGGATTCACAGCTACTAAACATTTTCTGGCTGCTGGAGGAACAGCTTATCTCAAATGCTGTTCTTGGAAATGAGAGCAGCTTATAGCACCAGCCCTGCTGATTTTCTAGCAGCATCTCTGTGGCATTGGTGAAATGCATTGCCCCATAAACAATGTATGGCTGACACCCTTAATAGTTACATTTGAGAAGATCTCTTCTTAACTATTTTTCTTTGTTTCTGGAGATGAGACCGTCGGATTAAACAGTGCAGCAAGAGCCAGGAGCATGGGGTCAATTTTCAAAATGATGTGTGGCAGAGCTGAAGAGAGGTTAGAGAGGACAAAACTGGCTGCAGCTGGACTCATCCAGGTGTTTCTGAATGTTATCACTGTGTATTAATAGAGTTTCTCTGTTTAGTCAATATTTGAGTACTGATAGTTGAAAGGCTAGATTTATAGCTTAATTGATTGACAGAGCTCCTATAGTCTCAGTCAAGTTTGTACCACCAGAGAGTCAAACTCTAAGGAATATATTTGAGGTGTAATTTCAATCACTACCTGCAATCAATACACTAGACTTAATGGAGAAATTGTCACTGCTTTGAGCACAGAGTAAATTCTGCTGTGTCTCACACATTGTCACCCCTGAGGGGGAGCAGTCAGACTCAGCCCAAATTCTGCTATTCCTGCCTAGTCCCTGACCCCCTGTTTTGTGGGGGAGGAGCAGCCTCAGGCTGCCTGCCCTGCACTGTGACTGCAGCTGCAATAGGTGCTCAGGAGCGAAGCCTTACTACACTCTCCTGACTTCCTGCCTGTAATGTTAATCAAGCTATCTCCTTTGGGAGGTTAAATTGGCAGGCATGTTTTGCTGGATAATTTCCAAAGCAGCAATACCATTCTTTGAAACAAATGAACCCATCTTTGAAGCCAACCATCCAAGATTATCCTTTAGGTAACTTACATCTCGTTCCATGCACTCAGTCACTTTTTGAATATTTTTCTGCATCAAGATGTTTTATTGCCAATGACAATGAATTTTTTAAATTTGTTTAATTTTTTGTTCTGAATGAAGTGGGAAGTCCCATACAAATATATGTGCCCTTTATGTAAATTTCGAAGCGCTTGCATGTGGGGCTTGTAGCAGAAAATGTTGGCCAGATTTAGATGGAATGTTTCTATGTTGTTGCTGTCCATACAAGTGTGTAACATACATATGGATAGGACAGGATTCAGCCTCAGCAGTGACTGTGGAGGTGCTCAGCTGTGGTAGCATGCCCAGAACTTTGCATATACAATGCCACATAGCTGTAATAGAAGGGGCTACAATTACTCCTTTCTATCCTGCCTAATTATTTATAAAAACAGTTCAACTTTCATTTTTGTTCAAGATGTTTTACAATGGACATAGTTTCACTATCTTGCTTATCATTTTCCTGAGACTCAAAGTGGAGTGCCACTGGGACATAAAAGCCCAGTGGGTGAAGCTCAGGAAAACCTCATATGTTTTTTGGAGTTCTGTAACAAAATAAAGAACTCTGGCTAATGAATTAATTTAAGAAGCACAATGAAGTATCAAGAATCCAGTCTCAGCACTTATATTAGAAGTTAAGCATTACTCAGGCTGCCTGGTCTAGGAGAAAAAAAAATTGCTCAATTTCCATTCCTATTAACACACAACGAACTTTGTGAACAGAAGAGCAGGAACAGAAGAAGACACATATGAAGCTAGGGTGCTCTCCGATCCCCAAAGGATCAGGAGAATGGTGAGATTTATTTTCATCCTTTTTTGAACTCATTGTGTTCCTAAGTTAGGAGGAATACAAAATGAATTACTAAATCAAGGAGAAGCTGGCCAGGAACCTGTTCACTTTCATGTCTGTGGCTCATCAAGGGTGAAAGATGAAGCCAATATACTAGTTACAAATTCATAACCCATTTGATCACTTGATCTCTTTAGAACTCAGCATCCAGTTTTACCGCTCAGCCCTTAGCCAGTACTTTATTAGAATAATTTTGATTTGTTATTTGAATTGTTAATGTTACATTAATTAAATTAATTAATAAATTAATAAAATTAAAAATAAATTAATAAAATTGATAAAATTGTTCTCAAAGTTATGTAACAAACATGATATGAACAGCAAATATACAGTCAAGCGGGCCTATCCTAAACATCCTGCCACCTAACCTGGGGCAGCGAGAGGGACAAAGGGAAAACACTCTTTGTCAGGCTTCTAGGATGACTTGGGGACCTGTGAGATCAGGCACACACTGCTATTGGAACAGAGGGAACCTTCCCTTGGCAGGTGTCAGAGGTGAGCTCTGCAGCAAGCAGCCAGCAGTTGGAAGGCAGATAGTGCTGAGAGCATCCATTATTGTGACATTCTGCTTTAGAGCAATCATTGATAGGTCCTGGGCGAGGAGAGCGGGGAGGGAAGCACACAGAATATTTTTTTTAATCCTGATAACCATACAGCCACAGACTAAACAGAGGGGAGAGTTTTCAGTTCGTGCCACTCCTGTTTTTGTTTTGCCATCAGCTGTGTCCACTGCATAAGGCACACAGTTGCCATGGCACTGTGCAGGGATAATCTGCGTCAGTTGTTTGAATGAGGCTGCATTCCAGGTGGAATTTTTTTGTTTCTTGGTTTTGATCTGATCTGGCAGCACATTCTCCAGGAAGAAAACATGAATTGTAAGAATTAATTAGCCTTGATTTGAGATGCACAGTGAGTGGTGGTGAAGAAAGCAAAAAGATGTTTATTATTTCTTTTTTTTTTTTTTTGCAGCTGTTCAGATTTATTTGAGCGTATGTAGACCATCTGACTAAGAAAACAAGTCAAAAGTGGAATCACAATTCTTTTCTAATGCCATAGTTTGCCAAAGGCATTCTCTGTCATTTTGAACAGACTGGACACATGCAGAATGGATGACTAATGCCCATAACACAGGCTTTATTTAATTTGATTTTGTCATCTGTAGTTTCAGCACTTTCCCAAGAGAACTTCTTCACTTCTTTATACTTAAAGGGTATTTTTCCCTAAACAGCCATAGCTAAGAAGGCAAACCATCAAGAAAGAGTAACTTCCTTTTGTTGCTATCTATGACAGTGACCTACTGAAGGAGTCATTGCATGGAGTTAGAGTGTAGCAATATGTTAGGCAGGACTCCTCAGATCCCTTTCAGTCTGTTTTCCATGGTTTTAGACACAGATCACTTTCTTCTAGGGTATTTTCAAACATACAAGATGTCCTGTTCTGGGCTGTGTGCAGGAAAGGAGACACAGCTGTCAGGGACCAGGGGTTGTCTTTTAATTTAATCTTTCTTGCTCTAATTCACTGAAGTACGTTGTTTATGTTTGCATGGACAGGAGAATAACCTTATTTGTGTTCTGACAGTCACTGGAGGGGCTTCTTAGCAGAAGCACCAGGGTCAGCAAACAACTAAATATATAGCTACTCTACACCGAAAATAATCAACATACATGTAGACAAAGCAGGCACAACAGAGGCAGTCAGCTACCCTTAACTCTGATCTGTCATAATACTGTACAGTAACCACAAAATCCTGATGATTGTATGGCTGGATGTTCTATAATCAGTTCCTTGATTCTCAGTTTCCCAGCTTATATTGCCTGAGCTTTGGATAATTACAGTAGTCCCTTAATGTATTTTACCCTTGAATTATTGACAAGTGCTTTCAACCTTAAATCCACTTAAATGTAGAATAGATTTCTGAACTGATCATTACACTGTCTTGTATGTCTCTTCTATTACCCTTCAGAGACAATGTAGAATTTATATTTATTTAATATTTACATTTATATATGAAGGAAGTGTCTGAAGAAAACCCTTGGCTATGGACAGATGAAAAAGTATCTGGATGAGATTGTTACCTGGTCTCCTACTCAATTCCTTTTTTTTTTCTTATTCTTTTTATCACATCTAAACTCATCTTAGCTCTTTCTTCCTTTTTTAATCAAAATTTCTCTTGAGATGGAATTTTGCACATATGTAATACTCATCAGGCATGCAATAGTAACAGGTACAAAAATAAACTTGACACTCTTAATTTAGAGAAAGATTTGACAGCAATACAATCATGACATTTTTCTGGCTGACAGAGGCAGATTGATCCCTCCCACAGTCTCAGGATAGTTGATTTTGGTAAGATTTGTGGCCACACTCAATTTTTTCTAACCCTATACCAATTTTAATCTGGTTTCGATCTGATTTAGAAGTACGGGTAATTATTCTAAGTACTTATGTTAGGGGTCTATCTGAATCACATCTTGGAAAAATCATTCTCCTGCTTTGGAGTATCAGAAATTTAAGAAGATTTTACTGCTAGATATTTTTAGGTAAAAAATGAGAATAATCCCAGTATTTTTGGTGCAATGACCTATACTGCCCTGTCACTGTAAGAAACCACCAAGCACAGTGTGCTTGCTCCAGGCACAGCTACTGCCTTGCTCCCAGGGCCCAAGGAAAGGACTGCTCTCATTCACAAGCTCTCATCCCTGCTCTCACCCACAATCTTGGAAGATGCACCCTGGCTTCTCAAGCAGACTGTTGAAGTTCTACAGCCAGGTGTGCCCTTGGGAATGCCATTACAGTGCCTAAAATACAGTTTAGAGCTATAAATATTCTGGACTTCCCTTCAATCAGAAGAGGGAAGCAGAGGCAGAGATGCAAATGAGCTGAAACCCCAGAAGCCCAGCTGAGCTCCATGGATGCTTTGCCTGCCCAGCCATGGATCCCCACTCATTAAGGTCTCCTCATATGCAAAGAAATCTCATACACACCTCTGGCATTTGCACGTCTCATCCACCCACATCTGGCATAAACTGCCCAGGGAATACCTTGCATGTCTCGCTGTTTCCTGGTATTATGTGTGAATGCAATTCTCAAAGCACTGTTTTTAAACCTAATCTTGTGTATTTGATGCTTCAGCAGAAGCCTTTTATAGAAGGGCCGAAAACGATCTTGATAAGAATAAATGGTGTTCTGTGTTTTAAACCTTAGAAGAATCTGGATTTAGAACTGGGATCATCACATGGATAAGACTCTCCATGGTCAGAAGGGTACAAGCACAGTTGTGAAGTATACTCGTAATTTCTGTGTCAGCTAAGTTGTTTTCTGGGAATCCTTTGACAAAGGCCTGAGGGCCACTGTGTCTCATGTTTATGCTCCTCCATAAATTGCTTTCCTCCCTGTAAATGTGAGATTACACAAACCTCTGCCATTGATGACTGATTGCACCTAGTTTGGGAATGCCTTTAAGAGGACATCAGGTTTTCCAAAGATACTGGTGATGAGTGGTACTTGGAAAGGAAAAGAATATTTTCTTACACCAACTACTTTAGATGATTTCTCTGAGATGTTGACTCCAAATTCACTGTTCTGTCTCCTCCCTTCCCTCTCTCCCAAAAGATCCCCAAATCATTTGAATTGCTGTGCTGGCAACAGATCCATTTAAAATACCACTTCATCTGTTTCTTTCTTCTCCCTTTCCAAGCAGTGTTAGTATCTGGATTTAGGCCTGTGTTCCTTAAATGGACGAAACTCTGCACACTCAGCAACAGGCAAAAATGCATTTATAAATGGGTTAATCTCTTTGCCAGCTGAGTTTATTTTCAGGGAGTCTCAGCCCTTTTCCATCTCCTGGATTTCATACAGGCCCATGTAAAGCTGGTGATATAAATCGGGTCAGCTCTGAGATTAGAGGTGTGGAGACGAGGCAGAGAGAACATAAGCAGTGCCTGCGTGCTGCTACAATGCTAATGACACAGTTACAAGGAGTAACTTTAATCCCAAATGTCCTATGTGTTCTGCAAAAACATGTCAAGCTAACCAGCCAGGATCTACAAATCCCTGGCCTTTGCTTCTTTTATTTTATTTTTTTTCTTTTTTAAAATTTTTCTTAAGTGGCAGATGTGAGTTTTAAAACAACCCAACAAACCAAGCAAATCAAGAAAACCTAATTCAAACGCAGAGATTTAAAAATAGAAGCTAAACCAGTTTCAGCTTTCTGGCTAGATGGCAGATCATCTGGCAAGAAAAAATAATAAAAATACAATGGCCAGAATATATTTTAGAAAACAGAAAAGGTTTCATTAGAGCAGTGAGTAACGAAAGACAGAGGAAACACTTAATATTTCTGCAGTGTGATCATTATCACTCAGGTTCTGGCCTTAATTGTCTGCAACTGTTGTAATTGAGCAAATGCAGAACTGTGAGCTGGCTAGTTGTGCAGTTCCATGCTGTAATTATTACAAACATAAATAATTAATATTTGGAAATAGTATTCTTTGTAGAAAGGTCTTTTTGTTTAATTCTTTCCCAAGGTGATTTGTTATGTAAGTGCATGAATCCCAGATTGGTACTTCTAATTAAATCAGAGATTTTTTCCGAGGTGAGCATGTTAGATAACAGAAAGAAAGCTGCATGGCCAAGCGCGCAGGTTGTTGAACTTATTTTTAACCTCTCCATCATACTTGGTCCACCTTTCTTCAAACAGATCAGCTACTAATAGCAACTGCTTTTGGGACTTGTTAGCGTTTCTGCAGGATTAGTTTGGATCAGACTGTCAGCCAGTTTAGCCCAATTTTATAACACTGATGAAGGATTTGTCTTGAAAATGCCAGAGCTACAGCTACAGGACCAGGATTTAATAAAATAGAGTAGACCACATATCACAAGTAACAAGGTCCCTTTAGGCATTTGAACCTTAGTGGATAGTACCAGTGTTTGAGTCCTTCTAGCTTTGTCTTTCACCAGGTGCTTTTGGACTTTTGCACTTCAATTGACAGTGTATTTTTGAGCTGTATTAACAGTGTTTTACTGATTTAACATAATTATGTAGTGTGAAATTGTATTGATGGTTGTTCTCGTGCTTACGGATTTCATGCCTTAAGACAAATACAAGATCTGAGAAACAACCAGATATTTCACTGTAACAGGTAAATTAAAGAAACAATCTTTTAATGAGAGCTTGGGCAAAAGCTGTCTGGGGAGCAACGTGGGCAGATCAGCATCCTCTTGTCATTTCAGCAGAATTATCAGCTAAGCTTCTGGATAATTAGCTGAAAATGCACTTGGCAGTTCAGTTCAATGTAGAAAAAAAATTGGTGGAGACCAAATTAAGCAAAGCTTGACTTAAGTTTAAAAAGCAAGTTTAAAAAACACACATTTGGTTTGGGAAAATGGGCACTTTTGTTAAGATGTTTTCCTGTGGAATGGATTTTGTTACATAAAATCAAATACTGTTACTTGAAGTTTGCCAGCGTCATGTGTCCTCCCATGTGTCTCCTTCCCCCCTCCTCTCCCAATTTTAAGCCAATTACACAGATCCTGAAAAAGTAAATCGGGTCTAAGACCTCAGACATGTCCAGAGAACATATTCAAGACAAGAATCTTTCCAGCTCTGATAAGGAGCCGTACTTAAGTTAGATAATAAGACCAGTTTATTCTTTTAAATGAGGTTAAATTGCTAATATTTTCTTCTTTGCCATATGGTTCTTCCATGAGAACAAGACCATTTACTTTTGCAATCTTTCAGTTCAGACCCAGGAGTGAAAAGATCTGAGTGAACTAAGAGTAAATGAACATTTTTATTACCAAGTTCCCATTAACTAGAGAAGTATAGAAGCATTCAACAGTGAGATGCTTCTTTATGCCTTTTTTTTTTTTTTTTTTTTTTTTTTTTTTTTTTTTTTTTTTTTTTTTTTATTTTTTTTTTTTNGGTAAAAGCTGATTTCTCAGAATCCAAAACCCACAAAAAACCTCTGGGTAAGAGAGGTATCCTATCTCTTTTGCCAATCAGTTTTGGTCTGCAAGCTTCCTAAAATTGAATTCCACTTCAAATACTCCTTACTCAAAAACATGTAAGTGAATTGAATGTGTACTGCAGAACTAAGGCTGTGCAACTGAAGGCAAACCCATGTGTTGCTCAGGCAAAGGCAATTTCATCAGCTGCTGTATGTCAGCAAACTGGCAGCTACCATGAGTGCTTGAACATGACGAGGATGTGATTTTCTAGTTATCTTATGGCTGTGCTCAGAAATCCACTTATTTGACTTTAATTTTTTCCCCCATTTCCACTAAGGTTATGCACAGTGGCCAGGGGTTGCAAAGCCTTGTGCACAAGTACAAGATCTAATGTAGATGTATATAGATGAAGCTGGAGTCCTGAATCAGCAGACCTATTAAACACATCCTAAATTCCCAGAGTACGCTGCAATGCTTCATTGAATAAAGACAAAGCTTCTTGCATGCTTAACGGTAAATACTTCTCTGGAGACAGACTTTATCCATCGACTTATTCCAGATATTTTTTAATTCTGGAAGTTGCTGTTCCCTTGAACATCAGTATTACCTGATGCACAGCACATTTTACTTGATCTCTCTACAAATCCCAACAACTTTGTGTTCTTACTTGCCCATCCATAGTGAGACTCAGCAGCAGGTTACGGACATTAAGATTTAGGTACCTAGCTGCAGTTAACTGCATGGAATGAGCTGTCTAAACTTCATTACTCTCAAAGGAAACCTAACCAAGGCAGCTGACAGACTGCCTGCTGCTCTGAGCTCTGCAAGTCACCCTCAAACAGCAGCCTACAAGAGGAGCTCCAAACTCTACTGAGTTTGCCTAATGTCCTTTGAGCATCCTGCCTGCTGTCCTGCTGAAGCTTGGAAAGTCATGGGTCTCCTCTGTAATGTGTGCAACATCTGTCACCTTTGTGCAGTGCTCCCAGGTGTCCTGTGACATCTCCAATGGCACTTGGTATCTACACTTGGCAAACGAGTCAAGAAGTTTATCTTCAGTGACTAGAGAAGGAATTCTAAACTTAGATAATATGTAGACACTGTCACTGTGGGTTAGAACCAGATGATCTTTTAGATCCCTTCCAACCCAAATCATTCTATGATTCCATGCGTTAGGCACTAAAATGCATCAACTTTTAAAAAAGGTATTCCCATGTTATTCCTGTAAAACCCATTCAAAAATATTTACATTCTTTAATACTAAAAGTAGCAACAGAACATTGCTGGAGTTTTAACACAGCTGATTAAAAATCTGTGCTTTCTTACCACTCGCTGAATTGGCAGCAGAGCACCAATCGTATGGTCTTTCAGGGAAGAGTAAGGGCTCTGTATAGCTAAGAGATATTTGAAATTCTTTTCTATCTACAGTGCTTTGAAGCTTTCCCTATAAATTCTTGACTGAAACTCTTGGATGCACAGAATTTATTTTGTAGGCAAGACAGGCCAAGTCACTGTAGAAAATCTCTCTCCCACAGCTGGCAATTCTGATGAAAAGAACCGAAGGTGTGGCCTTTTGCAAAACTAGCAAAAGATATAAAATTTCAATACTGATGTGCCATGCATATTCTGAGCTTTAAGGAAGAGCTGAAGGAGTTTTTTGCAGCTGAAGGGAAAAAAAAAGTAAAAAAAAGATTTCTAAGCACCTTGCCCCAAGTGTAAGCTTGCCTAAGATTGATCATTCTGTTAAACATTCATACTGTTCTCATAGTCTCAACTGGTTGTAACATCCCATGCTTTGTTTGGATGTGCTAGGAAGTGGCAGCCTTCAGTCATTTCTGTTACTTTAGAGCACTGCAGACAGTGTTTTTCACCTGTTAATCTTCTAGGTATTAAAGCTATGAAGGAATTTGAAGTGCCTAAGTGCTGAGAATACTTCCTAACTTGTGCATTTCTCTTGTGCTTTGAGGTATAAGAAAGGATATGACAGATCTCTCATGTTTACAAGGTCTCTCTGTATTAAAAAAACAGGCTCTTAGTAGTACATTTGTTGTGTCAGATGCAATACTTTGTTGCATCATTAAGCTTCTTTGATGATCTGACACAAGCTCTGCTTGACCAGTTTAGTTTTGCTTCAAAAGCTAGATTCAGGCCAGCTGGTTGGGCTGAACAAGATGAGGAGAGTACAGAACTATGGCATCATATCGAAGTGAGAATGACAGGGACAATTCATCCTCCTGTGCGCTGCTCCCACTCCCTTGTGATGCAGAGAACACACACGAGGAGGTGGACATCCTTCTGCACACCTACGAGGTGACGTCTGGCACAGCTGGCGGAACAGTGGGACAGACCTTTGTTGGAAGGTTGGATAAAGAAGGCAATAGGGATGGATGAGAAGAATGGAGGATGCAAGCAAGCCTGACACTAATTATTGTAGTTTTTTACAGTTTTCTTTAGGATTTCTAATGAAATGAGGGTAGGAAAATATACAAGGCATGCAAAGTTTTTATTTTCTTTTTTCCCCTCCTCTCTAATAACTAAAACCATAAGGACTTTAAAATCCCACATATGAGAAATGTATCAACCAAGAAATACCACTGAGGATATAGAAATATATGTAAGGTCTTTAAATAATACAAAATAGGTAGGCAAAGTCTTAAGTCCTCACACATTTTAGTTTTGTATAAAAACCTGCGGACACTAAGCAAAACTGTTCAGAGCTATGTCATTGTACAGATGTTCTAAGCATTTTCAAATTGGAGTAACTATTCATTGTATGCATATAAAGAACAAAAGATATCTAGAGGTCAACCAGTGAATTCTCTCTGTATTGCTGAATATAGAGTCCAGTCCATGAACCCAGCATGAATGGCCACATCTAAGACAACTACAGTTGGGTGAGTTGGAGCCCATTTACTGCTTCTAAAAAAATCTCCTGGCCTAATAAGGGGAAAATGAACAGACTTTCCACAACATGAAACTGCAATTTACCGGAGATAAAATGGCAATTTTCCTCTAAATTCTTAAATTTTCTGTGTCTTCTACAGCTGTAAAAAGAATAACTAGCAAATGAGAAAAATACCACAGACTGATGTCATGTGAATGATGAGAGCTTCAGCTGATGACAGTCTACTAATAGATAGGCTTCAAAAGAAAGAAAGAAAAGAAGGACAAATTTAAATAATGACCTGGTTCTATATTCTGTTTAAAATTGGGCTGTAAAGGTGTCCATTTAATGAGACAATGGACTTCCCTGCTGTGCAATGTCTGCTCCAATCCTATCTGTATCAGTGGAGCTACATCACTGTAATGCATCCCCTCATATTGGTGACAGAATACAGTGTTTATATTGGTAATATTGCAAAGAGGAGTATTCTGAAACTGGCAGCTCAACAAGAACAGTACTGGAGGCCTTAATATGGAAATCTTCTGTCTTTTAGTACCCACAGTTTTAATTTTGCATTTTGAGGTTTTAAAATTCATTAAACTATTCCTTGCCTTATTCATCTGAGTCATTCCTCAATCTCCTTCCAGCATTGTTTCTCACTAATACTTATTAAGTAATAGCAATAATAGAAAAATTGCTATCTTGTCCTGTAAAACTTGGCATTTCTAGTAACTGTTACTATTTTCACAGCTGAATGTGAACATACAGAATCTGAAGCAATGCTAAACTTCCAAATCTCTGTCTAAAGAATATCGTGTTTCTTTTGTATTTTTATTATGACTGTGACCTACTATGCTTTCTCAATAGTTTATACTAATAAACAGATATTTCCCTATATGCAGTAAACAATAAAGACAATCTTTTCACTGTAAGAAAAAAATCTATGCTGTAGAAATAATTAAATGTATTATTGTGCAATATGCCAAAAAGAAGGGCAAATTGGGTAATCCAAACATCTGGTTTTGTTCACAAATGCAGTGTAAAGATCCACAAACCTATCCAGGGTAAATACAGACTGCTTTACATTTAAAAGTCAAATTGACTACCTACAGAAGAGAATCTCTTTTTTCTTATTAGAATGGCTGGGTTTCAAGGTTCTTAACAATGAGGCTCAGTACATATTTCAGGTGAAACCATGGAAACTGTAAGGAGCCATTTTACTCAAAATAGAAATACCACAAATGACCTTGACATTTAGAAGCTGATGCTGCACGTTGTTATTTAGATTGTGAACAATGAGCATATTATCGTGTCCTCTGTTCCAAAATTGCTATTGGTCTTCCAAGAAGGAGCATTTGAAAACTGGGGACTTCTCTTATGGGTGCAGGGGATCCCCTGTACTGAGGAAGATGTCTGGTGCAGGTAGCTCGGTGTGCAGGTGCGGTGCGAGCTGCAGGCTGAGCTCTGGCTGATGGAAGCCCAGAAAAGAGCCGTGACTTCGTGAACTGCCGACCCTTTGCATAACAAAGGGCTCGGGGACCTGGGGCTCAGCCAGGCGAGGGACACTCAGAGACGCAGCAGGAGCGATGACCTCCAGACTCCTGAGCACAAAGACTGTGATGGTGCAAAAGCCCAGGGTTTCCCTTGTTCTGGGTCCGTCCTTGGAGACACTCAGTTCGAGTTGTTATTTTATTATTTCACCATGATGACACTATTTTAAGGCTCGAGATGTCTGAGACTTTGCTGTGGGAAAGCTGGGGTCGAGATGGTGAGGAAACCTGCTGTGACTCTGGGAGTGTGGGATGTACAGATCTGGAGGGGCCTCAGTCCCAGCTCAGGTGGTACCAGTGTCAGACCGGGAAGTTTCCCTAACATCTCTTTTATGGGCACTTTTTAATGGAGACTTGGTGGAAAAGTTGGAAATATGCAGGAAGACATGAAAAATTGTAAATGATGGAGCTTGAGAGAGCAGCACTCTGAGGAAATAATTTGCAGCTGAGGACTGTAGTTTTAACTCTCTCTGGAGACACAACAGGGAAAACGCCTCCCGAGGCAGCTGTGTGTAAATGGCTATGCATAGAGACAGAATTTTTCTATCTTACGTATGTACACAATACTAAATATTTCAAAATACTGCTGATTTTACAGATATAGTCTTCTCAAGGATTGCTGGATGATGTGATTTCTTAGTCTACATCTCCTGCATAACATTCAAACTGCTACCAGCTTTAAACAATTGAAAATTGCAAACATTATTTTTGATTTTTGTTATCAAGCCATCCTTCTAGGAGCCATATTCCTCTTCCTGCTTGAATGAAATGCTTGTTACTGAAATGTAATTGCTGATCCAAGGCCAAGGAGGGAATGGGGGTGTCAAACTTCTCAGAAGAAGACCCTTTCTAACAGGCTCCTACAGGAACCCACAGATTGAGAGGCAAAGACACTACATAAAGAGGTTTCAGATGCATTTGTTTCCCACAAGAAATAAAATGGGTTAAAGGTGGCAGCAACCTGGAGAACAGGTGCCTAGCAAAGGAAATTTTACCAGTGAATTTTGTAGGGCCAGGATTTTACTCTTTGACTTTGGACACCATGTCACCTCTAGAGTGTAGCTAACACTTAAAAAAACTCCTTATCTACTGCCCACATCTAATTCACAGAACACAAACCAACACATCAGTGGGAATTTCTGCTTGCACAATGAGAGTACGAGAGCTAGCACTGGGTACCATATAAGGAGAGAGTAGCTTGGATTGCCTTCTCCAGTGGTTTTATACAGCTCCATTGAATCCACATCCTTTCTTGCAGTTTTCAGCTCAACTCTTTCCTTTTATTTGTCACTAGTGTGAGAGTAGTCTGTGTATGAGTATTGCCTGTGTGCATGTAAAAAAAGAATAGTTTTTACTGGTATTCTCTTTCAGTTTGTGGAGTAATATTTCTTAAAAAGATTTTTAATACTTAAAAAAAACCCCTGCTAATACTGCCTTTGAAGCTTTACTTACTTTGTCTTGCCCTTATGCTGGGAACAACTGTTCCTTTAGGTGACAGATAGGAAGTCCATTTTCTGACATTTCAGATCCAGCAACAATAGCTGCAGGGACAACAATGACAGACTAAAAACATCTGAGTGAAAATTTGGTTTATGTGCTACATCATAGGCAGGATTTTCTTTTAAAACTATTTATGATTCATTTTACATAACCATTTTATATGTCAAATAATTTAGTTCCATTCACAACAGGTAAAGGTGAAGTATTGAAGGTGAATACACTGCAGCATTCCTTGTACAGACACAAGCTCTGTCCTTGTGGCACCAAGGGGTTTCTGAGGATTATTAAGACAATAAGAAACTCAATGTTTGCTCCTGCTGACAGTGGCAGCAGCAGTCCCAGAGATGTCCTATATGATGTCAAGCCTACCCTGAGAGCCTTGAGGTCACACTCCGCAGTGTGTCCTTGAGCACTGCACAACAGCCAGGTCTTAAAGGTCCCTACAAACACCTAAAAATAACAACATAACAATTAATACACAGCATTTTTTGTAAGTAAGAAAATGAAAGATCACCATCTGGGTGAAAGGAGGGCTGGTTTGATTTGGCTGAGAGGACTTGTTCTCAGAGGCACACTTGTGTCAACAGCCTTCATATACTGCTTGGTCCCTAACTGCTTTGCAAGTTGTATTATTGGGGACAGATATAACAGAGAAAATAACATGCACTTGGTATCCAGGCCAGGACCATATTGCCAGCTGGAGTGAGAGGAGAAAGGGAGCACATAAAGCCTCCCTTCACAGTCATGTGGAAACTGTATTTGCAGAAGGGCTGAGGTCTGGCAATCACTATTCCAGAGAGTATTTCTAATGAAAATCTCCCATCTTCCTGCCAGAATGTAACCTGCTAGCTAAAGCTAAAATTACAATAGGTCTTCCCCAAAATGTCATGACAATAAATATTTTGTAAGTGTCTGTGACCCTAAGCTGAAGAGCTCCACAGGCTGGTGACTTAGGTTTGCCTTTAAAGATCATTATAATTTAAAGAAGTATTGGAACAGTCACCTTTCTCTTCTTGACAGCAACAAGGTAGCTGGATCACATCTGGAGGCAGCCGTAGAACCTGCAGCATGACACTGAGGGAAGGAAATTCAATGGGGAAAAGTGGGGCTAGCTTGCTTTTGCCCCTCTGAGAAGGTATCCTTTCAGCCCAACACATGTCCACCTGTCCCTTGTGGGGTACAGTAAAAATGCCAATCCCCGTGGTGTGCAGGACCCATCAGATCAACAGTCACTCTGCTCTGCTGCCTCTCACTTCAGCTCCAGTGCAACAAGGTTTCCCAGTCCCTGCTCAAGCCATGAATGCTGGATTAAAGTCTGTGTTTATCCTCAGCGACAGCTAAGTGGCTGATCTCTGTCCTATGGGTAGAACAAACCCAACAGTATTTTCCTGAACCACAAGGAATCACTTTTTGATTTAACTCAGAAGAGAATTTGAGCCACACAGATCAGAGCTTAGGGCAATAGTAGGGCAGTCTTTAACATGGAATGGGAAGTTGCAATATTTTACCAATGGATTTCATAAATAAGTCTCCACAACTGCCATGCCTAAAAGCTTTCTTGGGTCAGCAGCTGCAGAGGCTATTGCTTGTTGAAATGAGCCTTCAGAGTGCCCACATTAAAAACATGTTTTTGAGGATAAAAGGTGAATAATGTTTCAGCATATGGTTCCTCTTAGAGCATTTCCTTTGGTTCTTTTTCCAGCCTTATAATAATAAACACATAACTTCAGAATAATTTTGCATGCATTCCTCTAAGAGATCTATTTGTTTTATTTGTATAGGGACCCTAAGGCTATAAAATATGCCCTACTGGGCAAGTTATTCTTCCTAAAAACCAACAAAACCCTGATCTCATATCTGGCCTAAATTTGTTTTGAACAATGGTACATACCTATTTACCAGCTGCTTTCCTGGCTAGCTTTTTCTATCTCTTTTTACCCTGCATTGCTTCAGACCAGGCAATTGTAAATAGCTCACTACATTCCTTTCTGGTTTTCATATTCTAGATAGAGAATTTGATTTAAGTGTGGTGGTGCACAGTAGCATAATGGCTTTGAAATGGCTTTACCATTCCAGAGGTGGGTAGCAGAAGTCGTATGGACTTATCTCAAAGCATAGTTCACCTCATTTCGTCAGTTTTCTCCCCTTTCAGATCTACAGAAACAGAAAGGAGCTAGCTTCTGTACTGGCAAGTGAAGAATGTTTTTAATATTCTAAGATTTACTGAACTGATTATATTAAATCACATTTTAGATGCCAGTGTGTTTCATGAGAGTCTATCCTCATCAGTCCTTCTTGTGTTACTCTTATTTTGTGCTACCTTTCTCTATATTCATCAATATTCAATTACTTTACTGTTGCTCACTAATTAAAATTACTCATGATTTTATTTAAAGATACTGATTCTGAATGGCATGCACTTTGCCTGGACAAATGGCCCTTCTCTTTGTGTGAGGGCAGAACTGCTGATTTTAGGTGGCACATTGCTGATTCCCATCTGAGGTGACTTGCTGGGTGGCACCTTGGACTACCAACTTGGACACTGGCAGGGGCCAGGAAAATATATTTGATGTGTCTACCTCTAGACGCACAATAGATTTACTTAGAAGCTGGCACTGAAACTCATTCTCTTCTTGTCCGCTGTTTAATGGTGCATTATAGATTTTGTGGGTTTTTTGGTGTTTTGTACTAAACCCCCTACATTTTGCAGTTACTGATGTTTGTGGTCAGGCCACACTGTGCCCCACAGTAGATTAAAAGCCTACCAAGTCCTGGTGACTGGCCTTGGTGGATGATGACCCAGGAGTTCCCAGATATATTTATGTTCCTGTGTACTGGCTTTTGGGGAGGATATTTTTACTGACTGGCATTCTTCCATATTTCTTCTATTGTGGCACTGCTATTTTGTGATTTTGCCAGTGTGTTTCCCCTGAGAGAAACTAATGATCAGGTGGGGGGAAAAAACAATGAGCAAATGTTCTATTCTAATGCAGAATTTTGAATTTGCATATGAGCAAAGAATTCAAACAGATTCAAGCAGTTATTTCCAAGTATTTTGACTTTGCCACTTAACATTTAAAACTAGCACATGTAAAGGCATATATGCTTAGAGAGAAGAATAATGTTTAAGGTTGGTTAATGTCATAATGCATATATTAGCCAAACATAAATGCATTAGCTTATAAATAAATACAGAACTCTTGCCAAAGGGCCGCTGAAAGGTGACATTGAAATAAAGCGGCAGATGCTGAGAAATGAGATCTTTGTGAATGAATGAGAGGGAAATCTGGTTTAGTCTTTGTTCATGGCTTTGATCCTGCGTTCAAACAATGCTTTCACAGTTTCAGATGTATGTTTATACCACCTTAAAAGCAGGATGTAGTAGAGGGACTGGGACTTTCAGGGAAAAGATGTGAACACAAAGACTGAAATTACATAAAAAGGCATAGTACAACTCCCTTCTTCCGCTCCCATGTAAACTGAGTATCTCATGTCTCCTTAATGGCTGATACTGCTGTGACAGTAGGAAAAAAACCGGCTTAAAACCAGAAGTATAGAGCTTAGGAAACAATTACAAGGCACCAAATGTGTCTTTGCATGTACCATATCTCATCTTATTGCCGCTAGGCTACCACAGCCCTGTATACATTCCTAACAAAGTATCCTGGCGTTTAATAATCTGGTATGTCTTACTTGTAAATAACTTGGGAAAAACGATATCTTTGATGATTAGGTGGTGGATTATCTGCCTTTAGATACTTCTTGCTTGGGGCTAGAGTGCAGCACTTAGAGCACTGTGTTGCAGAATGAGCAGTGGCTCAAAGCTGCCCAGAGCCTGTGGTGCTTGAGTGAGGGGTTCCAGCCTGGCTGGCTCCAGAGGGGAGGAAAGGGCTGGCTCTTCTTCTCTGGATGAAGCCCTCACTGCTTTCCTCAGACCTGAGATACTGCCCAGATGAAGGTCCTGTGCTGACTGACTCTGAAAGCTTCCTGCATCACCCCCCCTTACCTCTGCCCCACCAGACAAATTCCTAGCACAGTCTGACATGTTGGAAGGTTGGGAATTAGAGGCTCTGCCTGCCCCTGCCTCTCATTTTGTCACTTAGCATTTATCAATATAATCTCAAGAGGTCAATGGTATGTATAAAAAGAAAAAGCATTTTAGCTTTTCCTTGTATCTCTTATGCTTCATATTGTTGAGGATTTTAAAAAATTTTATGTTATTCTTTACATTCCTTATGTATAAAACCTGACACTTTTTACACTTCATTTTATTTTTCAAAATAGGAGGTTTTCTGTGTGTGCTTGCATAGGAGACAGACATAAAAAACTGAGAGTCAGTCCCACTTTTAAGATGCTTGCCTAGCTTTTTCAGACACACTTCAACATTGGGCTTTTGCTTGAGAAGGAAAATCTAATTTTGAACACAACTGTTAAAATTATCTCAAGCTGATTCACTGTAACTTACTTCCTGAGACTTGGCATCTTCTAAAATAAAACAGTAAGCCCTATAGAGTCATCACTATGACTTAATATAGGTGGCTTGGACTTTATCTTGCTACTTGGCACCAAAGGGGAGCCCACATTATTGGCATGGTGCTGGATTCAGCCCTGCAAGGAGCAAGGCATGTCAGAGCCTTCCCTTTGCAGGTGTCCTTACCACCTATGGCTTCTGACTGGCCTGCCACCCTGATGTAAGCTCACTTCACCACCTCTGCATGCCTGATGATCCCTGGATGACCAACTGAACCCATCACTTCTGCTGCCCTGGCCCCACTGTGCATCATGGGGCTGTTCCCTGCATGGGAGTGCATGGCAGAGGCAGACCATAATGTAGAAGAATGACTTCAGTGAGAAAATGTAGTCCTTTCTTCTGTAACGTGTACAGTTTTTATACTGATAGCTGTCACCTCTAAGTTCAACCATTATTTCTGGGATTTGCTTTTTTCTTACTTTCCCTTTCCCCTATTGCTTTACATCTCCCTGGCAATTCATGGTTTATTTCATTCATGAAACTGTAGTTAGTTCTTCTCTGGAGACCGACAAACCTTAATGTGGATGCCTCCCAACAGTATCTGACTGCGATTAAGTTAATTTCTTGTACTAAATGAGCTCTTCAGTATAGGATCTGCTGTTACAAGTGCTCCCTCTGACATCTCAAATAAAAATAATGAGCTGTTCTCTCCCAGCACTGAGCTGCCCTCAGGAGTTCATTATGACACTAGCTTGGTGAAGGTCCCTGAGAAGTGACACTTCTTGTCCTTTTGGTTTATGCTTTCCAGTGCCCACACCAGGAGAATCTAAAGTCCATTAGATTCCTAATGCACATCCTGTTTTGCTTATTCCTTTACTAATATTGGGCTCGAAATGAGGAGCAGACATTGCCCAAAAATGGCAGTAGTGTGAGGGAAAAGGGGAAGGAATACAAGATTGTGGATTTATTGCATTTGTGACATTTCATCAAGTGGAAAACCTGGCTGGAAATGTGAAATACTGAAGGAGAAGCAGAGCCATGAACTCATGCTACCCTTCAGCTGAGTTTTGTCCTGTCTTTGTGGCCTCAAATAGACTAGGCTGAGGTACCTCTTGGGCATCACCAGCTACCCGAACTGTCAAGGACATACAAAGCCTCAAAACTGTGACCAACTAAAGTGTGACCTTAAAAAGATGGTGCCTTGGTAGCTCTGGTACCTTCTCTTTTGGAATTGATCATCTCATGAGACCAAGCTGTGAGTTAAGGTCCCGTCCCTCACAGAACAGCAGCTGAGAGTGCTGTGTGAGCACCCACCACTGCAGCACAGCAGCCCACGAGAGAAGGAGGCTGTCAGATGGGAACTTAGGAACTTTCAAGATGAAGGGCCTGCCTTTCACGAGTCCTGACTTTATGTCTTTCATTAACACAGATAAATCAAAATAGGATGTAAGCCCATGTCCTTATTCTAGCAAAATGGGAACTATGTTCTTTTGCAGTTGTAGCCATAAACAGGCTGGTCTGTAACACCAATTGATTGCCTTATGCTCGAGAGACACTGTGTATTTTAAATTCACTATGGTAAAACCTTAAAAGGAGAAATTTTGCATAGTAAGTTTTATACATTTGTACATTTTATACATTTTATTGTGAATTTGGGTACCATTGTTGCACCTTTTGTAATCACCCTGTCAAGTGAAGAGAATAAAATTGATTTCCCATTCATGACTTGGTGCTGGATGCTCATACCCACTGCAACCAACCTGTTATTTAAGTATCCAGACCCAAAAGTAAGCAGGGAAGTCAAGCATTTTAGAACCTGTAGTCAGGTGGAGTAACTTCCTAAAATAAACATCTTCACACTGTCCTAACAAGAAGTTTATCCATTGACAGGTTTGCCACTGCAGAAAGAATTGAAATTGTACCTGTTTGCAGGCTGTACTATTTGCAAATACTGTGAAACTGGGAATGCTGTGCCCTTATATTTTTCCATGGGACTGGAGAATGCTTTTGTGTATTTGTTGTTATTCTGTGATCTCATAAAAGTTATTGTTGGTTTTATACAATAATGGCTAGGAATCGTAATCATAGAACAAGATCCCAAAGCTGATGTAAAAATCATAGAATTGTTTAGGTTGGAAAAGACCTTTAAGATCACTGAATCCTGCACTGCCAAGCCCACCATGTCCCAAAGAGCCACATCTGCATGTCTTTTAAATACCTCCAGAATTGTGACTTCACCACTTCCCTGAGTAGTCTTTTTCAATGGCTCACAATTCCTTTCGGTGAAGAAATTTTTCATAATATCCAATCTAAACCTCCCCTGGTGCAACTTGAGGCCATTTTCTTTCATCCTACCACTTGTTACTCAGGAGACCAACCCCCACCTGACTACAGTCTCCTTTCATGTAGTTGTAGAGAGTGATAAAGTCTACCCTGAGCCTCCTTTCCTCCAGGCTAAGCACCCCCCAGCTTCTTCAGCCATTCCTCATGAGATTTGTGCTCCAGACCCTTCACCAGCTCTGTTGCCCTTCTCTGGGCACACTCCAGCACCTCAATGGCTTTCTTGCAGTAAGGGCCAAAACTGAACGCAGGCTTCAAGGTGATGCCTCACCAGTGCTGAGTGCAGGGGGACAATCGCTGCCCTGGCTGGCCACACTATTGCTGATCCAGGACAGGATGCCACTGGCCTTCTTGGCCACCTGGGCACATACTGGCTCATGTTCAGCCAGCTGTTGATGAACACCCCCAGGTCATTTGCTGCCAGGCAGCTTTCCAGCCACTCTTCCCCAAGCCTGTAGTGCTGCATGGGGTTTTTGTGAACCAAGGACAGAACCCAGCACTGAAGTGCCATATATATGCTCCATTAGACTTACAAACTGCAGTTACTGGTTCATGTACTGGTTCAAGTGCAAAGGAGTCACTGAAAGGATGCTGCCTACCAGGTGAACTACATGTATGCTCTCGGGATGGCTGAGTGAGATGACGGAGTTGAATTAAGAGTCCGTTCTTGTTGAAAGGGGTTATCCTCTCTTCCTCTTTCCCCGTGGACTTCCTCTTTTTTCCCCCCTTTTTTTTTCAATTTCTTGTGCTCCCCTCCTTGGTGAAGTGATTCAGCTCAAAACCAGCAAAACACTTTTTTTCCCCTTGGATTGGTTTTCTGCTGCCTCAGTGAGTTTATTCAGCTTACTGTGCACTGAGGTGAGTGCCAGAGCTGCAGTGACAGAAGCTGTGGCCATGGGAAGCTGACAGTGGAAGAGGCAGGAGAGAGGACCTGCAGTAACAACTAGCTGTGGGATAATGAAATAGAAGAAACTGTCTTAAGGGCCTTACGTAGCAAGAAAGAACCATTAGGATGAGTTTTTCAAGAACCCTTAACCTAACTGAATCAAAGGGAATACTAAAACTACAGGCCTAGACATGCACTAAACTTGGGACAGCTTATTAACAGGGAAAATGCAGTTGAAAACCAAAGAAAAATAGAGGAATTGTTTTGGCTGTGTTGAGTTTGAGCAGGTGGAGTGTCAAGCCAGTACTAAGAGGTATCAAAATACCTTCTGGTAACAGCCTTCTAAAACTTGAAAATGGTATCTTTTGTGAAAATGATATGAAACTGTCTTACTGATCCAGATTATAAATAAGTGAACAAATGTGGTAAGTCTTAAAACATTTTTTTAAAAGGAGGAGAAACAAATCAACAGTAAACCTTCCATCCTGCCAGTAAAGCACTAACTATTCAGAAATGTGTAGGATATTATACTTCCTTGGTGTATTCCTTGGCATTATTTTATGGAAAAATTTTGGGCAAAAAGATGAATACCTCAATAGTATTGAGGTATCTATCAAGCCACAACAAATAACTTGCAGGACTATTTAGCCTTATCTTGGTACTGTGGCTTTAAATACAGGGACTTGAGAGTAAAACAAACCAGTGCAATTCAATACACTACACAAACCTAAAAAGGGTATTAGAACAAAACTCTGTGAGGAATAAACTCCAAACTACTTTTCCCATATTTTGCATGCGCTTCCCAGTTTTGGAGACTGTTTGCATTGAAGACCCTGGACAAAAAGGATCATCAGGTGGTCTGGCTACTTTCCTGTAAATAAAAAAATTTAAAAGTCATTCCTTGGTTCTCGCTTTTCAGCAGACGATATAATTGAGGTCTCGTCTTCCGAATACTTCCGCGTTTTACACAAGGCAATGCAACTGCATCCTAAGCATCCTAAACGCCTCCCGGGGCTGCCAACCGTGGCGCTCCGCGGACTTTCTCAGCCGCGAGCGCCGAGCTGCATGCAGCCCTCAGCAGCTCCACGGGTGAGCAAGGGCACCGAGCGGGCAGAGCCACAGCGCGCCCCGCCGCCGGGCGCAGCGTCCCGCGGGGGCTCGGGCCTCTCGGGCTCGGGGGTGTAGCCGGGAAGCCGTGGGCCGGCGCGGGTCGGAGGGCACTCGAGTGCCCGGCCCGGCCCGGCGGCTGC